>BSBK01004031.1:0-530349 GCA_027943335.1 Chamaecyparis obtusa
TTATAGTTGTGTGCACATCTGTCAATAAATACTACTACGATGATGATTACAGAGGCTGGTTATGTTACTCCTAAATGGATTAAGAGTTGTCATTAGTCTTCATCTATACAGTCTATAAATAGAGCAAGACAGATCAATCAATTATAACTATTTAAAGTAGTCACCAAGCATAGAGATTAATGAGTACAACAATCATTGAGGGCCAGTATAATACCAAGACAAAGATACAACATTTATCGAGTAATCCAAAGTTCACATAAAAGTTTAAAATGACACATAGATCAAGGTGAATAACTTTTTTTCTGAGCAAGAAAATGGCTTACCAACATTGAGGTGACTATTTAATATAGATGTAATCATTTAATAACTAATGATTCCTATGTAAAGATAATTTAGGTTAATCATTAGAACCATTGATCTTATATTTTCTAAGATAGTATAAAAAATCTAATTAGGTCAAATCATTTTGATATAACAATTGTAAAGATGTCATTTAAAAAAATTATCATCAAGAAGTAGTCGCACTTGTTAGCACCCTAAAAAAATTTCATGGCTCTAGCCCTTTTCTCTGGTCTCTACAGTCATTTTTGCATCTCTAGCTTTGAAACCCTTGCAAAAATTTAAAAATGTAGCCATTTTGTGGAAAAACCCTTTGTAATGCCTTGGCCCTGTTGTACTTTAAAGTTACTTTTTCGGGCCACTTAATGTCTTATAGCGCATGTGCTAAATTGTTCCCCCCTTTGTCGCATGATCACATGAATCTTTTGTATGTTATGTGATCATGCGATTAAGGTTAGATGTCAGTCAGCTTTAATCTTTCCTAAGTCGGTGCTTTAATTTTCCCTATGTTTCAGCTTAATCTTTCCTGGGCCTGACCTTCTGACACCATCTTAATCAATGATTTTTGCAAAAGCGCAAAGGTTTGTTGGAGGTGTGCACTTTTGTGATAGCCATTGATTCATTTCCATGACGTAGCTTTTCTAAGCGGGTGGGTCCACTGTTAGAGGATGTTGAGTTGGCGGTCTCTTATTGGTCCATGAGGAAATGACTTGGCATTTGTCAGTGGGACATAGTTTTTGGATACGTCAGAGGGTCCTGATGTTGTTAGTAAATCAATGGTTGGCATAAGTTCTTATGAGATGTGTTAGAGGTTTAAGATCTTGTGCTGACCATTGATTTCATATCCTATCAGAGGGTTGTCAGGGCAGGGTAAGATTCTTCATCCGATGGTTGTCTCATTATCTAGAAGAATCTTGGAGAGCTATGCGAAGATGAGACAACCGTCGATCATCTTGATGCGGGCCCAGTGAAATTTTTGCAGTCTTTTGGCGGTCCTGATAAAATGTTTGGCAGTTTTGACAATTTTCAATGCTTTTCGCTCATTCGCGAAATGAGATGGTGGTATTCTAAAAAGGCTGGAGATTCAGTGAGTGTGTATTCACGTAATCACTAAACTATTTGGCAGATAGATAAAGTTCTTCATGAATTGATGAAAGCCTTTGGTCTCCAGTTCACCAGATGTAGCTGAGATGAGTTAGGTTTCCTTTGTTCGCTAAGTCACAGAGTTAAAGGCAGGTTAATTTTTTCATTATGTGAATAAGAAATACCTTGTCGCATGTTTTCTAGGAGTTAACTCGAGGATGGCAGTTGAGTTAAGGACATAAAACCCATGAAATAAAGAGATCTAACAGTTGTGATATAAAGTTGGCCTAGATTTAAATTATGACCGCTAATTCACTACTGGTGCTTGAAAGTGACCGTTGTTTTTTCAAATTCAAAATTTTGAGGGTTTCTCAGCGACAGAATTGAATGCCTTCATGATCAGATTTGATTTGTTTGGTGGTGCTTGCTATTGCAGTGTTGTCCAGGGTGTTCCATGATTGTCTGCAGGGGTCTGTACTATGTTTTTGTGCTCAAGGCATGCTGCAGGTGGCTGAACAGGTTGACATTTCGGGCATTTTTGTGGTTCTCAGTACCTTCTCAGTGAGATTTGTCATGATTGAGGATCACTCTGGGATTTTCTTTCTCCTAGTTGCCTGGGATTCTTCCCCTAGAATAAATTCATGACTATTTCTAGTTGGTTGGGTGGTTGAAACCCTAAACCTAGTGATCAGTAGCTTGTTCCATTCTCTTTGAGGATTCCAAGATGACTAGGTGGTATAAATGGTTGTATTTTTTACTTTGTAAGGGTTCCAAGTTTTGGTTCTTGGTTCCACAATTTTGGATGTCCATGATTCTAGTTCCATGAATGGTTTTCCTCATAAATGTTGCCTTATTCTCTGCATATAGGGTGTTCCCTCTTTCCTTTCTAGTTTTGAGAATATAATACAAATTCTAATAGTTTGTTTTATGTATGAGATTCAATATGTTGCTACCATTATCAGATTGTCTCCATCTTGGGTTTTAGACTTATTGATTATGGAATCAAGGGTGTTGTGATCTTTCTATATGCATTTCCTATGTGTCTACAATAGAGTTGTTTTTGTATAAGCAACTAGGTCTTGGACTAGTTTTCAGGTGTGTATGAACTAGGGTATCAAGGGTATCTCATGTTTGTCTTTTAGTGGATGCTGATCAATGTGTTACTTGTTTATAGGTCTCTTCTAAGGGGAGGTTTAATATCCTTTGAATGAGTGATAGCACATTTGGATACACAAGTGGTTTGATAATGTATGGTTTGATTAATGGTGTATGTGTGATGTAAGGCATCAACATATTTGAACATATTGTCTCCTTGCTTCATAGCTTTCTATTGCAATGATGTATTTGACTCTACTACCCATTGGATAAGGCACTGGTCTATGAGAGACTAAGGGTATTTTAGGGGTCCATTCAACCCAACATTAACCTTTCAAATCAAATACCTTTCCCTTTGATGTTGGTAGTAGTAGTAGGAGGTCCTTTCTAGTCTTTAGACTCATTCTATGCAAATAGGGCTGTTGCATAAGATTTGTGATTCTATTAGGGTACATGATACCTATAAGGGTTTGAGGACTATTCCACAATAGTGTATCTACAGGCCTATTGTTTATCATGAGGTGTCTTGAGTGTGCAGATAAGGAAATACCCACCTGAGTGATGTGGAGCTCAAAGAAGAACGAGGATGTTCTCTATCCTCATTAATTAGACTATTTTCTTGTCAAGCTTGATTGCCTAACCTGAGATTCAAGCCCACCTAATGTTTCAAGTTTGGTCTTGCAAGGAAAATCTCCAACAAAATGGTGACTCTACTGTGGAAAGAATAAAAGAAAGCAAGTTTAAGATGTCCAATTCCTTGCTTTGCTGAATCATCCCAGAGTTTGGTTAAATGATCAAAGAGTCAAATAGAAAAAATACATTTGTAAAATCTTCTCACTAAGTGTGGAGTGGTGGCTCTAATTTCTTTGTTTGATCAGTGCATCTTCTGATAAATAGTGCATGTTTACTTGGTGGAGTTTTGTGTTGATTGGAAGAAGAAACAAGAACAAAAATTTTCCTCTCCAAGGAGCTGGAGACTCTACACAGCAAAGAATCTGATGGAGCTTCAGGGTGAGCTTTAGGTCTACCTTCCCTTCTAGTAAACAAAGTCTTCTGCTACAAAAATCTCAGGTACTTTTCAAGGTCTAGATGTTTCCTTATTAAGTGATCAAGCACTAAGAAAAGGATAAGGTGTGAGTAGAGGTTTGCATACTTCAAGTTTTTAGTTGCATCTTTACAAAATTGTATGGAAGTATTGCATTAAGTTTGATGGGTAAGCTTGAGGAGGAACTTGCTTTCCTTGAGCAGGGCATCCTTAGGGATTGTATATCATTGATGAGATTGAAAGTGGGATTCAAAAAGGATCTATCCATATCTCTTTTATATGAAATATTTTGGGATGTATATAATGAGCTTCCTGATGATGTTGAGTTTTGAGAATCTGAGTTCATTGGTTTATTCTTGGATCTTTGTTTTCATGAGTCAACCAGTTGGTCAAATGCATTATGGGAAGGGTATTATATATGTATCAAAGATTGGATACTTAGTGATGATAGCCCTGGGCTTGATGATGCACTTGGAGTTATGTCCTTAAGTGTTGATAGTTGGAGTGATGAAGATAGTGAGGTTGTGGTGTCTTCATATGAGTCAGATGCAACATGGGAAGAAGAAAGTGATGATGGAAGTGATCATTCTTTGGACAGTGAAGATGTTGAGAGTGATTTGTCCTCAAAGTTTGAAGATAAGGAAATGGTAACTCATTATGATATCAGTGAGGATGAACATGAAGATTTGAACAAAGTGTTATCTGATGGATCTCTTTTGGATAACATGGGCATAATCATGGATACTACATGCTTGGTAGGTTATGATGACTGTGAGTCTTCATGTTGTTCTGACTTTTCTTCATATATTGTAGGTCTCCATGAGGTTGAAATGGGTAGTGAACTTAAAGTGTTCCCCAATGCTTTATATAATGAAGAGTTTGATGATTATCAACACATTTTTTGTCATGATGTTCAACAAGGTGTATTGCATGAAGTTGCCAATCATTTGTTTGAGGGACATGTGGAGTTTTCAGATTCATTCGGGTTAGGATGTTCTTCTTTTTCCATTTGTGATAAAGTTTTAAGTGATGATGTTGCATCCTGTTCATCAAAAGGTTGTGGAATAGTTGCAGGATTTGGTAATAATCACATTTGTGAACATGAGTGTGACTATTCATCTGAGTTCCAGCTGGTTGCACCCATGGAAGTGCAAGGTCAGGGTATGAATGAAGCCTTTCAGCAGGAAGAGTATGAGTTTTTGGTGTTTCCAATTGATAGCATACATGAATCAGTAGAAAAGAATATGTTTTTATCTGATGGTACTGTTCATAGGTATGATGATTCTTTTCTTCATAGTGAGCAAAATGAAGGGAGTACCAAATTTTTTTAAATGCACTATGAAGATAGTTACTTTGTTTTTCCTCACAGGCTGGTTGGAAATGTTGACAGGCCTGATGAAACAATTGAAAATAAAATATCTGGTGTGCCTCATGAAGGAAGAAATGAAAACCAAATTTTTGATAGAGACAAAGACTAACTTAGGTTGGGTGTTGTAGGCTTTTTGTAAAAATGTACACTCTATATAGTTTTTTCCTTCCAGTTGTGTGTTTCCCTTCTTGTTTCTCTGGTTTGGTTGCCAATTTTTGAGGTCTCTGTGCCCTTTTCCAGTGGGATGGTCTACTTTAACTAGTGATTCTAAGTCCTTGCTATGCTTGTAGGAGGCATACATCCCTAGACAGAGCCACTGTTAGCACCCTGAAATAATTTCATGGTTCTAGCACTTTTCTCCTAGTCTCTGCAGTTATTTTTGTGTCTCTAGCTTTGAAACCCTTGCAAAAATTCTAAAATATAGCCATTCTATGGAAAAACCCTTTGTAATGCCCTGGCCCTATTCTATTTTAAAGTTACTTTTTGAGGCCACTTAATGTCTTATAGCACATGTGCTAAATTGTTCCCCCCTTTGTCGCATGATCGCGTGAATCTTTTGTATGTTATGCGATCATGCGACTAAGGTTAGATGTCAGTCGACTTTAATCTTTCCTAAGTCAGTGCTTCAATTTTCCCTATGTTTCAGCTTAATCTTTCATGGGCCCAACCTTCTAACACCATCTTAATCAATGGTTGTCATGAAAGCGCAAAGGTTTTGTCAAAGGTGTGCACTTCTGTGATAGCCATTGATTCATTTCCATGACGTAGCTTTTCTAAGCAGGCAGGTCCACTGTCAGAGGATGTTGAGTTAGCAATCTCTTATTGGTCCATGAGGTAATGACTTGGCATTTGTCAGTGGGACTTGGTTTCCAGATGCATCAGAGGGTCCTGATGTTGCTAGTAAATCAGTGGTTGGCATAAGTTCTTATGATATGTGTCAGAGGTTTAAGATCTTGTGCCAACCATTGATTTCATATCCTATCAGAGGGTTGTCAGGGTAGGGTAAGATCCTTCATCCGACGGTTGTCTCATGATCTGGAAGAATCTTGGAGAGCTATGTGAGGATGAGATAACCGTCGATCATCTTGATGTGGGCCCAGTGAAATTTTCTCAGTCTTTTGTTGGTCCTGATAAAATGTTTGGCGGTTTTGAAAATTTTCAATGTGTTTTTCTCATTCATGAAATGAGATGGCGGTATTCTTAAAATGTTGGTGATTTAGCGAGTGTGTATTCACGTAATCGCTAAACTATTTGGCAGATAGATAAAGTTCTTCATGAACTAATGAAATCCTTCCATCACCAGTTCACCAGATGTAGCTGAGATGAGTTAGGTTTCCTTTGTTCGCTAAGTCACGGAGGTAAAGGCAGGTTAAGTTTTTCATTGCGCGAATAAGAAATGCCTTGTCACATGTTCACTAGGAATTAACCTGAGGATGGCAATTGAGTTAAGGACATAAAGTCCATGAAATAAAGAGATCTAACGGTTGTGATATAAAGTTGGCCCAGATTTAAATTATGACCGCCGATTCATTGTTGGTGCTTGAAAGCGATCGTTGTTTTTTCAAATTCAAAATTTTGAGGGGTTCTCATTGACAGAAAGGACCAGAATTTAATGCCTTCACTACCGGATTTGATTTGTTTGTTGGCCCTTGCTATTGCAGTGTGATCCAGGATGTTTCATGATCATCTATAGGAGTCTGTACTATGTTTTTGTGCTCAAGGTGTGCTACAGCTGGCCAAACAGGTTGACATTTTGGGCATTTTTGTGATTCTCAGTACCTTCTCAGTGAGATTTGTCATGATTGAGGATCACTCCAGGATTTTCTTTAACCTGGTTGCTTGGGTTTCTTCCCCTAGAATAAATTCATGACTATTTCTATTAGAATTAATCTTTCCTTAGTGATTTATTATAAACCAAGGTATTTTATTTTTTTATTATGTTAGTAGGAGATTCCTATAGAATCCCTACATGTACACTTTTCCTCTTTTCCATGTGTGAGGACATAATATTTATTTGTAATTTCTTTTATTCCTAGATTCCTCCTTAAGAGGAAATAGCACAAGTGGCACACACATTATGAATGTGGCTCACATGCACATGGGAGTTACATTCAACTCCTTTCTTCTCATCTCTACATAAGAGATGCTTCTTTTCTCATTCTTAGTCATTCACTTGCAACACTTAGTTTCTCATTCTACATTCTCTTAAAGTATTGTATGAGCATTTTGCTCTCATTCTCTTTCTCTCTCTTAGGCCTTTTTTGGCCCATTCATAATAGTATCACAGGGGTTGTTTTATGCTTTTCCCCCTTCAAAACATTGTCTCATATTGTATGGTGAATGCTTCTTGACTTGGTTTATTTCATGGTATGCATTTCCTCACACCTTGCTCATTAGATTAAGCAAGATCATTTTTTTCTCTTCCTTATCATTTCTTATAGTTTCTAGTTGGTTGGGTAGTTGAAACCCTAATCCTAGTCATCTGTAGCTTGTTGCATTCTCTTTGAGGATTCCAAGATGACTAGGGGGTATAAATGGCTATATTTTTTACTTTGTAAGGGTTCCAAGTTTTGGTTCCTGGTTCCACAATTTTGGATGTCCATGATTCGAGTTCCATGAATGTTCTTCCTTGTAAATGTTGCCTTATTCTCTACCTATAGGGTGTTCCCTCTTTCCTTTCTAGTTTTGAGAATATAATACAAATTCTGATAGTTTGTCTTATGTATGAGATTCAATATGTTTCTACCGTTATCAGATTGTCTCCATCTTGGGTTTTAGACTTGTTGATTATGGCATCAAGGGTGTTGTGATCTTTCCATATGAATTTCCTATGTGTTTGCAATAGAGTTGTTTTCACAGAAGCAACTAGGCCTAAGACTAGTTTTCAGGTGTGTATGAACTGGGCTATCAAGGGTATCTCATGTTTATCTTTCAGTGGATGCTGATCAATGTGTTACTTGTTTATAGGTCTCTTCTAAGAGGAGGGTTAATATCCTTTGAATGAGTGATAGCACATTTGGATACACAAGTGGTTTGATAATGTATGGTTTGATTAATGGTGTATGTGTGATGTAAGGCATCAACATATTTGAACATATTGTCTCCTTGTTTCATAGCTTTCTATTGCAGTGAGGTATTTGACTCTGCTACCCATTGGATAAGGCACTGGTCTATGATAGACTAAGGGTATTTCAGGGGTCCATTCAACCCAACATTAACCTTTCAAATCAAATACATTTCCCTTTGATGTTGGTAGTAGTAGTAGGAGGTCCTTTCTAGTCTTCAGACTCATTCTATGCAAATAGGGCTATTGCATAAGATTTGTGATTCTATTGGGGTATAGGATACCTATAAGGGTTTGAGGACTATTCCACAATAATGTATCTATAGGCCTATTATTTATCATGAGGTGTCTTGAGTGTGCAGAGAAGGCAATACCCACATGCATGATGTGGAGCTCAAAGAATAAGGAGGATGTTCTCTATCCTCATCAATTGGAGTATTTTCTTGTCAAACTTGAGTGCCTAACCTAAGATTCAAGCCCACCTAATGTTTCAAGTTTGGTCCTGCAAGGAAAAGCTCCAACAACAAGGTGATTTCATTATTTTACTTTTAATGGATCTGATATCAGCATTGAAAGTTGTTTTCTCAAACATATCAAAACTTCACTGTTACTATCGAGAAATTATAGCAGACTTAAAATATCCTAACAAATTAGACTTAACAATATTCTGTAAAATATATCAACCGAGTGCACACTTAAGGCATGTTGCTAAAATCCTTCAACCAAGTAGATCTAGCTAATATTTTTATTACTCCCAATAGGGTAAGATCACTAGAAGTAAATATTTGTGGCTTCCATCCCCATGACTTCTTTTACATCCTAGCAAGGGTTTCTATGATTCCAAAATACATGTGTTATGTTTATGAAGTATCATGTTTTCTTATTTGATTAGATTACACACATTTACATTTCAGTTATGTTATTGAGTGTATCAAGAATGAAATTGATATAGTTGGTTAATGTATTACATGTTTACAAGGATCCAGTTTGAAAATTTTAAGTGTACTGATTAATCGCTCACCTCTCACTACACACCTTTCCATTATTCCAACAATTGGTACCAGAGCTAGTTCTCTTGTTGAGGAAGTTTAATTTGTAATACCTCTCCTATGGTGATACTTAGACTTTTTTGATTTGGACATTTTATTATTATTATGGTCAAGACTATACATTTACATTTATGTTTTGTGGATGATGACATGATGAATATGCTCATTTATGGTTAGTAATTACATGTTTATGAGATTAGAAAATTATCTATTTTTATATGGATCTAACCCAATTATTTGAATCTAACCACTATCATGATGTTTTATGTTTCATGGATGTGTCTGATGTGTTTTTCATGACTCCAGGATGAAGTCGTAGTTACTCACTTAGTTGAGGTCCACACAATGTATCGATCCTGGTCATCTGCTTGCATATATATGATTTGTATCTCCATATGTATATATATGTATCTCTTCTTGGTGATGCAGGATTGCAGGTACCGGGTGTCGTCTCCACCTGGCTTCACAAGTCTGAGCGATCCCTCAAAATCCTTGATCGTTGTTGTTGTTACGGAGGTATCACCAGGTCCACAGGAAGAAAATTCACCTTTGATCCTTTTATCCTTAGGTGGGAAGTGTCGAGTCAGTCCCTTGTGTGAATGTCTTATGTGGTTTTGTAGTTGATGGAATTGTGGATCTTGTAGCTAGTTCTTGCCTTCATGATATGTTCAATTCTGTTAGTAGATCATGGATGTAGATTATTGTTCATTTGAGGGTATGATCTAGTAGCGTATCTCATTAGGAGCGATTTTGAGGGCAATGAAATCATGTGGTTTTAATACCCATGATAAGGATTAATTTTATGGTATTTTAATGTCTAAGGAAATATTAATAATAAAAGGTTTTAAACAATAGTGGTAAAATTCTAACCTATGCTAGTGGCTACTTAATATATACATATATTTTTTAGAATGAGGATTAAGGTATGAATAAACAATATAGTTTATAATAATGTTATTCTAATGTTTAACATTAATAATAATGTACCTTATTTATGGTATTATTTTATAATACTAATAATGACAAAGAGTCTATAGCAATAAAAAAATAATAATATGTTTTATAATAATAATATTATGCTTGTAATAATATTTGTAATAATAATAATATATGTACACATAGGCATATGGGTGCACACATATGCATATGCATACATATATTTATATATAATTAGTACCATGTAGTTATTTATTATATTAATAAATAATTAGATCAATTAGCTGTATGGTAAATAGGATTATCCTATTACCATAGTTGAATAATTTAATAAATTGTTTTAAGATTATAATATTTATTTTAATATCATTAAATTTGGGGACTCAGATTATAGTTTATTTATCCCTTTTCGGGAATGAGTTTTCAAAACCATCTCTTTAATGGATGGATAGTTGAGATGGTTGTACCAGTTGGATTACCTATGCAACCACCTCCTCCATCCTATTTACACGAAAGATTTATTGTGTAAAAGGAGTTGGGAGAAGAGGATTATTATTATGATTGTTGTAGAAAATTTATCCTGGGAGTTTAGCATTTGGATTGTTACGGGTAGAGGCTAGAAGATTGTGAGAAAAGGAATTCAAAGGAGTGTTGGAAACATTAGAGAGGGTTTGATCTTCCTTCTTCTCCAACTGGTCTTCGCAGGACTCCAGGTTGGAATCCATCCTAAGAAATAGATTTATTTTGTAGAATGAATGTAAAATCTAGATTTCTGGAAAAGTTTCTGTATATTGTGCTATGGTTGCAAAATATATATATATGCATTATTGTAGTATTTTTATCTTGTGTATATGAATGATCTATTTCTTGATGAGATTATGATTGTTTACCTTTTTGTTTAGAATCGAAAACTATATATATATATATGTTTTATTTTCTATGTATTTGAAATGTGTTTGTGGAAAGTTATTTTACGAACGTTTGTATGTTCACTATGGTGAAACCTCCCTGGGAGGGTAGAAGTGGTTTTGATCTGGTAGGGTAGTGTATTTTACTGTCACTGGATGTATTATGAATGCTTCCAGATTTTAGAACTTTTGTTGCAACCTTACTATTTCATGTCTATTTATGTGCCACCTTTCTTTTCCCAGATCTAGAATATATTTGTTAGATAGATAGGGAGGATTGATGGGCCATTTCTGAAGGGAAACTGGGATATCTCAAATGAGTCCTGCTCATTTTAGGCAACCTTAGTCCCCATAACACCTAGTTTTACCCGCAAGACAAAGTTGACAGTCGTTCTCTACAGTTCCAGTCGGCTTAGTGTGTTAACCGAGTTAGGTCGGTAATGTGTTAACCGAGTTAGGTCAGTAATGTGTTAACTAAGTTAGGTCAGAAATGTGTCAACTGAGTTAGGTCGGTAATGTGTCAACCGAGTTAGGTCAGTAATGTGTCAACCGAGCTAGGTCGGTAGTGTGTTAACCGAGCTAGGTCAATAGTGTGCTAACCGAGTCAGGTCAGTTTAGTGTTAACTAAGCTAGGTCAGTAGTGTGTCAACCGAGCAATACTATGTCAACCGACCAGTCCAGTATAAACCGAGGAAAATAGGATTCAGACTTTATCCAATTATAACGTTGGTTGTCAGCCACTTAAACTCATCCGTGCATTTGAGGCCGGGCTGCCATCCTAACTCCCCTCGTTGAGATACAATAAAAATTCCAAATACATGAGTGGAAAGGTTATTCATTCTCCCTCAACGTGATTGAGAAAATTTGCATGCCCTAGTTTGAAAGCATTGGAGTTTCCAAAACAGGTTCAGGTAGCATGGTTGCGTAACAAAGTATTGACACTGGATAAGAGTGATACTTTAAGTTATACTGGTATAAAGGGATTAGGTACCCTTTGAATCCATTGGAATAGGTTTCAGGTTCCTAGGAGTTAAGTTGTAACTTTTAAATTTTAGATTTTTAATTAAATCAGACTTAGTCAATTTTCAGGATTAGCCAGGTTTTAGGTTTAGAAAGAAATTTTGTATAAACCTGAAGATTGTTCATTCCTTGTTTAGTGGAGATTATTTTCAGTACATTTAGATGCCTTTATTGAGATAGAATGTTTGTAAGGAGAAGTTTAGGGTTTAGAGTCAAGACATTTTAAACATTCTTAAACGTACTTGATTTCTCTAAACATACATAACTATCCTATTATTTCCAATTCTTTGTAGTAGTTTTCAAATGTGTTTACAATGTGCTTCTACTATGTGTATGATTTAATTGTGATGTATGAGTTGAGGGTAGAAAACCTAACGACACCTAGTGAGTGGCTCTCAGTGCGGGGCCGGGGCCCTAAAGTGGCTAGAACCAGGATAACCGACTGAAGAGTTATTTAACAAGTGAAAATTTAATTAAACTGATGGGAATGGGTTAAAACATTAAAAAGATTAAATGTGCCTCGCCCATGCCATTAGTGCTAGTAAAGGCTATGGATGGGAGTGGGAGAAGGTACCTATGCGTAGGTACGATCGAATGGTACTTGTCTATATGAAAGGTATTCGATCCCACATGTGCCTACTTGGGGGCCAGGGCCTGAAGTGGCTAGTACCAGGACAACCCAAGGAGTGAGGGCTATGCGATGACACTCACTTAGGTTGTTTCTTAGAGTTTCTACCCAAGCCTTAGAACCTTTTGGGAAAGATCTATACTTTGACTCTCTTTTCATTTGCTATTTTGGGAAAGATTACCCAACCCTAGGTTTGGCCTAGCTATTCCTTCTTTGTGGACCTTGGTGTTTATCTCCTAGCACGGGGGAGTGGGCCTTATAGGTATCCACGTGGTTGGGTGGTAAACATTTTTATCGAGGTATCTTTTGCAGATACATGCTTGAAGATTCATGCTTGCTTATGTACCAGATTTGAAGAATAAAGGCCTTGTGATTATATTTCATGATGCATAATCTTGTTACCTCTTATGAGGAGTTGAATGCAATGTAATCAGTAATGTATTTCAAAATGATGTAATTGGAATGGGTAGACTTAGGAAGAAGGGAAAATGGAAATGTGAACTTTATGTTTAAGATGTATGTTGGAAAAGAAAAGGATTTTTCTAACATTCCAAATTATGTAACATGCTTTCATTATTGTTGTTTAAGTGAAGCTATTGAAAAACCAAATGTAGTATATTTTTAATGTATCAAATGAGTTGGATAAATTTTATAAGTTACATTGTTCATAAAGGATATTTAGGAATATAGATGATTTTTAAATGGAAAGTTGAAATGAAAATATTTTGTATTTCTTAAAGATATGATGTAGTTTGCTTTGAGAAATAAATCTTGTTATTAGTTTACTTAATGGATTTGAATGAATCATGCATTTAAAATGAAAAGGGAACCTTGGAAGGAATCTAAGTTTAAGTTTTGATTACATAACTCTTTTCAAAGTTCAAAATTTTTCATAAATTTTTACTTAGGTTTTCTTTTGTTAAGAGAATCTTTGTTCTCTTCCCTGGTTCCCTTGCAGGGCATGACATAATCACTAAATAGAAAATATCTTCAGGGTGGAAAGGTATAAGCTTGATAAGACCATTGAAAATTAAAAATAGGAAATGTAGATTCACATGGAACAGTATATGGAAGGAAAATAAAAAATAAGAGACTCATTGGTCAAAAGGAAGGAATTGACATTTTGGCTCAAGGAGACTAATTATCAGGAAGAAGAGATAGAAGATTTATTTGAAGGATCTGGATCTGGAAGTATATCTTATGCATCTAAAGGAACCATATCAGATCTATTTGAAAAGAATCAACACCTCACTAAATAAGTGAAAGCACTGCAAATCAGTCAAGAGATTCAAATGATAAGAATGATTGACATTATGAACAATGCAAGATAGGTAGAACAAGAAAGAAATTTGGCTATTGAAGATAGGAGACAAATAACTAAAAATTTGAAAGAAAAAATATCTAAAATACTTAGGGTTACCGAGAATCATTTTGAAATATCTAATCATATGGTTGTCATGAGTCAGGAAGTCAACTGAGTAAATAGTTGACTCACAAAGAAATTAGAAGATATTGGTGAATTGAGAGAAGAAAATGAAAGACTAAGGAATAAAGTGAAGATTCAATAATAACATAATGAGATGATAAAAGAAAGCTGAAGAAATTACAAAAAGAATGGATGATTTTATAAACAATCAAAGAAGACTTGATATCAGTACTAGTTTAGGTTATATCGAGTAGAGAGAGTCATCAAAACAAGTTGAACAAAATAATTTCTATACAAATCCAAGGACAAAGAATCTCTCATGTTATCATTGTGGAAAACTAGGTCACACATCAAATGTCTATAGAAGCAAAGAAAAAGGTATTCCTAAATCCACCCGTAAATTTGATGGTTATTGTTATATAACTATAATAAGTATGGACATCAAGCACATTAGTGTAGATCAAAGCTGAATAAGTCACATAAGAAACACTACATGGAAAAGAATTGTTGTACTTGCAACATGCATGGATATATATCATAGGAATGTAGGAAAAGGATGAAGCAAGTCTAGAAACTGAAAGAAAAGGTAATGCATATACTTGGGATTACAATACTTGGGTTAGTTGCACAACATGCTATAGATATGGTCATATTACAGCTACCTACATGAGAATGCACTAGAGAGGAAATTATAAAAATTGGAAAAATTCTTGAACGACATGTTTGCACTATCATAAGGTCAGTCATATAAGTAAAGATTGGAGAGACCAAGTAATATAACTGATTATTGATACAAATGAGAAAACCATTGAAGGAATCATGAGGATAAGGAACCAAATATGGAGAAGAGAAAAAAATGACAATGATGTAACAAGTACAACTATCAGTGCCACATCATCCTTTGGATTAGGTAATATCACCACTTCCACCTAAGAAAAATTAAGTATGGAACTGAATTTCAATTGGTTATATCTTACAATAGTTCCTTATATGTATTGTGTGAATACCAAATCAGCTTTAAATAAGATGCACTAGATAGTTGTATGTTTTGAGTTACAAATATGTAAAGTTGGTTAAGCTGGACCAAGTAAGAAATTTCCAGTCGATAAAAGTGTTAGAGACAACCGAGTTACATAGTCAACTAAGCATTGATAGTATTCATTGAGATGAGGTGTCTATTGAGTTAACTGAGTGATTTGATTATCAACCGAGTGGTAGTTGGCAAATCATTTAATGCACTGGATAAGGTTTTTGGTTATAAATACACAAGAAATGAACTCATTTGTTTACATAGCATTCAAGAGAAAACTAGAGCGATTTTAGAGAGATTTGAGAAAAGTATTTTCAAACATTTCACAGAGATTTGATCACATTATGAAAAGTTAGAGACCAATTCACGTAATTTTGCAAATAATCAAGATCTCTACACACATTTTATCAAAAGCTCTAAATGTGGAGTCACGATGGAATCATTTTCTCGAACCATTCAATCAAATAAAGAAAAGGGAAATAAGGTAACTTTCATCAAGATCACAACCTACATAGAGGCCCATTACAAGCTTCATTTGGAAGTTGTAGCTCAACCCAATGACAAGGGTGTATTCTCCTCGATACCGCCTAGGGTTCTACTCATGAAAGATGTTAGGTCTTTAATCCACTATAAAATCAATGAAATCAGTTTCCTCGAGCTCTAGTCCACTTACCAAGAGCTTTGCACTAATGGAAAATTGAAGGAAGAGCACAAACACTTGGAGGTCAAAGGGTTAACCAATGATCTATATCTTCTGAAATAATTCAAAACACAATGGATTTGAATAGTGTTAAGATGAGTACATGAAGGAAAGCTATGGCTAGATTAATTGATGAAAATAACAAACGATGTTATACACATGGTTACCAGGTATCCCATGTATGACAGTGTGTTAGCATGTGCAAAAATTTTCATGGCTTTAGCAATTTGTTGCCGGTCTCTGCAATTGTTTTTAGGTCCCTGGCATAAACCCTAAGGCAAAAAATTTCAAAAATCTAGTCATTGGGTCCTTAAAATTAAAAATACCATGGCCCTATTATATTTTTGCGTTGCCTTTTTGTGGGTCACTTAAAACCTTATTTTCTACATGTGTCTTTTTAAAATGACCAACTTTATGTCTTGCGGTTAGGTTTCATGTGTCGGTGGGTCCCCTTAAATATTTCCTAAGTCACCGGTTAAACTTTCCTAAGTTCCTAGTGCCCTACAAGGTTTTAATTTTCCTAAGTCCCGAGCTTTAATATTTCCTATGTTTCAGCTTTGTATCTTCCTGGGCCCAACTCTCTGACAACATCTCCATTTGAAGGTGGGTGAATCTTCTCATGTGATGTGTTAGAGGCTTGTGACCTTAAGACATCCATTGATTCTCCTTTATGACAGAGCTTCTCAAACAGGTGGGTCCATTGACATGTATGTACAAATGGTGATATCTAAGTGGTCCATGTATTAATGACTCGGTAGGGTTGTCAGTGGGGCCTGCAGTCAAGGCCTTTCAATCTACGGTCAGTGCATGATCTTAAGGAATATTCTTCCCCTTTGAGATCATGCACCATCTATTGATTTCAAATCTTACTTAGCGCCTGTCAGTGGGACCTGGTTCTCGGATGTGTCTGTGGGTCCTAATCCTGTCAATGAATCAATGAACGGTGTATAATCTTATGGGTTTTGTCAGAGGCTTAAGATTATGTGCCATCCATTGATTTTGTTTCTTGTCAGTAGGATGTCAAATATATCAGGAGATTCAAGATTGATGGTTGGTGTAAGAGCGCGTAGAATGATCCAAGCCTTTCAAATCTTGCGCCAGCCGTTCGATCTTCCAGACGGTTTAATGTTCTTAGTGGGGCCATTTTCCAAGTGGTGTGTAAGTGCTCAAATCTTATTAGTCAATGTGAGGAGTCAGCACAGTGGGGTCATTGTCAAAAAGGTCAGTGACGAGGATGAAATCTATGGTCGGCATAAGTTCTCATGAGTTTTGTCAGAGCTATGAGATCTTACGCATGCCATCCAATTATAAGGCTTATAAAAAGTAGGTCCTATGTCAGTGTGACTAAGCAGGAGCCATGAATGAGGTAATGACAAGTGGCATAAAGAGGGCCCAGGTGGGGTCAAAAGGTTTAGCGGTCTAGATGAATAAGGTTAGCACTGTCGACAAAGTTCAAAGGCTTCTCTCATTTGCATGAATTAGTGGTGGTTCTCTAAGTGTTTTAGCAGTTCAACAAACAAGCATTTGCAGAATCGCTAAACCATATGGTGGTGAGATAAAATGTTTTGCGAACTGGCGGAAACCTTTGTCACTAGTTCGCTAAATTTGACTCGGGCCCTTTTAAGAAGTAAATCATAAAGCCTGTGAAACATGAAGATTGGACGGTCATCACTTAAAGTGAACCTGATTTCAAATATTGACCGTCGATTTACTGAAAGCACCATAAAGTAGCTATTTGATTTCAAATTCAAATTTTTGAAGGGTTTCCTATGACCAGAAGGACTAGAATTCAATGCAGAAGCAATTGGTATTGGTGAGAGATGACCATTTTGCCATTGCAGTGTGGTCCAAGGTGTTGAGTGATCATCTGCAAGATTTGTACTGTGCGGTTTTATGCTCAAGGCATGTTGCAGGGTTGAAATTTTGAGCATTATTTATGATTCTCAATACCTTCACAGGGAAATTTTCATGATTGAGGATCATTCTAGGATTTTATTTCTCCTAGTTGCCTGGGTTTTCACCCCTGTAATAACTTTTTGACCATTTCTAGTTGGTTGGGTGGTTGAAACCCTAACCCTAAGTCATCCGTAGCTTGTTGCATTCTCTTTGAGAATTCCAAGATGACTAGGGAGTATAAGGTGTAGAATTTTTTATTTTGCAGGTGTTCCAAAACTTTCTTTGGTCCTAGGCTGGTTGTCCATGGTGTTTTACTGATAGAGGAGTGGGATTTTGGGTATTTCCTATCTTTGTGTTGTCTTGATTGTATATTGATCCTGAATATGTTAATGAAAATACTATTGAGTTCCAATCTTGCATTTGTGTATGTCTTCTTATTTCGGTTCTAAGCTCATATATGTTAATGTCACAAAGTGTGTTGGCATATGTTAAACAAAGAGCATTGTGAAGTCATCTCTAAGTTCCTAACAAAGTTAGGATTAAAGTCTTTTAGGTGGGTTCAGTGAGTTTGCAGCCAAGCAAGAATCTGATGTCCTTGTGTCTAAGGGAGAGGGATAATAGGCAAAGCACTTATCTTGGATTCAGTTGTGTTTGAATTAAGGTATTCAGTTGATGTATGTAATTGGGTGACTCTTTTCCCTAGGTTAAGGCACTGGTCCATCCTCTGGAGGTATTTCATTGTCATCAACCACATGCACAAACATTAAAATGAAAAAATATTAAAGCAGTAGTAAAGAGTATATAGTTGTATATCATTTAGTGATTCCTTTCAAGAAATGAATCAAGGGTACACCCACTTGAGGATTGAGGCTCAAAGTGTAGGAGGATCTCTTTTGATCCTTGTTAATTGACCCTCTTTCTTGTAGAGTTTGGAGTGGTGATAGAGTCAGAGTGTTATTTAAGTTATCCATCAAAGTATAAATCTACAAGTGAAGATCAAAGGGAACTCCCAACAAAATGGAAACTCTACTGGGGAGAGTCTAGAGATAAAGGTTGTAAGTGCACTCTTGTTTTCTTGTTGTATTCAGTTAAAAGATTTCCCATCTAGGAGGGTGGCGACTCAAAAGGTTTAAGAACCAGTGCTATATATTGTAAATCATGGACAAGAGGAGGAATACTAGGTCCTTTGTCAAAAATTACCTAGGTAGGAGAAGAAGAGTTGGATTAGAAGGAATGGTGAGTCTACTAGTGCTCCCATCAGAGAAAAAAGAAGTGCTAGAGGTAGAGCACCACATGTTTCCTCAAGTGAGGAAGGTTCACAAGAAAGAGTTTCTAGATCAGATGGTGGTCGCTCTGAAGATAGATTTTATGATACCCCAGAAGTTATATTTAAGGAAAATAGTCCATTGCCTATAGGTCAAGATGAACAAGATAGAGAGATGGGTTTGGAGATTGATTTATATCTTGATGAAGATAATTTCAGAAGAGAACCCATGAGACCAAGGCAAGTCCACTTCCCATATCAAAATCTTTCTGATATGGATGTGTCATCAGGTTCTAATGACATTATGGTAGATCCTAATGATTTAAATGCATTGAGGTTGTAGTTGGCAGAGCAAGATGCCATACATAAGAGGTTACAAGAGGAGAGAGAGGCTAAAAAGGTAAATGCTCTAATAGAAAGATAGTATCTCCTTAGAAAGATTAATGAAATGAAGGAGAGAAACAAGATGCTTGCTTCCACTCCTAAAACTTTGCAGCATGATGTCTTTGGTGATCTTGATGCCTTGAGGAGTGAGCAAGAGTGCTTATTGCAAGATCATGAATTTGATAGGGAGGGCCCTATGGTTAGACAAGTGCAAAGTTATGTTCCTTTGCCTAAAGATAAAGATGGGTGTGAGATCACTAGGCCTACTATTGCTGCTAGTGAGAAAGGAAAGAAAAAGATGGCAGGACATCAAACAAGTAAATCACTAACAATACCTGGGCTCCCACCACCCAATTTAAATAAGGACACAAAAATGGAGAGAAGAAGAAAAGAAGATGAGAGCCTTGCAAGAGAATTAGAGAGGGCTAAAATTGAAGCTTCCATTGTAGAAAAAAGAAGAAAGATACAGTTCTTGAAGGCTTCATCAGCTAATGCTCTTGGCCCATCTACTACTGAACTAGGTATGCCATCTTTGACTACTACTATTCCACTTAGTAATGCTACTAGTTCAATTCCTTCTTCATCTGCTAGGATAGGTGCTGATCCTAGGTAGTAGTCAAATGCACAAATAAATGTAGGTGCTAATGTTGATCCTAGGGTTAACACTAGTACAAGTTTTCAAAGAAGACCTATGCAATTAGAAGGCTATAGGAAAATTATTTTTGATGGAATTCCTGGTTACCCGAATGCTTTTCCAAATGATATTAGAGATAGGGTACCTAAGTTTTCTGGTAATAATGCTATTAGTTGTGAGGAGCATCTTAGGTTATTTGTTGATATGCTTAATGATTATGAGGTAGAGCATGAGGATGTAGTCATCAAGTTATTTGTTCAATCTCTAATGGAGGATGCTAGAGATTGGTTTAAGAGACTTCCTGATAAATGTATTGATACTTGGGACTCTTTTGAGAGATTTTTTAAAGAGCAGTATGGTGATAGGCCTAATGCTAGTTTCATGTTGAATGAATTCAATACCATAAGGAAAAATCAAAATGAGACTGCAGTTGAATTCAACATGAGATTTCAGAAGGGTAGGCATAAGTTGTTCCAAGTTATGCAGTTAGATGACAATGTCTATCTGACCACATGCTTCAATGCATTTGATGGAAAGATGGGATATTTGTTGAGGGACAAAGAAACAAGAACTCTCAGGGATGCTTTTAGGATTGTTGTCAATATTGAGAACAATATGAAAATATCAAGAAAATTGGGGGGAAAGAGAGATGACCCAAAATTGTTTGGGGACAAGAAATACAAAAAGGAAAATGATAAGAATGTTGGAGCGAGGAAGCAAGAGGAAGATAAATTGGATAAGGTGATTAATGCATTGAAGGATTTGAAGGCACCTACAAATTGGAACATCAGTGCTCTTACCAATGAAAGGCCTCAATTCAACAACAATTTTAAGAAACAAAATAGATTGCAAAACTACCCCTACAACACCCAATGGAAGGATGGCAAGCCTATTGTCCCTGTTGTAAGAGGAAACAATGATAGAGGTGTCCCTGAACCTCTACAAAAGGATTCAATAAATGTCATGGAGGACATACCTTGGTGTGTTGCGTGCCAGTCCCCTCATTTTGTAGAGCATTGTGTAGTTGCACATTCTATGGCTGCAAATCAGGATTGTGGCAATGAGGAGATAGATCAAGAACAAGATCAAGATGATGTTGGATGCAACATGGCTTCTTCATATCTAGAATATAAAGATGATTCTAATTTTGATGAAGAGGCAGATGTAAATGTGAAGAGACACAATCAAGCCCTTTTTCATCAAGAAGTTTTTTTTGATAGTGAAGACATTGACAAGAAGACATGTAACATGAACTCTTCTTCTGAGCTAGTAAATTTGAGAAGACCTTCTAGAGAAGAGATGGATAGGATTACTAAAAAAATGATTGCCCAAGTGCAAACCAGAGGCATAGTGGCAAGGAATACAAATGAGAAAGCTACAGGAATGTTCATAAAGAGTACCAACTCCGGAGAGACTAATGAGAAAAAATCAAAAGGTGATCACATGGTGAAATTCAAGAATGTCAAATGTAAGAATTGTGAGCCTAAGGGAGTTGGAATTGAAAATTTTCTAGTGAAATTGAGAAGCTAGTTAACGCAATGGCTAAGGTTGAAAAAATGTGGGTGGCCAATACACCTAATGTGTCAGATAAGCAAAAGGTTATTAACGTAGTGCAGATTGAGATTCCTTCTTCTGCTCCTATTGATATGTTATCTGTATTGTCCCAAATTACAGTTAAGGTTCCATTGTTAGAATTGTTGAGGATCCCTGAACACAAAGACAAAGCTATTGCATGGGTAGGTAAGGTTCATAAAATGATGTTGCATGCAATGGATCTCAGGATAAGGCTTTGAAAGGTGTTGCTAGTCAGGGAATTATGTCTCAAATTCCCCCAATATACTTGGATAGTTTTGTAAATGCCAGCCTTGAAAATATTGATCCATTCTTTTGAAGTGTCCTTGTGAATGGAATGAAGTTGAGAAATAGTATGATTGATAGTGGTGCCTCTAATACTATCATGCCTTTTAAAATCATGGAGAAGTTGGGCCTTAAAGTTGATACAGTGCAAGGTAGATGTTGTGCAATGGATCAGAGGGAGGCACCAGTTATTGGGACTATCAATGCAATGCCATATAGGCTAGCAACATATCCAGAGAAAGAGTTAACAATGAGTTTTTTGGTGGTGGATATCCCTCCTCATTATGGGATGCTACTATCTAGAAGGTGTAGTGCTCCCATGGGTGGAAGTTTATAGTGTGATCTGTCCTATGCCACTTTCACTATTGATGATCAGTTTGTCAAGATTGAACAAGAGCCAAGAGTATGTCACATGATTGAGAGAAATATTGATAATGAAACTACATGTTTTGTGGATACTGATATTAATGCTTTTAGGGTAGAGATCCCTATATTTGAAGAGGAACCTATTTTGTCACCTATCTCTATTGAGGTAAGTGCTAATTTTATGAAGGGTGATTTGTGGGTAGTGTACTTTGATGGTGCATATTGCAAAGATGGTGCAGGAGCAGGTATTTTACTTATTTCTCCTGATGGAAACACCTACAAGTTTTCTTTCACATTGAATTTATTTTGTACCAAAAATATAGTATAATATGAGGCTTTGTTGTTAGGATTGAGGTTGGCACAAAAGAATGGTATTAAGTGTTTAAGTGTTGTTGGTGATTCTAAGTTGGTAGTATCCCAAGTCAAGTCAATATATGCTTCCAAGAACAAGAGGTTGAAACAATATAGGAATGCAGTTTGGGATTTGGTTGAACATTTTGATGCCTTCAATATTGAGTGGAAGGATAGGAGTAATAATAATATGGCTGACTTGTTAGCCAATATTGCAATCAATCCCAATGATATTACATTTTTTGGTATCTCTAAAGTTGAAATTCAGGCTAGGCCTAGCATACCAGATAATATTGAGAATTGGCAAGTTTTTGATGATGATAATGATATCTTGAAGTTTATGGGTTGTGAGGATCAGTATCATGGTCATGAATTTGATTGTTCAACCTTGGTTGAGTCAGTAGAAGGAAGGGAGGTTGTCTTTGGCAATGAGGTCATTTAGCTTAGAACTAACAAGGTGTTCAAGGGGCTTGTTGTTTTGGAGACTGTCTTTGATAACCAGGATAGAGTTCAAAAGGATATCAAAAGAGAAG
Source organism: Chamaecyparis obtusa (assembly GCA_027943335.1). Lineage (NCBI taxonomy): Eukaryota > Viridiplantae > Streptophyta > Pinopsida > Cupressales > Cupressaceae > Chamaecyparis > Chamaecyparis obtusa. The sequence goes on from BSBK01004031.1 coordinate 22,978, forward strand.
ATCATGTTGATCTAGAGGAGATAAATCTTGGAACACATGAGGCACCTAAGAAGGTATACATTGGTAGAGATATATCTCAAAAGGTAAAGAAATCTTTGATTGAATTATTGAGAAAATTTAGGGATGTTTTTGCATGGTCATATGATGACCTAAAGGTTTATAGAGAAGATTTGTTTCAGCATATTATTCCATTGAAATAAGATGCTAAACCTTTCTGACAAAAACAAAGGCCTATTAATCCCACTTTGGCACCCAAGATGCAAGAAGAGTTAATGAAGCTAAGAGATGCTAGAATTATCAAGCCTATAAGGCATTCTTCTTGGGTGTCAAACCTTGTTCCTATGAGAAAAAAAAATGGTGACATCAACCTTTGTGTGGACTTCAGGAATTTGAACATCAGCTCATTAAAGGATAATTATTGTTTGCCCAATATGGAAGCTATGTTGCAGAGAGTAATCATATCAGAATTGATGTCTATGATGGATGGTTTCTCTGGCTACAATCATGTCATTGTCAAGGAATTAGAGCAATTCAAGACAACTTTCACAACACCTTGGGGGACATATGTTTATGTGAGGATGCCTTTTGGCCTCACAAATGTTGGTGCTACTTTTCAGAGGGCAATGGATGTTGCCTTTTTAGATTTCATAAATGATTTCCTTGTTGTATATCAAGATGATCTAACTACTTATTGCAAGGAGGAAGAAGACCATTGCACTCATCTAGAAAGAATTTTTGCGAGGGCCTTAGAATTTGGCATTTCTTTGAACCCAAGGAAATGTTCTTTTGGTGTCATTGAAGGTAAGTTTCTTGGCCACTTAGTTGGGAAGCAAGGAGTGAGAATTGACCCTGAGAGGGTAGCAACCATTGATAAAATTCAGAGACCAAAGAATGTTAAAGGAATTCAGTCCTTCTTTGGTCAGGTCAATTTTTTAAGGAGGTTTGTGACAAATTTTGCAGAGGTTACTAGACCTATTTCTAAGATGTTGAAGAAGGGATCTGCAACCAATTGGGAGGGTGAGCCTGATGAGGCTTTCAAAAATATCAAGCAGGCTATAAAAGATGCACCAGTGCTTAAGGCACTTGATTATAATGTCCCAATGCATATCTTTTCCTTTGCATCCTTTCACACTATTGCTACAGTTTTGTTAGAAAAGAATAAGGATGGTTTTGAGTAGCCTATTGCATTTTTCAATAAATATTTGCAGGCTACTGAATTGAAGTATGACATAAATGAAAAATAGGCTTATGCACTTGTGAAGGCAATCAAGGATTTTAGGTGTTACTTGATGGGAGCAGCTATGATTGCTTTTGTGCCAAGTGCAGCTGTGAAGGATATTTTCTCACAGTAAGAGGTGTCTGGAAGAAGATGTAGATGGATCAATAAGATCCAAGAATTCAATGTTGATGTCTAGATTACTAAGTTGGTTAGGGGACAAGGATTGGCAAAACTGATGGCCGAATCCAATCTTGATGAAAATCAAGTAAATCATTCTGAAATTGATTACACATGTGACATGGATGATTGTATCTAGTATCAGGATGTCATCTATTACTTGAGAAACATGAAATGTCTAGATAGTATGAATGATAATCAGAAAAGGACATTAAAATTATAGGCCATGAAGTATGTAATTGTGAAGTGTAAATTGTATAGAAAGAATTTGGATTGCATACTTTTGAAGTGTGTAGATGAAGATCAGGCTAACAAGTTGTTGAAAGAAATGCATGAGGGAGTTTGTGGTGGGAATTATATGGGTAAAAAAACTACTCATAAGATCTTGAGAGTAGGATTCTAGTGGCCCACAATCTTCAAGGATGCAGAACAGTTGGTGAGGAGGTGTGATGCTTGTCAAAGTTTCTCTGGTAAGCTTAAATTTTTAGGTAATGTGCCATTAAGACCAGTAGAAGTTCAGGCTCCTTTCCAACAATGGGGAATTGTTTTCATAGGGGAGATACCAAACAAGTCAAGTGGAGGAAACTCATGGATCTTAGTTGCCACTGATTACTTTACAAAGTGGGTAGAAGCTATACCTACAAGAAATGCAAATCGTAAGGTGGTAATTGATTTTATGATGGATAATATTGTTACAAGGTTTGGGTGCCCTGAGAGAATAGTAAGTGATAATGCCATGTGCTTCAGGTTTGCTGAATATAAGGACTTTTGCAAAGGTTTGGGAATTCAGATTTCTAATTCCTCACCTTATCATCCACAAGGAAATGGTCAGGCAAAATCTACTAATAAGAGTTTGATTAAAATCTTAAGGAAAATTCTTGAAAAGAATAAGAGGGCATGGAATTCAAAGCTTCCATTAGCTCTATGGGCTAATAGGGTAACTGTGAAGAGGGCAGTTGGTTGTGCACCATTTGATGTAGTATATGGAATTCATGCAAGAGTGCCTCCGAATAACTTATTGGAAATGTATAAATTTGTTTAGCTATATGATGATGGCATAGATGATGAGATGCAGTTGAGAATTGAGGACCTCATTAGGTTGGATGAGACTAGAAGAGAATCAGTTGCAAGGAGTGCCAAATTACAGTTGCAGGTTAAGAATTTATATGATAAGAAGACTGTTGACAGAAAGTTTGAACCTGGTGATTTGGTGTTAGTTTGGAATGCCAGACTGGAGGATAAGGGGAAACATGGTAAATTTGATCCCATCTGGCTAGGGCCATATCTAATTCATGAGAAATGGGGCCAATATTCATACATTATAAAAGAATTAAATGGTGGTATTCAGGAATTTCCAGTTCATGGACAATTCTTCAAGAAATACTTCAATTGAAGTATTCTATTTTCCATGAATAGTAGTTAGGTTTGTACATTTTGTAAATTCTATAAATAAGCTTCTTGCCCCTACCCTATTTTTTCCTGGTCTATTAGTTTTTGGTCCTATTGCTTGTTTTGCCTTGCTTGTTCCCTGTTGTCTGCATTTTCCCAGTGGGATGGTCTACTTTAAACTAGTGATTCTAAGTCCTTGCTATGCTTGCAGGAGCCATACATCCCCAAACAGAGCCACTGTTAGCACATGCAAAAATTTTCATGGCTTTAGCAATTTTCTGTCGATCTCTGCAATTGTTTTTAGGTCCCTAACATAAACCCTAAGGCAAAAAATTTCAAAAATCTAGCCTTTGGGTCCTTAAAATTAAAAATACCCTGGCCATGTTCTATTTTTGCGTTACCTTTTCACGGGTCACTTAAAACATTATTTTCCACATGTTCCTTTTGAAAATGACCAACTTTATGTCTTGTGGTTAGGTTTCATGTGTGGGTGGGTCCTCTTAAATATTTCCTAAGTCACCAGTTAATCTTTCCTAAGTTCCCAGCGCCCTACAAGGTTTTAATTTTCCTAAGTCTTGAGCTTTAATATTTCCTATGTTTTGGCTTTGTATCTTCCTAGGCCTGGCTCTCTGACAGAATCTCCATTTGACAGTGGGTGTATTTTCTAATGCGATGTGTCAGAGGCTTGCGAACTTAAGATGTCCATTGATTCTCCTTTATGACAGAGCTTCTCAAACAGGTGGGTCCATTGACACGTATGCACAAATGGTGATATCTGAGTGGTCCATGTATTAATGACTCAGGAGGGTTGTCAGTGGGGCCTGTAGTCAAGGCCTTTCAATCTATGGTCGACGCATGATCTTAAGGAATATTCTTCCCCTTTGAGATCATGCACCATCTATTGATTTCAAATCTTACTTAGCGCTTGTCAGTGGGACCTAGTTCCTCAATGTGTCAGTGGGTCCTGATCCTGTTAGTGAATCAATGAACAGTGTATAATCTTATGGGTTTTGTCAGAGGCTTAAGATTATGCTCCATCCATTGATTTTGTTTCTTGTCAGTAGGTTTTCAGAGTTATCAGGAGATTCAAGATTGATGGTTGGCGTAAGAGTGCGTAGAATCTTCCAAGCCTTTCAGATCTTGCACCAGCCATCCGATCCTCCAAATGCCTTAATGTTCTTAGTGGGACCATTTTCTAGGTGGTACGTAAGTGCTCAAATCTTATTGGTCGATGCGAGGAGTCAGCATGGTGGGGTGATTGTTAGAAAGGTCAGTGATGAGGATGAAATCTACTGTTAGTGTAAGTTTTCATGAGTTTTGTCAGAGCTATGAGATCTTACGCCTGCCCTCTGATTATAAGGCTTACATAAAGTGGGTCCTATGTTAGTGTGACCGAGCATGAGCCACGAATGAGGTAATGACAAGTGGCATAAAGAGGGCCCAGGTGGGGTCAAAAGGTTTAGTGGTTTGGATGAATAAGGTTAGTGGTACTGACAAAGTTCAAAGGCTTCACTCATTTGCATGAATTAGCAGTGGTTCTCTAAGTGTTTTAGTGGTTCAGCGAACAAGCATTCATAGAATTGCTAAACTATATGGCAGAGAGATAAAATGTTTTGTGAACTGGCGGAAACCTTTGTCGCCAATTCGCTAAATTTGATTGGGGCCCTTTTAAGGGGTAAATCATAAAGCCCATGAAACATGAAGATCAGATGGTCATGACTTAAAGTGAACCTAATTTCAAATATCGACCGCCGATTTGCTGAAAGCACCATAAAATAGTCGTTTGATTTCAAATTCAAATTTTTGAAGGGTTTCCTGCAACCAGAAGGACTAGAATTCAATGTAGAAGTGACTAGTGTTGGTGAGAGATGATCTGTTTGTCATTATAGTGTGGTGCAGGGTGTTGAGTGATCATCTGTATGATTTGTACTGTGGGGTTTTGTGCTCAAGGCATGTTGCAGGGTAGACATTTTGAGCATTGTTTATGATTCTCAGTATCTTCACAGAGAAATTTTCATGATTAAGGATCATTCCAAGATTTTCTTTCTCTTGGTTGCCTAGGTTTCCACCCCTATAATAACTTTTTGACCATTTCCAATTAGTTGGGTGGTTAAAACCCTACCCTAAGTCATCCATAGCTTGTTGTATTCTCTTTGAGAATTCCAAGATGACTAGGGAGTATAACTTATATAATTTTTTATTTTTGCAGGGGTTCCAAAACTTTCTTTGGTCCCAGGCTGGTTGTCCATGGTGTTTTACTGATAGAGGAGTGGGATTTTGGGTATTTCCTATCTTTGTGTTATCTTGATTGTATATTGATCCTGAATATGTTAATGAAAATACTATTGAGTTCCAATGTTGCATTTGTGTATGTCTTCTTGTTTCAGTTCTAAGCTCATATATGTTAATGTCACAAAGTGTGTTAGCATATGGTAAGCAAAGAGTATTGTGAAGTCATCTCTGAGTTCTTAACAAAGTTAGGATTAAAGTCTTTTAGGTGGGTTTAGTGAGTTTTCAACCAAGAAGGAATCTAATGTCCTTGTGTCTGAGGGAGAGGGATAATAGGAAAAGAACTTATCCTAGATTCAGTTGTGTTTGAATTAAGGTATTCAGTTGATGTATGTAATTGGGTGACTCTTTTCCCTAGGTTAAGGCACTGGTCCATCCTCTGGAGGTATTTCATTGTCATCAACCACACTCACAAACATTAAAATGTAAAAATCTTAAAGCAGTAGTAAAGAGTATATAGTTGTATATCATTTAGTGATTCCTTTCAAGAAGTGAATCAAGGGTACACCCACCTGAGCATTGAGGCTCAAGGTGTAGGAGGATCTCTTTTGATCCTTGTTAATTGGCCCTCTTTCTTGTATACTTTGGAGTGGTGATAGAGTCAAAGTGTTATTTAAGTTATCCATCAAAGTATAAATCTACAAGTGAAGATCAAAGGGAACTCCCAACATAGTGCAAAATCCCTAAGACACCCGATGAAGAATGAAGTTGAGAAGCTAACAAAAGTTGAATGAGATGGAAGAGGCATGAGGATAAACACTATTAGCAACCTTGAAAAGAGACTCAATCCATATTTCATTGCATACAAGATATTCTAGTCAAGTAGATTGAATAGCATTGCATGTGGAGCAGTCAACATAACACATAAAATTGTTAAGAATGGTTTGCAACTCGACCTAGCAGAGTTGATGTTGAGACAATTGGAAGAGAACATGTGAACCATTAGAGAAGTAAGATCATATACTTTAAAATTTTGTTCATTATTGGTATTTACATTCTTCTTTTTGTAAAACTATTTTCCCTCAATCGATAACGTAGAATGGGATGTCAACCAACTAGTTATTATGTAAATATGTGAATTTGTTAGAAACTTAGATGAGAAATTTGTACGAGTTATGGGGGATTATTTTGGACAATTCATGGAGAGAATGGAGAGAAGAACAAGGATCCCAATATAGCTAGTAGAGAAATACAAGGATGACATTTTTTTTGGTGGACAACGACACCACCCTGATTAAAGTTGTTGAACCAATGACAACTTGTCTACCTCACATGGAATATGAAATCAACATTGACTGAGCTACCAAATGTATTAGGGCTTTACTAGTTGAGCCTAAGGATAAAGATGCTACATGGTTTGGAACCTATGAAGAGGAAAAATCTAGAATTAAAATAGGATTGGTTGTAGAAAATATTGGAAGGAAAAAGGAGAAAATGGTCAAAACTCTAAATAAACAATTTGGTGTAACTGATGAAGATATTGAAAAATAATTTGATGAGGAAACCAAGAAAATGACATCAGTGGGTGGAGATATTGATGAAGAGGCCACCAAGTCCAATGGCCATGAACAGGCGGAGCTTCCTAAGGCTACACAAGGTAAATATAAATAAGTTGATACCTCAATCCAGACTAGGACAAGGTCAGAAACTAGTAATGACCACCTTTGAAGAAAGGTGTTGCAAAGATAACAAGGCCAACACTGACTCATGCCTATGAAAAGAGAAGAAAAAAAAAGGCCACCAATGAGCTCCCAAAATAAAAAAGGAGAGGAAAACTGATTAGAGGAAAACATGACATTGATTTAGAAGATGGGAACATTGATCAATTTCATGTTGTAGTGAATAAAGGACCTCAAACAATTGATGAAGTTGCAGAAGGAATAAAGAACATTGGAAGGATTTCTACTCCTAGGGTTAAGAAGTACCCTACTATGAGCACTGAGGGTCAAGATAAGCTAGAGGAAGCCGTAATATGTATGATGATAAATTTCAAACAAGGTCTAGTTGAGTTTGAAAGAAGCATACCAAAAGAATTATATGACAAACTATTTTCTAGGTGGACATATGCACTTCAAACTGAGAAGAGGATGAGAGAAAGGTCACTAATTTTGGTAAGATCTGACTTCTCTAATTTTAGAGATTGACGACGTCGTGAAACAATATGCAAGTATATTTTTTTATTAAGGCTAGGGCATTTAAAATTATTCAAGGAAAACTACAAGAGATAGATGATGAGAGTAGAAATATATGGACTAAAATCCTAAGTACAGTAGAGAAAAATGAGGTGACTGCATCTAGAGTTGATACTGAGCAACCTCAATCGAGCATAAAAGTAGGAGAACCAATCAATGTTGAGGATGAAACAATTCATATCTTGGATACAAAGCAACATGAGGAGGAAACTTATGCAAAAGACTTCATAACTGCTACTGATAATGTTATGGAAGGCATTGCAGAGATATTAACAACATTAGGGGATGAGGAAATATTGATTGAATATATAACAGAAGGATTCCCTGGGGAAGATGCCAAAGAAGATGAAGTAATAACCGATGCTAACGAGAACCTTGGCAAAGAAGAATAAATCAAGGTATCACATGCAATGGTACTGGGTAACTTACCTATAATGGTACAAGATATTGATATAGTAGTTTAGAAACAAACTAAGAAATCTCCTTCGAAGAAAGGAACATATAAAACAAAAGATATGGATGAGGAGACTGGTAAATATACCAAGCATAGTGGTGAAGCAACACAAGGTGAAGCACCCACCGAGACCACTTATGTAGTAGGAAATGCTTAGGGAACACAATTAGAGACAATGATAGACACTTTTACCACCAATACTAGGTCATCATCCTCTGCACCACAGATTATAGAATCAACAATTGGGAAGAATAAAGAAGAAGAAAAACCCACCGAGCCACCTAAGGTAAATGACCTAGTGTGTAAGATAAGAATGATGCAGGAGCCTCTCAGGTCCTTGGCAATCCTGTGTCACCAAAAAGAATTTGAGGTTTGTCTATGTTTCTTAGTTCCTTCTTTGATTGAGTTGGTCAGTAGTTGGTCGATTTCTTGTGGTTACAAAGGATGGTCAGTTATTTCCTGGGTGGTCAGTTGTTTCACTAGTGCTCGGTGATGCTTATCTATTGCTCAGTCATCCCTGCTTATCGAGTAGTTTATTTTGAGTTTCTATTGAGGCTGACTTGTGCATTGATTATGGGTCATGGATTTAAGGCAAGTATATATTATTGGGAATTGTGTGGTCCCAGATTTGACCATTTCTTCCATTGATTATGGATCTAAAGGCTGACTCAGTTTGGTAGCCTCTTATATATATGTAGTTGTTTGGTTAGAGTAGAGGGATAGTTTTTTAAGGAGAGGATAGAAGATATTAGATATGAGATGGTGAGAAGATCCTCAGATGTTTGAGGACTTCTATAACTCATTGTAATATCTAGCTATAATCGGTAAGGCCTTACAACTCGGCATGTATGAATCTATTTGATGAACATTAATGAAAGATCCTACATTCTCTCTCTCACTATTTTGTTGTTTCTTCCGCATGTTGTTGAGAAAGGATAGATCTATAAGGTGTGCCATTGTTTGGCCCTTTTGGTCCTGGCCTTGTGTCATGTGGTATTAGAGTGAGGTGAGATCTGGATCTAGGTCTGCATATCTAGGTTTGTAGGTTCCTTCTTGTGAGGCCCTAGTTAAATTTTTATGGAGTAGGAGATTGCAATTTGAGCTGCAATTGCAGAGGGTTGTCAAGATGGTTTGTGGGAGGCAAGATGTGGATCCAGGATTAGAAGACATATTGAGACAACTTGCTGCTAGGTTAGAAGCTGTTGAAACAACCCAAAGAAGAAGCAGACATCTTGAATATGTGAGTGATGATGAAATTGAGGTGGAACAAGGTGATGGAGAACCTGTACCTATGATGGATCAAGGTGAAGAAATATTCTTGAAGGCTTTGACAAGTTTCAAGTCTACACAACACTTTAATCCTCAAGAGTATGGTGGAAAGTTGGATTTTGATGAATTGGTAGATTGGATCACTGAAATGGAAAAGTATTTTCAGTATGAAAATATACCTAAAGACAAAAAGGTGAAAATGGTAGGCACAAAGTTAAAAAGCCATGCATCGTTGTGGTGGGAACATCTGAAGCTGGACAAAAAGAGGAAAGGAAAAGACAAAATCAAGGCATGGAATAAAATGGTCAATAAGTTGAAACGAAAGTTCTTACCTTGTGATTATCAAATTAACCTAGTTAGGTGAATGCAAAGTCTGAGGTAGAAACATAGCTCAATAAAAGAATTTTTAGGAATGAATGCTAGATGTTGGCAATCATTCTGTAGTAGTTTTTGTTGCATTCATGACTATGATTTTCATTGATGTCAACACAGTGATCTTCTAGAAACTAGCAGAGAAGTAGACAGTGTTTTGATTAGCACACATGGGATATTGTAGTTGGAGCTATGTGATGTTGAGGTTATACTCTTTGATATGTTATATGTCTATGGTTAAGAGTGCATATAGTAATTCATTGATTCATGAAAGTTATGAGCATTTTGATAAAAGTAGTATTCAGGCAGTGTTCCTAAGTAGCAGTTTGTGGAAATCAGATGATATCTCCAAATCAGGATGGAATCTAGTTTTGCAAAGTTAAAGGGAAGTTTGAGACACACTAATGGTGATGTGGTTCATAGTGCAAACTTGGAGGTCACATGAGTGAAGAGATATTGCATTTGGAAGCTAACAGTTTTGTGTAATTTTGATGTAGCATATGGAAACTTTTATTTTGTAATTGTGTGCCAACTCATTTGTAATTATTTGAGTGTGGTATAAAGGAAGGAATGTTTTTCCTTATTTTATGTAGTTGAAATTTGAAAGAAGTGTGAGCATGGTTTGGTTGCATGTGAATGTAAGCAGGAAGTGAAGAAAAGAGCCTAAGAGATTGTGAGAGCGAAATTGTGAAGGAAGACATGCGAAGTACAGAGATCTAGAATTGAGATCTGGTGTAGTAGTGAGTGCTATTTGGCACATTAAGGAGGTAACATATTTCATATTATTCTACTGAATAATATTAAGGTCATTTGGACAGTGTGTTCATTGATCTTACCCTAAAGCTGTTTGGGTAGTGGGTCCTTCTGTCTTCCATAACTCTTAACAAGGTTAGAATCTTTTAACATGGATTCAAAATCTCCTAACAAGAATTTATATGTACTGAATGTATTTCATAAGACTCCTAACAGAGTCCATCCTCTCACAAGAAATATTCATATTAGTGCATCTTTTGTGGGAATCATTCCCACTGGAGTTTACTCTTTGATCAAGAGGTTCCCTAGTCAACATATCTTGTGTTATTGTGTATGAATATCTTTGTATGGTTAGTAATTGCATTGATTACATGGTTAAATGTTATTGAAGATGTTAAAAGTTATAATTATCTAATAACTGATTCACCCCCCCCACCCTCTCATTATCTTGGTGGACTTTACTTTCTAACAATTGGTATTAGAGCGGCAGGTCCTTGAAAGGAAAGTTTAACAACTTAAGGAGATCCATGGTGAATTTTAGGAAAGAAAGCCCTAAGTTTGATGGAGTAAATTTTGACAGCTGGAAGGAAAAGATGAAGACACATCTATTGTGTTTAGGACCAGGCTATTGGTTGATTACAAAGAATGATAGGACTATAATTGAAGAAGACAGTCTTGAAACAAGTTCTAAAGATGAGGTAGATCTATTCATGTGTAACATACTTGCAAGAGAAGCACTCTTAACAGCACTTCCGAAGAATGAATACAGTCAGGTAAAATGTTTTAAGAAATCTAATGAAATTTGGAAAGCTTTACACTCTACTTTTGAAGGTGATGAACATGCAAAAAGAGCTAGATTACATAATTGGATATGTTCATTTCAAGATATTAGAATGATGGAATGTAGGACCCCTCCATTTCCCTCATCTTGGTAAGAACACTCTGGTAAGCACTATTGTTATTTCTTGCAAAAATTTCTATAGATTTTATGTGAAGTTAGTATATATCTTGACTGTAGTTCGTTAACTTAATTAGAATAGATTCACCTTCAAATGAATTCATGGAATATGTTAATTTAAGACATAGTTGTGAAGTAATATTACCTTTTGTTAACTATTGTGGTATTAGAACATGAAGATATAAACATCTGCTTACATGATAGTATTAATGTTACTCTAGGATGCTTGGAAACTTTATCTGAATTATAATTAGGAAGCTTATGAGGATTGGAATATTCCCCTAATGAATAATAGTATGTGTCAATTTAGCATTCATAGTGTTTAGACATTTTAGAGAAAAGACAATCTATGGTAATTAAACAATAGAGATTATTGAATCAATAGTGTCAATGGTTGAAGTACATTAGCATAACCAAGACTAAGTTAAGCTTAAGGAAGTATAGAAACTTTTTGAGTTTGACATGTCCTCACTATTAACCAATTTGATTAGTGAAGTTGTAGATTTTAAAGACACAATAGGATCAGTAATTAAATATGAGATGGATTAGAAATAACCCTGAGATAACCATCTTCATGACTTGTCTTCTTGAAACATACTCAAAATTAATAAAGAAGGAATCCAAGACAAATTGTATTAGGGGATGATTTCAAAGTAGGTAATTATGTTTTTAGGATTGATGTTTATCATGGGTTAAGAACCACCTTGTTTTAAGATAGCATTGTGTATTCTAGGATATGAACCTAATGATTCAGTACCATGTGTTAAATTGAGATAATGTTATTACAAGATGATACATTCTAACCTAATTTGATGGAAGGCCCTGGTGCATTGGAACTACATCTTATTTGGGTTATGTTTTACTTGCTTAAAGTTATGAGCTAAATGAAAGGATATTGAACTAAGATCTTGGATCTTATAATGATATGTGCGACTTGATGTAGATAAATTGAGGTAATTTAAATAAATGAAAATTATGATATGCTTTAGAGTTAGAGAGTATAAAGGAATATGGACTATGTGGAATTGAGTTATGAAACTTGGTTAGGAGGTGTTTTTAATTACTATATATATATTGTTTGATCAATTTTGGATTTGGAGAAATGTAGATTTATATATGTGAATGAGGTGATGTGGTATGTAGACTTAATTGTCGTATATGTACAAATGGGTTTATATGATGCTTTAATTGGATTATATACATGACATATTCTTGGAATTACTGATATTATCTCGAGTGTGCAGGGATAAAACCATGGAATTTAGGGGGAGTCAAGCTAACATGTATTGTGTCTCCCATGACACCAAGGTCATGTCCAGAGGGAGACAAGAGCTCATTTTGGATGTGTTTTTATTTCGTGACGCGAATGTGTGTGTGTGTGTACTTTAATTTATTTCTTCTTTTTATATCTTGTGAATTTATATGTGACATGTCAAGTGTGTTGTGAAATGTTCTTACATGTGCTAGTGTAATGTGTTGGCATGTCACATGGGGAGCTTGAAGGGTCACCTAGTTTTCCTTCCCAAGAAGAGTCACATCCATATCAAATCGATGGGGTAGCTTAGAAGGGTGTTTTGAAGACCCATGTGGACACATTGGGTAGTGTTTAGCATAAAAATGACTAGTCCCCTTGATAGACCATTGGGTAAGGGGTATTTTTTGACTATAGGACACCCTATTTATGACTTTATAGTCCTTTCAAAAGTTGGCTTCTCAAGATGGACGAAAATCAACTTTTTGGAAGATTTCCTTGGGATAGAAATCTTCCTTTGATTGGCTAGCACCTTTCTCCCCATCCCCTAGTCACCTCCTTGGGTACCATTTTGGGAGACATCATTTAAGAATGGGGAAGGAAAACCAATGGGAACCCATGCCTTGAATTGGGAAATGTGAGGAGAGTCTTTTGAGAGGGATCCCCAAAAACTTAGAGGAGGAGCACTCGCTCTCCAATTTTGGAGATGAGCAGAGCTAAGGAAGAGGATGGAGGAAAAGGGACTGGTTATAAGGAGAGCTCATCGCCCAACTTTCTTTCCTTGGTATTTAGGTTGGTGACTCCTCAAATCCTTGTTATTGTTTACATGAATGCTTTCAAGATAATAGTATGAGAGTTGTGCATACATGAAATGTGTAAATGAAGGTTTTTCTTGTAGTGTTTCCTTTTTATGGTTGTTTTAATGGGAGTTCTTATTTTCATTCTTGTTGGGTGGGTCTTAGTAGATCTATTTTGTAAATGGCCACGTAAGTAAAATTTATGATGCAAAGCCTTGTGTGAAGGCAAGAATGACTTTCTGTCCCTATTTTATTCCCTTAGGGGTTTTCATGTTAAATGGTTATCATAGTGTCTCATATTTGTTGTTGTTTCATGAAGTTCTGTGTTGTATATGCAATATTTCAGGGCTGCATGTGTGTTCCCTAGTTATCTTGGCTCCCCTTGCTCGGGGGTTGGCTAGGACCTATGAGGTCTCATGATGCCATATGGTAGGGAGGAGAGTATTCCATGGATTGCTGGTTTTTGATATGCAGGTTTTTGGCTGAGTAGAGATAAGTTTTTAGTTGCAAGAATCTTGTTGCAACCCTCTTGAAGAAAAGAGTAATGAGGTGTTTCCTCTATTTGTTGTATTTAAAGTTAATTGACTTTTTAATGTAATCTATTGATGTATCTCATTTGAGAATGAGTGTTAAATGATTTGTGTGTAATATATGATGATAGCTTCTATTCATGTTGTAATGCAACAAAGAAAAACACTGTAAAATTGTGTTTGCTATTGTAAAATGTGATTGAAAACATTAGTAAGTTTTAACTTGATATTAAAAAATTGATTAAAGGAAAAAATTATTCTTTGGTGGTTGAATTCTTGCCCAAAAAATTTGGGCATGACATGGAAGATGAATCTATTAGAAGCTATATTGGTAGAATGCCAAAAATTGTTGCAGGGATAAAATCGTATGGAGGATCAAAGATAGAGAATGAAGTGATATGGAAAATTTTGAGGACATTGACTCCTGTATTTAAGCAGACAACACAGATGATTGAACAAGTTATACCTTGCACTACAAACTTTACAAGAGAGACTCTTCTTGGAAGATTGGAAGTAGTAGAGATGAACCTAAGGTTGTCAGGAGACTTACCTAGAATGGAGACAGCATTCAGTGCTCTTAATATTCATCCTACTTTGTCAAGAAGTACCAGTGTGAGTGGAGATTATGCTAGTAATAGAAGATTAGAAATGAAGAAGATAAGAAGATTGAAGAAGGTATTGCCTTTCTTGTGAAAAGAGAACCAGACGGTAAGAAATTTTTTAAATGTTGGACTTGTCAAGAATATGGTCATTTTGCATCTAAATGTCCTAAGAGAGTTAAGAAGTACATAAATAATTTCAAACCTAGAAGATCTAAGGAATGTTATTATGCTAATGATGAAGATCTTGAAGCTAGTATAGAAAGAACTTTGAGTGAAAGTGATACTGCGAATAATGATGAAATAGGATTTGTAGCAATTAAAGAAGAAAATTTTGAATCTAATGTTAAAGAAGAAAAATAATTCGTTTCCTAAGTTGAAAAGAAAGCTGATTGGATTATAGATAGTGGTTATTCACATCATATGACTAGAGATATGAAGAAGTTCATAAAGTTTAACAATTATGATGGAGGAGTTGTTAGAGTTGGTAACAATGCACCTTGTTTGATTAAAGGTATAGGATCTATTACTCTTGATGGAAAGACTAATACTGATGATGTTTACTTTGTTGATGGATTGAAACATAATCTTTTGAGTGTTGGATAGTTAGTGGATAAGGGATATCAAGTTTGGTTTACTGAGGAAACTTGTGTGATAAAGGATAAAGATGGAAATCTAATTGGAACTGGATCTAGAACTAGAGGTAATGTATTTTAGTTGAATCCTACTGAGATGACATGCTTGATTACGAAAATTGATGACAGTTGGTTATGGCATAGAAGGTTTTGTCATATAAACTTTGATAACATTGTGAAAGTGAGTACTACACTTGTGGTAAGGGATTTGCCTAAAATTATGAAGCCTACTAACATGATTTGTAAAGAATGTGGGATGGCTAAGTAGAAGAGAAGTTCATTTCCTAGTAAGAAGTTCACATCGGCAGAGAAGTTGGAGATTGTTCATATAGACTTGAGCGGTCCTACCAGGGCTAGAGGATTCTATGGAGATAGGTATTTTATGATTCTTGTTGATGATTTTACAAGAATGATGTGGATTGCATTTTTGAAAGAAAAATCTAAAGCATTTGATAATTTTAAGATCATTAAGAATAAAGTTGAGAATGAATCTGGGATAAAGATTAAATGTTTGAGATCTGATAGGGGTGGATAATTTACTTCTAGAGAGTTTAACACCTTTTGTGAAGTGAATGGTATTAAGAGACAATTTTCAGCACCTAGAACACCTAAACAAAATGGTATTGCAGAAAGAAGAAACAGGTCAGTAACTGAAGCAACAAGAGCTATGTTATTTGAGAATGACTTGGCAAAGACATTTTGGAGAGAAGCAATGAATACAACACTATATACAACAAACAGAGTACAAATTAAAGTAGACATAGATAAGACACCTTATGAATTATGGTTTGGACATGCACCCTCAGTTAAGTATTTTATAATTTTTGGAAGCAAATGTTGTATAAAGAGAGATGATGATATTGGAAAGTTTGATCCTAGAAGTCATGAAGTTATTTTTCTTGGATATTCTTTGAAGAGCAAAGCATATAGATGTTACAATAAGAGAACTAAAACTATTGTTGAGAGTGCAAATGTTAAAGTTGATGAGAAGTTTAAAATTTAGGAAAGAATGCTTGATTATGAATCTAATGAAGAAGCTAATCCTCAACCTAACATTGAAACTACTAAATTATTCTATTAGACTGACAGTGAATTGTTGAATGAGAATCATATTGCAAAAGAAATTAGAGAAGCAACCAGAGAAGAATCTAAAGAAGAATCTATAGTTGAAGCAAGATCTGTGACTATGACACCGAACATGTATCTATCTAGACATCATCCTATTGAACAAGGTATTGGAAGTTTGGATAGAGGAGTTATGACTAGAAATAAGGTACATTTATGTTTGATTTCTCAAATTGAACCTAAATCTACTAATGAAGCTTGTGAAGATGAGCATTGGATTAATGCTATGAAAGAAGAACTAGATCAAATTGAAAAGAACAAGACATGGGAATTGGTTCCTAGACCTAAAGACAAGAATATGATTGGAACTAAATGGGTATTTAGAAACAAGATGAATGAACAAGGAGAAGTAGTAAGAAACAAAGAAAGATTAGTATGTAAGGGATACTCGCAGCAAGAAGGAATTGACTATGAAGAAACCTTTTCATTAGTAGCAAGACTTGAAGGAGTAAGAATGTTTTTTGGCTTATGTAGCTTTTAAGAAATTCAAAGTTTATCAGATGGATGTGAAGTCCACATTTCTGAATGGTGAATTGGAAGAAGAAGTCTACATTGAGCAGCCTGAAGGTTTTCTTTTGACTCAAGAAGGAGATATGGTATGTAAACTAAAGAAAGCATTATATGGACTAAAGCAAGCACCTAGAACTTGGTATGCTAGATTGGTTAAGTATTTGTTGAAATTGGAATTTACTAAAGGAACAATAGATAGTAATCTGTACACAAAAGAAATTGAAAATGGATTGTTAGTTATAGTTATTTTGTTTAATGACATTATCTTTGGAGGAGAAGATGAAGCTAGTGACAAATTTGCTAATGAAATGAAGACAGAATCTGAAATGAGCATGATTGGTGAGATGAAATACTTTTTGGGATTACATATAACATAGAAAAATGATGGTATCTTTGTTAGATAGACAAAGTACTTGAATGATTTGATAAAAAGATTTGGAATGGACAAATGTAAACCAGTTGGAACACCTATGGTTATAGGACACAAACTATCAAGCAAAGATGAAACACCAGTAGTTGAGCAGAAGAAATATAGATCCATGATTGGAGGATTGCAATACTTAACACACACTAGACTGGATATACAATGTTCAGTTGGAATGGTAGCAAGATTTCAAGTTGAACCTAGAGAGTCACATTATGCAGTAGTAAAGAGGATATTGAGATATTTAAGAGGCATAATGGACTATGGATTGTGGTATGAAAAATATGATGATTTCACCCTATGTGCATATATAGATTCCGATTGGGGTGGTAGTGTTTATGATAAGAAAAGCACCAGTGGTGGAGCCTTTTTTCTTGGAGGAAGATTGGTTTCCTGGTTGAGCAAGAAGAAGAATTGTATTTCATAGAGTATAGTAGAAGCAGAATATGTAGCATCAGCAAACAACTATAACCAAATAATTTGGATGAAGTAGATGCTGAAGGATATTGGAATTAAGTTTATTGAGCCTGTTGTCATACATTGTGATAACACTAGGATAGTCAGTATGTATAAGAATCTTGTATTGCATTCTAAAACTAAGCATATAGAGATCAAGTATCAAGTTGTTGTTACCCTAATTTTCCTATGCATGCAAATTTGGGTAAGTCTATTGCAAGGTCTTTGTTTTTACCCTGCCAAGCATCCCTGAAAATTTCATGGGCTTCATGTCTAGTTTCCTAGCCTCTGCAATTCTTTCTATTCCTTGGTATGCAGTTCAAAAAAATCATAAAACTAGCCGTTATAGGCCAAACCCTAGAAAACCCTTTGGCCTATTCTATTTCACTGTTACCTTTTTTGGCCACTTAAGTCTCCAATTTCCCGTGTGCACTTTTCATCTCAGGCTAGTCACAAGATCTCTAAAGCCTGGAAGAATATTCTTTTCTATCTCCTAACCCCGTGACTTCCTTGTATCTCTTAATCTATTGATCAGAAGGCATATTCCCTTTTCATTCTGAGACTTGGTGATGGTTCCCTTAGTTGCATAATCTCCAGATGGTCAATGATCTTTTTGGAAAGGTTAAAAGTTTATTCAATGATCTACCGATTGTAGGCAGTCTCATGTTCTCATGATCTAACTCATGGTTTAATTTTTATTCAATGATCATGAGAATAATCTAGTCGCTCAATCTCCAGATCTAACCACAGTTTATGATGGGTCTTCTTTTCCCTTTAGTCATGAAGTCTCAAGAAGGCATGAGTTAAGTTAAGATGATTCGGTGACCTGGAGACTTAAGTGTTGTCCCTAGATCTCCAAATGTTTATTCAATGATTTAGCAACTAAGCCTTAGTCCGGTAATCTCGTGAAGCAGACAAAATATTCCAATCCATTCAGCGACAATGAGATTTGCCTTAGTCGCGTAATCTCTAGATGTAACCAATGGTAAAGAAAATATTTCAGTGACTTGGTGACTGTGTATTCATGAGATCTCTCATTTCTGGTGGTTAAGTCCTTAACATCCTACGACCTAGCGAGCATTTATCTTTCCTTCTGTCGCTAAGTCTCTAGATGTTTGGGGGTTACCTTCTTTCAACTAGTGACTCAGGGAAATGGCTAACTTCTCTTCAGTTGGGTATTCACTAAGACTTCCAGGGTTAAGTGATTTAAGTGGGGTCCCACTTGATGAGATCAACAGTTGTAGTAAGATCTCATAAGGTCTATCAGAGGCTTGTGATCTTATGACAACCGTCAATCTTCCCTTCTATTTAGCATTTCAAAGTTCAACGGGTCCACTGCTACGTGTACACAAATAATGTATTCTGATTGGTTCATGTGCTAATGAGTCATTTCTTGTAAGTGGGACCAGGCCATTTTGGTAGTCAGAGGCTCTAACATCTAAAGAGATCGATGGCTATCTGATGTTCGTGAGGCTTTCTATCAAAGCATGAGATCATCCAATGTCCATTGATCTTGCTTTATCTTCAGGCTTTGTTAGGTGGGTCCTCAATGTGCTGATGTGCTCGAATATAATTGCTTGCCAAGTGTTGATGAATATTTCTAGGTGGGTCTGTTTGTCAGAAGGGGTTCTGGCTTAAAGAGATCAGTGGTTGGTGCATGATCTGAAAGAATATTTGGGGGCCATGAGATCATGCGCCCATCATTAGATCAACATCTAGTTCTTTGTGGGACCATGTCAGAACTTGCTGAGGTGTCTACTAATGGAGCATTCAGAATGAATAAAAGAATGCCAAGTGGCATAAATGGGCCCAAGGTTAGTAAAGCTTTCTATGAATCAGTGACTAAGGGTTTCTTGTGTTCTTTTAATATAACTTGGGGTTATTAAAAGGTTCAGCTATTCAGCGACTGCAGTGTTTGTTGAATCACCTGAACCAACTAGAGTTAAGAAATGTATTTCATGACTTAGAATTCTTTAGTTGCATAGTCACTGAATAACTTAAGAAGACAAAAAATCAAAGTGGGGCCAAAGTGCCAGGTGTGTTGACGTGCTAATTTTTCATTGCTCCTCATATTGTTGATATAGACTCAAACTTTTCAAAGGGTTTTGCGACTGTTGTCGAGTTGATCAGGGCCGTTCATCTGCCAGGAATTAAAAGATATTGATGGTCACATTTTAAAATGACTGGCTAGCCGTTAAGTTTTCAAATTTAGATATGTCTAAGAGGGTTTTTTGCTAGTATTTGATTTGCAAGCCGCAAGCGGTGAGGTAGCTTAGAGAATTTATGTCTCTAGGACATTTGTAGTTAAAGGAAGATTATGAGGAGGTCTAGGTGGCCGTCATGGGTTGTTTCTTGTCTCAGAAGGTACCAGTTATGCATTCATGGTGAGACTTTATGGAGGAAAGTGGATGAATCCAGGTCGCTTGTCTGTAGGTTGATGTAGTACAGGGATGGGCATGCAAACTAGAGATCTAATCAGCCATAGTATTACAAAGATGTATTTATGATTAGACATGACAGATGTAGGGTTAGTTATTCTATTAAAAATCTTGTAACCCTAGTTAGGTTTTGGACTCATGTCTGCGTGTAGTGGAGTATGTATATATTGTATTTTTGGAGCCTTAGTGCCAAGAGTTGGACAATTGTAAAAGAAATTCATCTTTTCTTAAAGGTCATCTATGGTATCATCTCTACCCTCTGGCTTATACAGTTGTATTTCTCCCATTGATAATTAAAATATTGCAGATGTATTTTGTGAGAATCCTTCATGTCCCTATGCTTCCTTGTTTGAATTATCTCTTATTGGATTAAAGCATATGATGTTTTCAATGATATCTTAGTGTTCCCGATCCCTCTTATTTTCTGTAACTATGTGTGTTATTGTGTTTGATCTAATTTAGATGTTTTTGTGGGTATACTTCAGCCCCCTAATAGTCTTGTCTCATTCCTACACCAAGTTGTAGAAGTGAATGTCTGTTTCTAGGTCATTGGTTGTGTCTTATGTTTAGGCCCTCCTATGAAACATTTATGAAATCCTATTTAGTAAGTTGTGACCTACTAGACCTAAGCCTTTCATTGATTCCATTCCTCTATACTGAGATCCAAACCCTAATTTTGGTGCATCACCTAGTAAGTAGTTTGCTTTTAGTCATTTCCCTTTCCAAGCATTCTTTCTATCCCTTTCCCTCAAAAGTTTTACTTTTCATGTCTAGAAGCAAATTAAGGTGATTATCCAAGAGGAACTAGCCTAGAACCTGGAGGTCTCATCTCAGTTATCAAAGGTCCCACAACCTGGAGATGATTCCCATGTTATACTAGGTTATCAAGACTACAAGAGCTTGAGACAAGGGTGAAAACTTAGTTTATAACAGTTGTAAGAGAGAAAGTTGTTGAGAAAGAAGTTAGACTAGAGTACATAAGCACAAAGGAACATATAGCAAACATATTTACAAAGGCTTTGCCTAAGGATACATTTGAGTATTTGACAGGTATGCTTGGGGTTATGCCCTAGCCTACTTTTGAGTAATGATGTAGTTGATTGCATCCGTCCAGTGGTATATGAGCCCTATCTTTTTCTGGATTGGATGTTGGTACTTCCGCTATGAGGGAGTATGTGTATCTGAGCTGAGTAATGAGGCCTCTTGTGAATGTATCTTCTGAAACAATGTCTTTTGACATTGAGTTATTGTTGGCATAGTGATGCAATTTCTATCATTGATGTCAATGGGGGAGAAGTGTACATGAAAAAAAATGTGTACCATATGTTAGAGAGAACTATATAGGAAAATGAAGCAACATTTGATTGATGAAGAGGATTTGAAGAATTTTCAGAGCATCAGTGCAGCAGTGTTGCAGTATTGGATTTTTCAAACATTGGATGTTTTTCATCTATGTTGCCATCAATGCTAATGGGGGAAATTGTTAGGAATGAATGCTAGATGTTGGCAGTCATTCTGTAGTAGTTGTTGTTGCATTCATGACTATGATTGTCATTGATGTTAACATAATGATCTTCTGGAGACTAGCAGAGAAGTAGATAGTATTTTGATTAGGGCACATGGGATATTGTAGCTGGAGCTATGCGATGTTGAGGTTATACTCTTTGATATGTTATATGTCTATGGTTAAGAGTGCACATAGTAATTCATTGATTCATGAAAGTTATGAGCATTTTGGTAAAAGCAGTATTCAGGCAGTGTTCCTGAGTAGCAGTTTGTCAAAATCAGATGATATCTCCTAATCGGGATGGAATCTGGTTTTGTGTAGTTAAAGGGAAGTTTGAGACACATTGATGGTGATGTGGTTCATAGTGAAAACTTTGAGGTCACATGAGTGAAGAGATATTGCATTTGGAAGCTGAAAGTTTTGTTTAATTTTGACGTAGCATATGGAAACTTTTATTTTGTAATTGTGTGCCGACACATTTGTAATTATTTGAGTGTGGTATAAAGGAAGGAATTTTTTTCCTTATTGCACGTAGTTGAAATCTGAAATAAGTGTGAGCATTTTTTGGTTGCATGTGAATGTAAGCATGAAGTGAAGAAAAGAGCCTAAGAGATTGTGAAAGCGAAATTGTGAAGGAAGACATGCCAAGTACAGAGATCTGGAATTGAGATCTGGTGTAGCTGTTGCCCAATTTTTCATGTCCAATGTAAAATTTGGCTAAAACCTATTTCAAGGTCTACATTTTTATCCTTCCAAGTGCTCTGCAAAGTTTCATGGGCTTATCTATTTCCCTCTGGTCTCTGCAACCTTTTCTAGGTCCCTGGCTAGGTGAAAAGTCTTTAAAAATTCATAAAACTAGCCGTTATAGGCCAAACCCTCAAAATTCATAGCCTTCATTCTATTTTTGAGTTAATTTATTGGCAACTTAAAGTCCCAATATCCATGTGCTTTTAATTTTCCTTCAGTTGCCAGTTCTCTAAGTTCTCTAGCGGTTACCCTTTTCTCTCTTGGAACTGGTGACTTTTGCTTTCCTCTTAGTCACGTATTATCTAGCAGTTACCTCTTAACATCCCATGACCTAGCGAAATAGTTAAATTTTCCTCAGTCATGTAGTTGCTAAGTGTTTGGCAATCTCAGCTTGTGGGGGTCCCAGTTCTACAGGATTTGACAGTTGTCATGAGTTCGCGAGGCTTTGTGTTAGAGCATGTGATCTCGCGATAGCCATTGATCTTCGCCCTTTTATTAGCACTTCAAGCTTTTGTGGGTCCATCACCATGGTGTCTTATGTGGAGGTATTTCATTGGTCAAAAGGAGATGACTTGTATTTTGTCAGTGGGCCCAAGGATGTGAGAAGCTTTGAGATCGACGGCTGGCGTGTGATCTCATGCATTCTTTCTGACACATGAGATCTTGTGCCCGCCATTGATCTTGCTTTATCTCTGGGCTCTATCAAGTGGGTCCTCTTTTCTGATGTGCTCAAATGTGATTGGTTTCCACATGTTGATGGGGACTTCCAGGTGGACCGATGTGTCTGTGGGTTCATAGTTTAATGCAGATCTACTGTAGGTGTATGATCTGAAGGAATATTCGAAGGGTAGGAGATCTTGTGCCCACCGTTGGATTAGAATCTTGTCTTAAGTGGGTTTGATGTCAGAGAAGTGTCGGGGTGTTCACTATCAGAGTGGCTGGAATGAATAAAAGAATGCCAAGTGGCATAAATGGGCCCAGGGTCAATAGAGCTTTCTGCGAATGAGCAACTAATGGTTTCTCATGTTCTCTTAATATAACCTTGGGTTATTAAAAGATTTAGTGAATGTAGTGTTTGCTAAATCAATTGACCCAACTAGAGTTAAGAAATGTATTTCATGACTTAGAATTCTTCAGTCGCACAGTCACCAAATAACTTAAGTAGACAAAAAATCAAAGTGGGGCCAAACTGCCAGGTGTGCTAACATGCTTGATGCTCATTGGTTGAGACAACCTGATGTGAACTTGGACTTTTCAAGGGATTTTATGACTATTTTCAAGTTGATCAGGGCCATTCATCTGCTGGGAATTAAAACATATCGACGGTCACATTTTAAAATGACTGGCTAGCCGTTAAGTTTTCAAATTCAAATGTGTCTAAGAAGACTTTCAACAGTATTTGATTTGCAGGCCACAAGTGGTGAGGAAGCTCAGATAATTTATGTCTCCAAGACATTTTTAGTTGAGAAGAGGATGATGAGGGGGTTTGGGCAGCCATCATGGGTCATTTCTTGTCTCAAAAAAGTACCAGCTTATGGATTCATGGCGAGACTTTGTGCAGGAAAGTAGATAAATCCAGGTCACTTGTTGGTAGGTTGATGTAGTATAAGGATGGGCATGTAAACTTGAGATTTGATCAGACATAATGTTGCAAAGATATATTAATGATTAGACTTGATTGATTTAGGGTTGGCTTTTCTGTTGAAAATCTTGTACCCCTAGTTAGGTTTTGGACTCTTGCCAGCGTGCAAAGAAAGATGTATATATTGTATTTTTGGAGCTTTTGAGCTCAGAGTTGGACAATTGTAAAAGAATTTCATTTTTTCTTAAGGGTCATCTGTGGTATCATCTCTACCCTCTGGCTTATATAGTTGTATTTCTCCCATTGATAATAAAAATATGTAGAGGTATTTTGTGACAATCCTTCATGTCCCTATGCTTCCTTGTTTGAATTATGTCGCATTGAATCAAAGTGTATGATGTTTTCAGTGATATCTAAGGGTTCCTGATCCCTCTTATTTTTTGTAACTGTGTGGGTTATTGTGTTTGATCTAATTTAGATGTTTTATGGGTACACTTCAGCCCCCTAATAGTCTTGTCTCATTCCTACACTGAGTTGCAGAAGTGAATGTCTATTTGTAGGTCATTGGTTGTGTCTTATGTTCTGGCCTTCCTATGAAACACTTATGCAAGCATATTGAGTAAGTTGTGACCTACTAGAGCTAAGCCTTTCATTGATTCCATTCCTCTATACTGAGATCCACACCCTAATTTCGGTGCATCACCTAATAGGTAGTTTGCTTTAAGTCATTTCCCTTTCCAAGCATTCCTTCTATCCCTTTCCCTCAAAAGTTTTACTTTCATGACAAGAAGCAAATTAAGGTTATTATCCAAGAGGAACCAGCATAGAACCTGGAGGTCTCATCTTGATTAGCATAGGTCCCACAACCTAGAGATGATTCCCATGTTATACTAGGTTATCAAGACTATGAGAGCTTGAGACAAGGGTGCAAACTTAGTGTATAACAATTTTGGCACACCCGGTGGGACATTAAAAGAATTAGAAATTCATGTTTCAAAGATTAGGGCTAACCTTGTTCAAGGTTTATGAGAAATATTGAGACTAGAAGCTCAAAGCCCACTAAATTTTTAGAGTTTCCCTCAAGAAGAAGTCATAAAGGCAGGTCAACTCAAAGAACATCCCCTACAAGGAGAGTTTAGTCTACACCTCTTGATACCTCAAAAAGGGGACCTTTTCCCTTCCATTTTAGAAGAAGAGGGAGATCTCTAACCAGAGATCTAGAGGAAGATTCAAATCTAGGAGCAAATACAGCTCATATAGTTGTTAATCTTTAGATTATAGGCCCTACAATGGAAAGACAGTTTGCCTTTGTAGCTTTCAACCAAGGGAGTCCCTTGGTATTTTCTCAACATCATGATGTGCCCTTGGTGGCACTTAAGAGTATACTTGATTTAATCAATGAAGGGTTGACAACTACTTTTGAACACATAAGAGATGTGAACACCATCTGCAACATACACAACATAAGCCAAGAAGATGTGGCCACAAAATTATTAGTAGCCTCTCTAAAAGGTAAGGCTCTTGAATGGTTTAGAACTCTCATTGTTGGTTCTATTAATTCATGGGATGCATTAGGGGATGCATTAAGTAAGCATTTTGAGGACAAATCAGATAACTTGTCTCTAGTTGAGTAGTTAACAACCATTAAGAGAGATCCTCAAGAGAAAATGACAGATTACAATAGTAGATTCCTCAAAACATGGAATAGAATTCCAGTCTCTATGAGACCATCAATTGACCATGCCTTCCTATACTATTTGCAAAGTCTAAATGGTCAAATTTATGTCATGATCTAGTCTATGGGTGGTACTTCTCTTCCCCAAGCTTTTGACATAGCTGTCAGAGCCAAAAATTGTTTAATTCAAGCCGGCATAATACAAAGAAGGCCTCCTATGCCTATTTTTCCTAGCCTTCAACCCATTACACCTACCCATGTACCCCCATTAACCCCTATTCCCACCATAATAGCACCTCAGGATAGTACTAGTGGTCAGGAGCCAATAGCTAGTTTCTCCCAAGAGTTACAAGAAATAAAGAGTAGCCAACAAAGTTGTATGCAAGAAATGACAAACTTGTTACAGATCTTAACTAAAGAGGTCACAAATTTGAAGAAATAAGGTCAAGGAATCAGACCACCTTTTTAGCTACAAGGCCAAAGTCCTAATGAGCAATATCAACATCAAGGACAACCTTATCAGCAAAATAGGCCACCATACCAAGGAGGCTATCAAGGACAAAGGCAAAATTTTAATCAAAGGCCATTCCAACCATATAACCCTACACCTCTTAATTCTACAAATCCGGTGAGGGATATGGTTCCTAGTCAAAATAATATGGCTATGGATAATGAATGGTTCTTTCCTTGTAATCAACCTCATAATTAGGCTACATATTCAAATGGATGAATGAACCAAGATCTAATGGTTCAAAATGTCTCACAAGCTCAATCAGGGGCTTCATCCAGTGGATCAGTCCCTCAACAAGAACCACAAGAAAATGAGACTGGCCTTTTCAATTGGGAGCAACAAGACTTCAATGGTGTCAATGATGAAGTTTCTTTTGTTGCCTATACAAGAGCAAAGAGAAGAGCTCAAGACATGGAGAGAGTAGATCTTTATGCCAAAGCTACTAAATTTGTAGAACCAGTGCAGCAAGCTACTCCCATCACACTTAAGGAGGTTCATGTCATCACAAGCAAAGAGAGCCAACATTTCAAGGAGGTAGAGCCCATCATGGTGAAAGCACAACAAAGAGTACACACTATGACACCTTATAATATTGTAGACAACATGAAGAAGGTGAACATTACCATTTTTATGTGGGACTCTCTGGCTCTTCCAGGACAACCTAAAATTTTGAAGAAGGCCATGACTGAAGTGACAACTCCTCAGCCTACAAAATAAGCTGCAAAGCTAGTTTTGGTTAACACTAATCAAGAAAAAGAGGCTCCAAGTAGCAACTCCAAAGCCAATGCCATGCAAGGTAGGAATTCAAAGCCACCTACCTTTTATGTATCTCTAATTATTGGAAAATAGCTAGTACATAATTGCATGGTAGAGAGTGGAGCTACTAGCACTGTAATTCCCAAGAAGGTAGCTGACCAATTAGGACTAAAATATGAACCTTTCCAAAAGAAGGTTACCCAACTTGATGGATCCTCAGTCAATACTATAGGAGTGGCCAAGGATACTAGTCTAATCCTTCATGCTAGTCCTAATTTTTCCATCCTCCTTGATATATATATCATAGATCTCCTTGCATTATTTGCTATATGTCTTTCAAGGGAGTTCATAGCCAAGATAGGAGGATATCTATCTTCTGACTAGTCTCACATGTTGTTTCATACAAGGTATGGTACCAAGGTCACCATTAAATTAGAACCATTAGTAGCACACCATATAGAACCATATGTGTCTAATGCCATCAATGTAAATTGCCCTATATTCGATAACAGTGACTTCCAAACTATTAGTGAACCAGATACCAATATAGAAAGTATCCCTAATATTATTCTAGATGAAAGAGCTTTAGAGGCCCAAGAAAATCTTATTTTGGATTTTGGTTTGGGAAGTTATTTGATACAAGACAATTGAGCCATACAACCAAGCCTTCTCAAAGAAGACACTGATTCAAAGGATCAGAATAATCAGGTTTGGGAACTATTTTTTTATGGAGCTAGAAGTAGACATGGTTCTAGTGGTGGTGCTATGCTAGTGTCCCCAAAAGGAGAAAGGTATTATACTACCTTTAGATTTAGTTTCTCCTACACTAGCAATACTGCAGAGTATGAAAGTCTAGTCAATGGGCTAGAATGGGCCAGAAAAAGAGGGGCTTAAGGCTTTAAAATTTTAAGGTGACAGTGAGTTAGTTGTCAAACAAGTAAGAGGGATAAGTGCAACCAAAAATGATACTTTGAAAGCATACAAGCATAGAGTTTGGGATGAAATTGAAGATTTCCATGCTTTCAATATTGTTGCCATCCCTAGAAAGTTAAATCAAAATGCAGATAGATTAGCTGTTGTTGGATCTTAGTTCAATATCCCCAATAGCATTTCAAAAGAGATGGATCAACAACACATCAAGGTTATTGTCAGACCCTCTATTCCTGATAATGATGTCAATTGGCAGGTGTTTGACAATGATGAACAAATTCTGCAATTCTTGTTTGAAGAAGATGTTTTTTTAGAGTACAATCAAGAAAGGCTATCACAAAGCTATGGTGATCAAGTGATACAACTCAAGTCTAATAAGATGCCTAGGGGTCTTGTTACCTTAGAGATTGTCTTCAACAAGGATGATGAAGTCAAGAAATATAAAGCTGGCCTGGTAGTCCAACAACAACACTATGTTGAACTAGAGTTGGAACCAGGTAGGAGCCTACAATTTGGAAAAGTGAACACTGATTTGGAAAGGCAAGATTACACACAAATTTTCAAAGAATTCAATGATGTTTTTGCATGGTAGTATGAAGACCTCAAAGGTTTTGATCCTACCCTTGCTCAACACACTATTGAGTTAGAACCTAATGCCAAACTAGTAAGACAAAAGCAAAGGCCTATTAATCCCAAACTTGAGCCACTTATGCAAAAAGAAGTACTCCAACTAATAGAAAGTGGTATCATCTACCCCATTAAGCATACTAGTTGGGTTTCCAACTTTGTTCCTATCACAAAGAAGAATGGGAAGCTGAGGTTGTGTGTTGACTTCAGGGACCTTAACAGGGCCTCTCTAAAAGACCGCCATCCATTACCCTCTATGGAACAAATATTACAATGTGTCTCTAGATCTTAGGTATTTTCATTATTGGATGGCTATTCAGGATACAATCAGATCTTAGTGAATGAAGAGGATAAATATAAGACTGCATTTACAACCAAGTGGGGAACCATGACTTATCAAAAGATGCCCTTTGGTTTGTCAAATGCAGGTGCTACATTTCAAAAGGCAATGGATATGGCCTTTAAAAGCATCATGTACAAGTTTGTGTTGGTCTACTTGGATGACATAGCTATCTATTCAAAACATGTAGTAGATCATATCAGATAGTTGAGGAATATTTTTTAAAGGTTTAGAGAATTTGGGATATCTCTTAATCCCAAGAAATGTGTGTTTGCAGTTCATGAAGGAAAATTGTTGGGATATGTAGTATCAAAAGAAGGAATTACAGTTGATCCTAAGAGAATTGTAGCTATCCTAGACTTACCCCTACCACATCATAAGAAAAGTCTCCAATCTTTCATAGGAAAGATTAATTTTGTTAGGAGATTCTTGCCTAACATTGCAGATTTACTCAAGCCTTTGACAGCCATGTTAAAGAAGAGTTCTGCTTTTAGTTGGACCAAAGAAGGGAAAATCAATTTCCAAGCTATCAAAGAGGCCTTAACAGAAGCTCCTGCTGTCTTAAACCCAAATTTCAATAAGGATTTTATCCTTTATGCTTATGGAGGTCATGATGCTATATCTACAATGCTGAACCAAGAAAATTCAGATGGATTGGAGTAGCCTATTGCTTTCTTTGACAAAGGTTTAGAGGAGCATGAACAAAGATACTCTTTTGTAGAAAAACATGTACTTGCTATGATGTAGAGCCTTAAAAAGTTTAGATACCTATTGACCCATAGCAAGGTACACTTGAAAATTACTCATCCAAGTGTCAAGGAATATTTGCTTTCCAAGGACCTAAATGAGAAGAGAGTTGGTTGGATCACCAAGGTGATGGACTATGACATAGATATTAAAACTACCAAGCTGGTTAGAGGAAGAGGTCTTTGTGAACATTTGGCATTAGATGAGAGTTCAAAGAAATCAAAGCAAATGGATGCATCTTTGGTGGTGCATTCTATAGAAGAACAAGCCAAGGCAACAGGTTGGTTGCCTAATATGATCAATTATTTGAAGACAAGACAATGTCCTACAGGTTTGGACTCAGCAAAAAGGAGGTATTATAGATTGCAATCTATTCCTTTTATGTTGATAAATGAAGTTCTTTTTAGAAAGGATCACAATGGTGTTCTTTTAAGATGCATAAATCTAGAAAAGGTAGCAGACATCCTATTTGAGTTTCATGATGGACCTTCTGGAGGCCACTTTTCTCCTAGGACTACTACTTTTAAAATCATGAGGGTTGGATACTATTGGCCATATATCTTCAAGGATAGTCATGATTATGTCATAAAATGCATCAAGTGTGCCATGTTTGTAGGGAAAGAAAGGCTTGTAGCCTTACCCCTACAGCCAGTTAGAATAGAGCAAACCTTCATGAAGTGGGGTATAAACTTCATTGGCATGATTAATCCTCCATCTAGTGCAGGCCATAAATGGATAATTACTACAATAGATTACTTCACCAGATGGATAGAAGAAATTTCTTTAAAAGAGGCCAATGAGAGTGTTGTCTTAAGCTTTTATGATGATATAATCCATAGGTTTGGCACTCCTAATTCTATAATTTTAGATAATGCATTAGCATTCACAGGCCTCAAAGTCTCAGAATGGGTAGTCAAGCATGACATTTATCTAAATACCAATTCCAATTACTACCCCCAAGGAAATGGCTTGGCAAAATCCACAAATAAGAACTTGATTAGGATAATAAAAAAGACTCTGCAAGACAACTAAAGGGATTGGCACACTAAATTGAAGTCTGCATTGTGGTTAGATAGAATTACCCCAAAGAAAATCATTGGTAATTCTCCTTATGTGCTTATGTATGGTAGAGAGGCTAAATTGTCTATCTCAGTTGAATTGTCAGCTCTGGACTTGGCCACTCAGTATGCCCTGTTTGAAGAAGGAGATCCCTTGTAGGTCAGATATGCTTAGTTGATGGAATTAGAGGAAATCAAAGACAAATCCATGAAAGATATGGAATTCCATCAGATCCAAAAAATGAAAAGTTTTGACAAGAGAGCCAGGGTTAGAAATTTCAAAGTTGGGGATGTGGTCCTCAAATGAGATGAGTTCAAATTCAAGCCTGGCAGACATACCAAATTTGATTAATTTTGGAGTGGACCATTTTTTATAATAGAGTGCAAGGGATCCAATTCTTTCTAGCTATCAAATCTTGAAGGAGTTCCCCTACCTATCTCAGTAAATGGATTCCACTTGAAGCCCTACTTTGAGGTTGATCCCTCTCTGTAAATTCTTGTAAATATGTGTTTTTCTTTCTTTCCCTAATTTCTAGGTTAGTTTCCTGCTTTTCAAGAAGTGCTCATGCACAAGTTTGTCTCTCTGGTTCTAGTTCTGTGTCTCTGAGAATTTTGAGTTTTGATGACCCCATGCCCAATGGATATGTCAAGGCCACTGATCCATGTCTAGCAGGCTGACATTGAGTAGAAATCACCAAAATGTTGCCCAATTTTTCATGTCCCATGTAAAATTTGGCTAAAACCTATTTCAAGGTCTGCATTTTTATCCTTCCAAGTGCTCTACAAAGTTTCATGGGCTTATCTATTTCCCTCTGGTCTCTGCAACGTTTTCTAGGTCCCTGGCTAGGTGAAAAGTCTTTAAAAATTCATAAAACTAGCTGTTATAGGCCAAACCCTCAAAAGCCCTAGCCTTCATTCTATTTTCAAGTTACTTTATTGGCAACTTAAAGTCCAAATATCCACATGCTTTTAATTTTCCTTTGTTGGCCAGTTCTCTAAGTTCTCTGGTGATTACCCTTTTCTCTAAGCGAACTGCTGACTGCTGCTTTCCTCTTAGTCACATATTATCTGGTAGTTACCACTTAACATCCCGTGACCCAGTGAAATAGTTAAATTTTCCTTAGTCACATATTCGCTAAGTGTTTGGCAGTCTCATCTTATGGGGGTCCCAGTTCTATAGGATCTGACGGTTGTCATGAGTTCGCGAGGCTTTGTGTCAGAGCATGTGATCTCGCAATAGCTGTCAATCTTCCCCCTTTTCTCAACGGTTCAAGCTTTTGTGGTTCTATCACCACGATGTCCTATCTAGAGGTATTTCATTGGTTGAAAGGAGATGACTTGTATTTTTTCAGTGGGCCCAGGGATGTTAGAATCTTTGAGATCAATGACTGGCATGTGATCTCATGCATTCTTTTTGACACATTAGATCTTACGCCTGCTGTTGATCTTGCTTTATCTCTGGGCTCTATCAGGTGGTCCTCTTTTTTTATGTGCTCAAATGTGATTGGTTTTCATGTGCTGATGGGGACTTCTAGGTGGACCGTTGTATCAGTGGGGCCAAACTGCGAAGTGTGCTGACATGCTTGATGCTCATTGGTCGAGACTTCTTGATGTGAACTTGGACTTTTCAAGGGATTTTATGATTGTTGTTGAGTTGATTGGGGCCATTCATCTACCAGGAATTAAAAGATATCGATGGTCGCCTTTTAAAATGACCAGCTAGCCATTAAGTTTTCAAATTCAAATGTGTCTAAGAAGGTTTTTGCCAGTATTTCATTTGTAGGCCGCCAGTGGTGAGGTAGCTCAGAGAATTTATGTCTCCAAGACATTTTTAGTTGAGAAGAGGATGATGAGGGGGTCTGGGTGGCCGTCATCAGTCATTTCTTGTCTTAGAAAAGTACCAACTTATGCATTCATGGTGAGACTTTGTGCAAGAAAGTAGATAAATCCAGGTCGCTTATTGGCAGGTTGATGTAGTACAAGGATGGGCACACAAACTTGAGATCTGATCAGCCATAATGTTGCGGAGATATATTAATGATCAGACTTGATTGATTTAGGGTTGGCTTTTCTATTGAAAATCTTGTAACCCTAGTTAGGTTTTGGACTCTTGCCTACATGCAAAGAAAGATGTATATATTGTATTTTTGGAGCTTTTGAGCACAGAGTTGGACAATTGTAAAAGAATTTCATTTTTTCTTAAGGGTCATATGTGGTATCATCTCTACCCTCTGGATTATATAGTTGTATTTCTCCCATTGATAATAAGAATATTGCAGAGGTATTTTGTGACAATCCTTCATGTCCCTATGCTTCCTTGTTTGAATTATCTCTTATTGAATCAAAGTGTATGATGTTTTCAGTGATATCTTAGGGTTCCTGATCCCTCTTATTTTCTATAACTATGTGTGTTATTGTGTTTGATCTGATTTAGATGTTTTGTGGGTATACTTCAGGCCCCTAATAGTCTTGTCTCGTTCCTACACCGAGTTGCAGAAGTGAATGTCTGTTTGCAGGTCATTGGTTATGTCTTATGTTCTGGCCCTCCTATGAAACACTTAGGCAAGCCTATTCAGTAAGTTGTGACCTACTAGACCTAAGCCTTTCATTGATTCCATTCCTCTATATTGAGATCCACACCCTAATTTTAGTGCATCACCTAGTAGGTAGTTTGCTTTCAGTCATTTCCCTTTCCCTCAAAAGTTTTACTTTCATGACAAGAAGAATATTAAGTTGATTATCCAAGAGGAACCAGCCTAGAACCTAGAGGTCTCATCTTAGTTATCATAGGTCCCACAACTTGGAGATGATTCTCATGTTATACTAGGTTATCAAGACTACGATAGCTTGAGACAAGGGTGCAAACTTAGTGTATAACAGTAGCAGTGAGTGCGGTTTGGCATAGTAAGGAGGTAACATATTTCATATTATTCTTCTAAATAATATTAAGGTTATTTTTATAGTGTGTTCGGTGATCTTACCTTGAAGCTATTTGGGCAGTGGGTCCTTCTATCTTCCATAACTCTTAACAGGGTTAGAATCTTTTAACAAGGATTCAAAATCTCCTAATAGGGATTTATAGGTACTGAATGTATTTCATAAGACTCCTAATAGAGTCCATCCTCTCACAAGGAATATTCATATTAGTGCATCTTTTGTGGGCATCATTCCCACCGGGGTTTACTCTTTGATCAAGAGGTTCCCTAGTCAACATATCTTGTGTTATTGTGTCATTGTGTATGAATATCTTTGTATCATTAGTAATTGCATTTCTTACATGGTTAAATGTTGTTGAAGATGTTAAAAGTTATAATTATCTGATAACTGATTCACCCCCCCCTCTTAGTTATCTTGGTGGACTTTACTTTCTAATAAGAATATACTGAGGAATTATATAGATTAGATATCAGATCTAGACATGATGAAGATGATGCGGATATAAATGCTAGATAGCTAAATGGATTAAGGGTTTCCATCCAAGAAGAAATCATTTTGGTCAAATTAGAGAACATTGAAGAGGCTTATCAATTTGCATTAAAAGCTGAGGAAAAATTCTACAAGAGACATGAACAAAGGAAAAGAGGAAGAGGTGATAGATTCCCTAGAGGAAGAGGTAGATCTAATGGTGAAAATGGTAGATTTGAACCTGAAAAGACAATTCTAGATAAAGGCAAGACTGAGTGGAAAGGTGAAAGTGAATCTAGAGGTAGAGGTAGTAACTAATGAGGTGGTTATAGCAGAGGTAATTTTTGAGGAACTTGTTACAATTATCGAGAAGAAGGAAATAGATCTTTTGGATGTACACATGCTAGTAAGAAGGTTGGTAGCAGTAGAAATGCTTTGGTGCAAGAAGAGTCACCAAATTAACTAGAGAAGGAAAAAAACTTGATGGTAAGGAGAGCACTATGGAATGAAGGTAAAAAGAAAGATCTGATAAGGACAACCTTGTTCAAGACCAGATGTAGGGTTTCTGACAAAGTTTGGAAGGTTATCATTGATAGTGGTAGCTCAGAGAATTTGACATCTCAGGAAATGGTCACAAATTTGCAGTTGAAAAGATTGGAGGATCCAAAGCCCTATCAGATTTCATGGATCAAAGATGAGCATACACTCCTGTTAAGTGAACAATGTTATGTGAATTTGAAGATTTGAAAGTACTATGATAAGGCATTATGTGATATTATGCCTATGGATTGTTGTCATGTTTAGTTGGATAGACCTTGGCAATATGATAAACATGCTATATATGATGGAAGTTTGCATAAGTATACTATTTTAGCTAATGGAAAGAAAAAAATCTTATTACCTTTGATGGAAAAACTAGATAGTAATGTTTGCACACTTGTGAAAGTTTTCTTGATGGAAGGAAGACAGTTTATCAAGGATTTGAAAAAGAATTATGTATGTTTTGTTGTGATTCCTAACAAACTGAGTAAGAAAATAGAGGATAGTGTTCCTAAGGAGATTGATAAGTTACTCACCAAGTATAGTGATATCATTTATGATAATATACCTGATGGTTTTCCACCAAAAAGAACTATTGATCATAGTATGGATTTTACACCTGGAGCTAGTTTACTGAATAAGGCACCTCATAGGTTAACACCTACCGAGAATCAGGCATTGAACTGACAGATTCATGAGTTGTTAGATAAAGGTTTGATCAGAGAAAGTTTAAGCCCTTGTGCAGTACCTATTGTATTGGCACCTAAAAAGAATGGATAATGGTGAATGTGTACTGATTCCAGAGTAGTCAATGAGATAATAGTGAAGTATAGGTTTCCTATACTAAGAATGGATGACATAATGGATAGTTTGACTAGAGCAAAGTATTTTATCAAAATTGATTTGAAAAGTGGGTATCATCATATCAAAATTGAAGAAGGTGATGAATAAAATACTGCTATCAAGACAAAATAAGGTTTGTATGAGTGGTTGGTTATGCCTTTTGGTTTAACTAATGCACCAAGTACTTTTATGAGGTTAATGAATGAAGTTCTGAAGAAATTCTTGGGTAATTTTTTGATTGTATATCTTGATGACATTATGATATTCATTAAAACTAGAGAAGAACATTTGTTGCATGTTAGGCAAGTTTTGCAGAGATTGAAACAAGAAGAGTTGCTGATAAATCTAAAAAAGTGTTCATTCATAAAAGAGGAAATTGTGTATTTGGGATTTGTAATTTCAGCTGATGGTTTGAAGATGGATCTTGAAAAGGTTGAAGCTATTTTGAATTGGCCTACACCTATGAATGCTAGTGAGGTAAGATCATTTCATGGTTTGGAAATTTTTTACTGAAAGTTCATAAGAAATTTCAGTTCAATTTGTAATGCTATGACTGAGAAAATGAGAGGAGATCTAAGAGAATTCAAGTAGACACATGGAGCTAATAAAAGTTTTCAGACTTTGAAGAAGAAGGTTGTTGAATTGCCTATTTTGGCATTGCCTGATTTCAGTAAGGTATTTCAAGTGGAATGTGATACAAGTGGTAGTGCAATTGGAGATGTGTTGCATCAAGAAGGTAAACCTATTACTTTCTTTAGTGAAAATTTGAATGATGCTAGGAGAAAATATTCTATGTATGATCAAGAATTCTATGCTATTGTTCAAGCACTAAAGAAATAGAGACATTATTTGATACCGAGTGAATTTGTGTTGTATACTGATCATAAGGCTTTACAATATTTGGGTAGTCAAAATAGGTTGAATCAAAGACATATGAAATGGGTTGAGTATTTGCAGAGTTATACATTTGTGATAAAACATAAGATTGGAGTCACTAACCGAGTTGGTGATGCATTTAGTAGAAGAAGATCTTTGATGACCGAGATGAAAATTGAAGTTCTTGGTTTTGATGAGATGAGAAATTTGTATGAAATTGATCCTAATTTTTCTGAGCCATGGAGAAAGTGCAGAGAACCTATTCAAGACCAACTGAGTACAAAAGGGGAAGAATATTTCATTCAAGAAGGTATGTTGTTCAAAGGTATTCAATTATGTATACCATGAGGTCAAATGAAAATTAATTTGATAGAGGAGAAACATAGTAGTGGTTTGGCTGGATATTTTGGAACTGATAAAACATTGAATTTTCTTAAGGAGAAATACTTTTAGCCACAGTTGTGGAAAGATGTTCAAAAATTTATGAAAAGTTGTGGAATTTGTGAAGTCTTAAAATGAGTAAGTTAGAATACTAGATTGTATACACTGATTTTTATTCCTGAGAAACCTTGGAGTGATATCAATATGGATTTTGTTCTTGGCTTACCAAAGATATTAAGAGGTAACGATTCTATATTTTTTGTTGTGGATAAATTTTCTAAGATGACACATTTTATACCTTGTAGAAAGACATCAAATGCAGTACATATAGCAGATCTTTTCTTTAAGGAAATTGTTAGATTGCATGGATTAATGAGGAGTATCATCTTTGATCGAGACATTAAATTTGTTGGATACTTTTTGGAAAACTCTTTGGAAGAAATTTGGCACTGAGTTGAAATATAGTTCTACATTCCACCCACAAACCGATGGACAGACTGAAGTTGTGAATATAAGTTTGGGAAATCTTTTGAGATGTTTAGTTGGAGACACACCGAGTAATTGGGATTCTGTGTTGGCACAAGAAGAGTTTACATATAATAATTCATTGAATAGGAGTACTGGAAAGGCACCTTTTGAGATTTTAAATAGCTTACAACTAAGAGGTATATCAAATTTGAGAGACATTGATGATGAAAGAAAGAGAAGTGCTGAAGGAGTGAAATTTGCTAAGTACATGAAGACATTGCATGAAGTTGTGAAGCTGAAGCTGGAAGATAGTAATCAGAAATACAAAGATAAAGTTGATAGATCAAGGAGACATAAAAATTTTGATGTTGGTGATGAAGTGATGGTTCATTTGAAGAAAGGTTGATTTCTTGTTGCAACATATGAGAAGCTAAAGATGAAGAAGTTTGGACCTTGCAAAATTTTAAAGAAATTTGATAGTGAAAATGCATGAGATTGAGTTACCTAATGACATGG
Source organism: Chamaecyparis obtusa (assembly GCA_027943335.1). Taxonomy (NCBI): domain Eukaryota; kingdom Viridiplantae; phylum Streptophyta; class Pinopsida; order Cupressales; family Cupressaceae; genus Chamaecyparis; species Chamaecyparis obtusa. The sequence goes on from BSBK01004031.1 coordinate 60,325, forward strand.
ACATATCACTGATTTTCAACATTGCTGATTTATATGAGTATCATGAACCTGATGAAGACATGGAAGTACCGAGTTGGTCAATAGTTGGTCAGTTTCCTATGGTTACCAAGGATGGTCGGTTATTTCTTGGGTGGTTGGTTGTTTCACTAATGCTCAGTGATGCTTGTCTATTTATCGGTCATCCTTGCTTACTGATTAGTTTATTTTGAGTTTATGTTGAGGCTGACTTGTGTATTGATTATGGGTCATAGATTTAATGCTGGTATCCATCATTAGGAAGTGTATGGTCCTAGATCTGATTGTTTCTTCCATTGATTGTGGATCTGAATGCCGACTCAGTTTGGTAGCCTATTGTATATATGTATTTGTTTGGTTAGAGTAGAGTGAGAGGTTTTTTAGGAGAGGAAAGAAGATATTAGATCTGAGATGGTGGGTAGATCCTTAGATGTTTGAGGACTTATGTAATTCATTGTAATATTTGGCCGTAACCAAGAAGTCCTTACAGCCTAACATGTATGAATCTATTTGATGAACATTAATGAAAGATCCTGCATTCTCTCTCACTATTTTGTTGTTGCTTCTACGTGCTGTTGAGCAAGGTTGGATCTATAGGGTGTGTCATTGTTTGGCCCCTTTTGTCCTAGCATTGTGTCAAAGAAGAAAAAGAGGAAGCGAGAAAGAAAGGGTCTAGTCACACTTGATGAGATAATATAAATACCATCATGGGACTCAAGGACACTTGACCCTTAAGCTCTTTAGAAATATGGACAGCTATGCACTTGAAAGGAAGCTCAAGAGAAGTTGAGGCAAGAACACAAGAATACCAAGGTGCTAGAAGATGTAACAAAAATACTAATGCAAGTTGCTTCTGACATCAATGTAGATGAAACTACTACAATCATTGACTAACTTGCACTTCTCATTGAGACCATCAATGGACCAACTAATAATGTTGAGTAAATGATTGAAGAAAGAGCAAAAAAAAACATTCAGTACAAGCTAACTGAGAAGATCATCAAAGCATTGATAGTAAATAAGGTAAACCTTTCAGAGGTACTAACCAAATTAGAAAGCATTATACACAAGGTTATTACAATTTTGAAACACTTATGTATTATGGACTATTTCACTACCGAGGTTAGTGAAAAGATAAGGAAACTAGATGAAGATTTAAAGAATAGTGCAACTAGTCTCACAACCGAGGAATGTGCATTTCAAGTACATTACTCAAAGTTTAAACACATTCAAAAGTTAAGACTAGAATTGAGAAAGGAAGAGGACCGAATACAAGAACAGGTAACCGAGATACAGGAAAAGTTACTACCACATTTAGAAGTGATATAGAAACATGTGAAAAAGGAAAAAGAAATTGATTGCCACCCCTGAGATATCAGTCACAAAAAATATTTTTGACATGCATGCACAAGTGGGCTTAGCAAAGATTGCTCTAGAAAATCTCAAGGAGGAATGGAAAAACCTCATGGACAATCTCAAGAAAACCCACCCAAATGTTTTTGACAAATTATAAGTAAATTTTTTTGAATTATTCTTAAAAAAGGGGAAAATATATCTATATATACCAAGAGCATGTTCAAACGGGGAGTTCACACACGTTATATATTTTTCAATTTGTAAATTTTTAAAACTTTAATAGTCAGCATACATATATATGTTTTTGATACTAATGCCAAAGGGGGGTAATATTTCTCCTAAATGGATTAATAGTTGTAATTAGTATTCATCTGTATAGTCGGTAAATAGAGAAGGATAGTTTAATTGGTTATAACTACAAAGTATTCACCTAGCATAGATATTACTAAGTACAACAGTCACCAAGAACACAAAATTGTCGAGTGCCAGTATATTACCAAACCAGAGACACACTATTTACCGATTAATCAAGAGTTCACATAAAATTTTGAAGTGACACACAGTTCAAGGTGAACAACTTTTTTCTAAGCTAGAAAATAATTTACCAAGATCGAGGTGAATATTTAATACAGATGTAATCATTTAATGACTAATGATTCTGATGTAAAGATGATCTATGTTAATCATTAGAACCATTGATCTTAAGTTTTCTAAGATAGTGATACAAAACAAAATGTGATGTGAACCCTAACATAGATTAAAAATGATGTCCAATAGATTTCCTCAGGTTTGCAACAACAAATTCTTCAAGACTAAGAATCAAAATTGTTGGGAGTTCCCTTTGATCTTCAACTTGCAGATTTATACTTTGATGGATAACTTTAATAAAACTTTGACTCTATCACCACTCCAAAGTCTATAAGGAAGAAAGCCAATTAACAAGGATCAAACGAGATCCTCCTACACTTTGAGCTCTAATGCTCAGGCAAGTGTACCCTTGACTCACTTCTTCAAAGGAATCACAAAATATTATACCAATATACTCTTTACTAACTGATTTAAGGATTTGATCATTTGAATGTGTGTGTGATTGATGATGATGGACTACATCTAGAGAAGGGATTAGTGCCTTAACCAAGGCATAGAGTCACCTAATAGCATATATCAACCAAACCTTAACTCAAACACAAATTAAATCAAAGTAAGAGCTTTGCCTATTACTCCCCTCACTCCCAAACATGATCATCAAATTCCAATCTAACAATGAACTCACTGAAATCACCCTAAAGGCTTTAATCCTAACTTTGTTAAGAACTCCAAGCTGATCTCACAATACTCTTTGTTTACCATATGCTAATCCACTTTGTGACCTTAACATATATGAATCCACAATCAGAAAAAGAAGAAAATCAGAGATTTGAGATAGGAATTCAAGTGTATTCTCATTAATCTTCAGAATCAATATATTATCAAGATAGCAAAATGCCAAAGAAATAGACCCAAAATCTAGACTCTCCTTGCTTAGTATATTACCATCAACAACAATGCTTACAAAATAAAAAAATGCTGCAATATATACCCCCTAGTCATCCTGGAAACCCAAAATAGGTTGCAACAAGCTACATATGAGTAGGGTTAGGGTTTCACCCACCAGATCAACTAGAAATAGTAAAAAATTAAACGCAGGGGATGGAAACTAGTCGACCATGCCTGAGAAAGATTTGCACTTATGATAAATCTCTGGGAAAGTACTGCAAATCATAAAATTTCAAATTTTTCAATGTGTTTGGCCACCTGTAAGATGCCTTAAGCATAAAACAAAACTTCTCCTGGTACAAAAACATCATGCCATTTAACACTAAGACCCTTAGATCAGTAGGCAACAACCAGCGCCACCAAACCAGTCAAAATCAGCTGCTAGAACCATCAATTTTAGTACTTCCTGTCACTAGAAACCCTTAGAGAATTCAAATTTGAACTTCAACAGTCACCTTCAAGCACCAACAGTGAATCGATGATCATAATTTAAATCTGGGCCAACTTTATATCGCAACCATTAGATCTCCATGTTTCGCGATCCTTATGACTAAAACTCAATCACTAGACCTGGATTAACACCTAGCGACTACGTAACAAGGCCTTTCCTTATTCACAAGATGAGAACCTTAACCCATGTTTAGCTCCATGAACCAGCGACAAAAGGAAAATTTAAGCTAGGTCCCTTGTTTAGTGAACCGGCGACTGAAGGTTTTTGCCGGGTTGCGGAAAACTTTTTACCTCCACCAGATAGTTTAGCGATTATGTGAAAGCTTGTTCATGTAATTGCCAATCAAATTAGAGCACTGTTATCTTATTTCATGAATGAGCGAAACCCCTTATAATTTTGTTAGAGCCGCCAAGTACTTTATTAGAACTGCCAGACATTGGATCCTAGCCTGGGCCCATTTTATGCCACCTATCATCACATTACTCGCTGCTCACCACCCAGTCACCGCTGACATAGGACCCACAGAATACAAGCCTTTGATCAAATAGTCATCTTAAGATTGCATGGCCTAACAAGATTCCATCAGATCTTATGATTTCCATTTGATCAAGAATCTTCTTCCTACTCTGACAAAGCTCTGACACATGGATGAAATCAATGGTTGTCGCCACATCGTTGTTGTTAAAAGACATGCATCTTCACTCAGTAGTGCAATGATAGCCACTAGATCTCATCAATCTTTAACCATTTTATAAGCCAGTGGACCCACTGACAACTTGCCTAGTCAAGACCTCATGGACCAATCAGACACCGCCAAATCAGCTTACCTAGCAAGTGGACCCACCCTCTAAGAAAGCTACATCATGGAAAGGGATCAATGGCTGTCGCAACATTGCATAGCTCTGACAAATCTTATGTGCCTTAGTGACAACCATCAGATTGAGATGGTGTCAAAGCTGGGCCTAGGAAAGTATAAAGTTGAGGACTTTAGGAAATATTAAATGCAAGGGACCTAGGAAAAATAGAGACCACCGGGTGATTTAAACTTAGGAAAAATTAAAGGACACGACCCCGCGAGGTGATAAAATAATAAGGCACATGTGCTAAAAGGTTTTTAAGTGGCCCAGAGAAGGTAACATCAAATTAGAACAAGGCCAAGGTTTTTCAAAAGGTTTTGCATGCAACGGTTGCATTTTTGAATTTTTGAACTAAGGGTTTGGGACAAAGACCTAAAATCAATTGCAGAGACCAAGGGAAAAGGGATAGAGCCATGAAACTTTTTACACATGCTAATAGTGGCTCTATCTAGGGATGTATGCCTCCTGCAGGCATAGCAAGGACCTAGGATCACTAGTCAAAGAAGGCCATCCCACTAGAATAACTGATAACAAAGAGCAACAGGACCAAAACCCTACAGACCAGGACAAAATAGGACAGGGGCAAGAAACTTATTTATAGAATTTACAAAATGTACAGACCTAACTACTGTTCATGGAAAATAGAATACCTTCAATTGAAGTATTTCTTCAAGAATTGTCCATGAACTGGCAATTCCTAAATTTCACCATTTCACTCTTTCACAAACTATGAATCCTGGCCCCATTTTTCATGAATTAAATATGGCCCTAACTAGATTGGATCAAATTTACCATGTTTTCCTTTATCCTCTAGTCTGGCATTCCAAATTAACACCAAATCACCAAGGTCAAACTTCCTATCAACAGCCTTCTTGTCATACAAATTCTTAACCTGCAACTACAATCTAGCATTCCTGGCAACTGATTCTCTTCTTGTTTCATCTAGTCTAATGAGGTCCTCAATTCTAAATTGCATCTCATCATCTATATCATCATCATATAATTGAACAAATTTTTACATTTCCAATAAATTATTCTGAGGCAGTCTTGCATGTATTCCATATACCAAATCAAATGGTGCATAACCAATTGCCCTCTTAACAGTTACCCTATCAGCCCATAAAGCTAATGGCAGCTTTGAATTTCATGCCCTCTTATTCTTTTCAAGAATCCTCTTTAATATTTTAATCAAACTGTTATTAGTAGATTTTTCCTGACCATTTCCTTGTGGATGATAAGGTGAGGAATTAGAAATCTGAATTCCCAAATCTTTGCAAAAGTCCCTATATCCAGCAAACCTGAAGCACATGGCATTATCACTTACTATTCTCTCAGGGAAACCAAACCTTGTAACAATGTTATTCAATAGAAAATCATTTACCACCTTGCTGGTTGAATTTCTTGTAGGCATAGCCTCTACCAACTTAGTAAAGTAATCAGTGGCAATTGAGATCCATGAGTGTCCTCCACTATACTTGTTTGGTATCTCCCCTATGAAGTCAATTACCCATTATTGGAAAGGATCCTAAACTTCTACTATTTTTAATGGCATATTACCTAAAAATTTTAGCTTACCATAGAACCTTTGACAAGCATCACACCTCCTTACCAACTGTTCTACATCCCTGAAGATTGTGGGCCACCAAAATCCTACTCTTAGAATTTTATGAGCAATTGTTTTACCCATATAATGCCCACCACAAACTCCCTCATGCATTTCTTTTAACAACTTGTTAGCCTGATCCTCATCAACACACTTCAACAGTATGCAATCTAAATTCTTTCTATACAATTTACACTTCACAATTACATACTTGATGGCCTATAATTTCAATGTCCTCTTCTGATTATCGTTCATGTCTGTTGGACACTTCAGGTTTCTCAAGTAATAAATAATACCTTGATACCAGATACAATCATCCATATCACATGTAGAATCAATTTTAGAATGATTTACCTAATTTGCATCAAGATTGGATTGAGCCATCAGTTTTGCCAATCCCTGTCCTCTAACTAATTTAGTAATCTGAACATCAATGTTAAATTCATGGATCTTATTAACCAATCTTTATCTTCTTCCAGACACCTCTTGCTATGAGAAAATATCCTTCACAACTGCACTTGGCACAAAAGCAATCACAACTACCCCCATTAAGTAACACCTAAAAGCCTTGACTGCCTTGACCAATGCATAAGCTTGTTTCTCATTTATATCATACTTTAATTTTGTAGCCTGCAAAGATTTACTAAAAAATGCAATAGGCTACTCAAAACCATCCTTATTCTTTTGTAACAAAACTGCAGCAATAGTGTGAAAAGATGCAAAGGAAAAGATATGCATTAGGATACTATAATTAGGTGCCTTTAGCATTGGTGCATCTTTGATAGCCTGGTTGATATTTTTGAAAGCCTCATCAGGCTCACCCTCCCAATTAATTGTAGATCCTCTCTTCAGCATCCTAGAAATAGGTCTAGTAACCTATGCAAAATTTTTCACAAACCTCCTTAAGAAATTGACCTGACCAAAGAAGGACTGAATCCCTTTAACATTTTTTGGTCTTTGAATTTTATCAATAGCTCTTACCCTTTCAAGGTCAATTCTCACTCCTTGCTTCCCAACTAAGTGGCCAAGCAACTTACCCTCAGTCACACCAAATGCACATTTCCTTGGGTTTAATGAAATGCCATATTCTAGAGCCCTCACAAATATTTTTTCTAAATGAGTACAATGGTCTTCTTCTTTCTTGGAATAGGCAGTTAAATCATCTTGATAGACAACAAGGAAATCATTAATGAAATCTGAAAAGGCAACATCCATTGCCCTCTGAAAAGTAGCACCAGCATTTGTGAGACTGAAAGGAATTCTCACATAAACATATGTCCCCCAAGGTGTAGTAAAAGCTATCTTAAACTATTCTAATTCTTTGATAATGACATAATTGTAACTAGAGAAACCATCCATCATAGACATCAATTCTGATCCAGTCACTCTCTGCAACATAGCTTCCATGTTGGGCAAACAATAATTATCCTTTAATGAGCTGATGTTCAAATTCCTAAAGTCCACACAAAGTCTAATGTCACCATTTTTCTTTCTCATAGGAACAAGGTTTGACATAGAAGAAGAATGCCTAATAGGCTTGATAATGCCAGCATCTCTTAACTTCATTAACTCTTCTTGCATCTTGGGTGCCAAAGTAGGATTAATAGGCCTTTGTTTTTGCCAGAAAGGCTTGGCATCTTCTTTCAAAGGAATAATATGCTGAAACAAATCTTCTCTATAAACCTTTAGGTCATCATATGACCATGCAAAAACATGCCTGAATTTTCTTAGTAATTCAATTAAATATTTCTTTACCTTTTGTGATATATCTCTACAAATGTACACCTTCTTAGGTGCCTCATGTGTCCCAAGATTTATCTCCTCTAGATCAGCATGACCTTCTCTTTTGATATTCTTTTGAACTCTATCCTGGTTATCAAAGACAGTCTCCAAAACAACAAGCCCCTTGGGCACCTTGTTAGTTCTAAGCTGAATAACTTCATTGCCTAAGACAACCTCCCTTCCTTTTATTGACTCAACCAAGGCTGAACAATCAAATTCCTAACCATGATACTGATCTTCACAATTCATAAACTTCAAGATATCATTATCATCATCAAAAACTTGCCAATTTTCAATATTGTCTGGTATACTAGGCCTAGCCTAAACTTCAACTTTAGAGATACCAGAAAATATAATATCAGTGGGATTGATTGCTATATTGGCTAACAAGTCAGCCATCTTATTATTACTCCTATCCTTCCATTCAATATTAAAGGCATCCAAATGTTCAATCAAATCCCAAACTGCATTCCTATATTGTTTCAACCTCTTGTTCTTGGAACCATATATTGACCTGACTTGGGACACCAACAACTCAGAATAACCAACAATACTCAAACACTTAATTCCATGCTTTTGTGCCAACCTCAATCCTAACAACAATCCCTCATATTCTGCTATATTGTTGGTACAAAAGAAATTCAATGTGAAAGAAAATTTGTAGGTGTTCCCATTAGGAGAAATAAGTAAAATACCTGCTCCTTCTCCATCTTTGCAATTTGCACCATCAAAGTACATTACCCACAAATTACCCTTCACAGAGTTAACACTTACCTCAATAGAGATAGGTGACAAAATAGGTTCATTCTCAAGTTCAGGGATCTCTTCCCTAAAAGCATTAACATCAATATCCACAAAACATGTAGTTTCATTATCAATATTCCTTTCAATCATGTGGCATACTCTTGGTTCTTGCTCAATCTTGACAAACTAATCATCAATCTTGAAAGTGGCCTAGGACAGATCACACTGTAAACTTCCACCCATGGCAGCACTCCACCTTCTAGATAGTAGCATCCCATAATGAGGAGGGATGTCCACCACTAAAACACTAATTGTTAACTCTTTCTCTAGATATGATGCCAGCCTATATGACAATGCATTGATAGTCCCAATGACTGGTACCTCCCTTTGATCCATTGCACAACATCTGCCCTGAACTGTATCAACTTTAAGGCCCAACTTCTCCTTAATTTTAAAAGGCATAACAGTATTAGAGGCACCACTATCCATCATACAATTTCTTAGTTTCATTCCCTTTACAAGAACACTTAAAAAGAATGGATCAATGTTTTCAAGGCTAGCATTGACAGAACTGGCCAAATATATAGGAGGGATTTGAGATAAAATTCCCTGAGCAGCAACACCTTTCAAAGCTTTATCCTGAGATCCATTGCATGCAACATCATTATTATGAACATTATCTACCCATGTGATAGTTCTGTCTTTGTGTTTAGGGATCCTCAACAATTCTGACAATGGAACCTTATCTATAATTTGGGACAATACAAATAACATATCAATAGGAGCAGAGGAAGGAATCTCAATCTGCACTGCTTTAGTATCTCTTTGTTTATCTGATACATTAGGTGTATTGGCCACCCTCACTTTTTCAATTTTATCCATTGTGTTAACTAGCTTCTCAATCTCATTAGAAATTTTTTCAATTCCAACTCCCTTAAGCTCACAATTCTTACCTTTTGATTTGTTCTCATTAGTCTCTGCAGAGTTGGTACTCTTTATAAACATTCCTGCAGCTTTCTCATTTGTATTCCTTGCCACGATGCCTCTAGTTTGCACTTGGGCAATCATTTCTATAGTAATCCTATTCATATCTTCTCTAGAAGGTCTTCTTAAATTTATTGGCTCAGAAAAAGAGTTCATGTTACATGTATTCTTATCAATGTCTTCACTATCAGAAAAAAGTTGTTGATGTAAAAGGGCTTGATTGTGTCTCTTCACATTTACATCTGCCTCTTCATCAAAATCAGAATCATCTTCATATCCTAGATATGAAGTAGCCATGTTGCATCCAACATCATCTTGATCTTCTTCTTGATCTATCTCCTCATTGCCACAATCTTGATTTGCAGCCACAGAATGTGCAACCACACAATGCTCTGCAAAATGAGGGGACTGGCATGCAACACACCAAGGTATGTCCTCCATGACATTTATTGAATATTTTTGTAGAGGGTTAGGGAAACCTCTATCATTTTTATTTCTTGCAGTAGGGACAATAGGCTTGCCATCCATCCATTGGGTATTGTAAGGGTAGTTCTGCAGTCTATTCTGCTTATTGAAATTGTTGTTGAATTGAGGCCTTTCATTGGTAGGAGCACTGATGTTCCTATTTGTAGGTGCCTTCAAATCCTTCAATGCATTGGGCACCTTATCCAATTTGTCTTCTTCTTTCCTCCTAGCTCCAACATTCCTATCATTTTCTTTTTTGTATTTCTTGTCCCCAAACAACTTAGGGTCATCTCTCTTCCCACCCAATTTCCTTGATATCTTCATATTATTCTCAATATTGACAACAATCCTAAAATCATCTCTAAGAGATCTTGGTTCTTTTTCCCTAAACAAGTATCCCATCTTTCCATCAAATGCATTGAAGTATGTAGTTAGACAGACATTGTCATCTAACCACATAATTTGGAATAACTTATGCATACCCTTCTGAAATATCATGTTGAATTCAGCTGCAGACTCATTCTAATTTTTCCTTATGGTATTAAATTCATTCAACATGAAACTAGCATTAGGCCTATCACCATACTATTCTTTGAAACATCTCTCAAAGGAATCCCATGTATCAATTCATTTATCAGGAAGTCTCTTAAACCAATCTCTAGCATCCTCCATTAGAGATTGAAAAAATAATTTCATGACTACATCCTCATGCTCTACCTCATAATCATTAAGCATATCAACAAATAACCTAATATGCTCCTCACAACTAATAGCATTATTACCAGCAAACTTAGGTACCTTATCTCTTAGATCATTTGGAAAAGCATTCAGGTAGCTAGGAATTCCATCAAAACTAATTTGCCTATAGCCTTCCAATTGCATAGGTCTTCTTTGAAAACTTGAACTAGTGTTAACCCTAGGATCAACATTTGCATTTACATTTCCATCTACTTGTGCATTTGACTACTGCCTAGGATCAGCATCTATCCTAGCAGATGAAGAAGGAATTGAACTTGTAGCATTACTAAGTGGAATAGTAGTAGCCATAGATGGCATACCTAGTTCAGTAGTAGATGGACCAAGAGCATTTGCAGATGAAGCCCTCAAGAACTGGATCTTTCTTCTCTTTCCTACAATAAAGGCTTCAATTTTAGCCTTTTCTAATTCTCTTGCAAGGTTTTCATCTTCTTTTCTTCTTCTTTCTATCTCTATCTCCCTATTTGATTTAGGTGGTGGGATCCCTGGTATTGTCACTGGTCTGCTTGTTTGGACACCCACCATCTTCTTCTTTCCTTTTTCATTAATAACTACAGTAGGCCTAGTGATCTCATGTCCATTTTTATCCTTAAGCAAAAGAACATAGCTTTGCACTTGTCTGATCACAGGGCCCTCTTCATCAAACTCATGGTCTTGCAGCAAGCGTTCCTACTCACTTCTTAGAGCTTGAAGATCACCAAAAACATCATGTTGCAAAGTCTTAGGAGCAGAAGCAAGCATCTTGTTTCTCTCCTTCATTTCACTAATCTTTTTGAGAGACTATCTTTCTATTAGAGCATTCACCTTTTCAACCTCTCTCTCCTCTTGTAACCTCTTATGTATGGCGTCCTATTTTTCCAACTACAACCTTAGTGCATTTAAATCATCTAGGTCTACCATAATTTCATTAGAACCTAATGACACATCCATATCAGTAGGATGCTGATATGGGAAATGGACTTGTCATGGTCTCATGGGCTCCCTCCTGAAATTATCTTCATCAAGATCTAAATCAATCTCCAAACCCATCTCTCTAGTTTGTTCATTCTGACCTGCAGGCAATGGACCCTTGTCTTGAAATACAGCCTCTGGAGTATCATAAAACCTATCTTTAGAGCGACCACCATCTGATCTAGAAACTCTATCTAGTGAACCTTCCTCACTTGAGGAAACATGTGGTGCTCTTCCTGTAGTATTTCTTTGTTCTCTTATGAGAGCACTATTAGACTCACCATTCCTTCTAATCCAACTCTTCTTCTCCTATCTAGGCAATTGTTTGAGAGTGACCTCTGAATTCTTTCTTACAAAGGACCTAGTATTCCTCCTCTTGTCCATGATTTGCAGTATGAAAATGGTTCTAACCTCTTGAGTCACCACCCACCTAGATGGGAAAACTTTTAAACTAAATATAGATAGGAAAACAAGAGTACACTTAACAACCTTTATCTTCTAGACTCTCCCCAGCAGATTCACCATTTTTTTGGTGACTCAGATGGGTAAATCAATTTGGTCAACAAAAGATTTTGACTTTACAATGTAACCACAACCAGAGATCCTAACACATATAATTCTTCATTGTTGTTCTCCCTAGTAGAGTCACCATTTTTTTGGGAGTTCCCTTTGATCTTCAACTTGCAAATTTATACTTTGATGGATAACTTTAATAAAAATTTGACTGTATCACCACTCCAAAATCTACAAGGAAGAGGGCCAATTAACAAGGATCAAAAGAGATCCTCCTACACTTTGAGCTCTAATGCTTAGGTGGGTGTACCCTTGACTCACTTCTTTAAAGGAATCACAAAATGTTATACCAATATAATCTTTACTAACTGATTTAAGGATTTGATCATTTGAATGTGCGTGTGATTGATGATGATGGACTGCATCTAGAGAAGGGATCAGTGCCTTAACCAAGGCATAGAGTTACCTAATAGCATATATCAACCAAACCTTAAATCAAACACAAATGAACTCAGAGTAAGTTCTTTGCCTATTACTCCCCTCACTCCCAAACATGATCATCAAATTCCAATCTAACAATGAACTCACTGAAATCACCCTAAAGGCTTTAATCCTAACTTTGTTAGGAACTCCGAGCTGATCTAACAATACTCTTTGTTTACCATATGCTAATCCACTTTGTGACCTTAACATATATGAATCCACAATCAAAAAAAGAAGACAATCAGAGATTAGAGACAAGAATTCAAGTGTATTCTCATTAATCTTCAGAATCAATATATTATCAAGATAGCAAAATGCCAAAGAAATAGACCCAAAATCCAGACTCTCCTTGCTTAGTATATTACCATCAACAAAAATGCTTACAAAATAAAAAATGCTACAATATATATCCCCTAGTCATCCTAGAAACCCAAAATAGGTTACAACAAGCTACAGATGACTAGGGTTAGGGTTTCACCCACTAGATCAACTAGAAATAGTCAAAAATTAAATGTAGGGGATGAAAACTAGTTGGCCATGCCTGAGAAAGATTTGCACTTATGATAAATCTCTGGGAAAGTATTGGAAATCATAGAATTTCAAAATTTTCAATGTGTTAGGCCAGCTGTAACATGCCTTGAGCACAAAACCACACTTCTAGTACAAAAACATCATGCCATTTACCACTAAGACCCTCAGATCAGTAGGCAACAACCAGTGCCACCAAACCAGTCAAAATCAGCTGCTAGAACCATCAATTTTAGTACTTCCTGTCACCAAAAACCCTTAGAGAATTCAAATTTGAACTTCAACAATCACCTTCGAGTGCCAACAGTGAAGTCATAATTTAAATTTGGGCCAACTTTATATCGTAACCGTTAGATCTTCATGTTTCACGGTCCTTATGACTCAAACTCAACTACTAGTCTTGGGTTAACACCTAGCGACTACATGACAAGGCCTTTCCTTATTTGTGAGGTGAGAACCTTAACCCATGTTTAACTCCATGAATCAGTGACAAAATGAAAATTTAACCTAGGTCCCTTGTTTAGCGAACCGGTGACTGAAGGTTTTCGCTGGGTCATGGAAAACTTTTTACCTCTGGCAGATAGTTTAGTGATTACATGAAAACTTGTTGGCATAATCTCTAGTCAAATTAGAGCACTGTTATCTTATTTCATGAATGAGCAAAACCCCTTATAATTTTTTCAGAGCCATCAAGTACTTTATCAGAACTGCCAGACATTAGATCCTAGCCTAGGCCCATTTTATGCCACCTGTCATCACATTACTCGCTGCTCACAGCCCAGTCACCGCTAACATAGGACTCGTAGAATATAAGCCTTTGATCAAATGGTCATCTTAAGATCACATGGCCTGACAAGATTCCATCAAATCTTACGATGTCCATTCGATCAAGAATCTCCTTCCTGCTCTAACAAAGCTCTGACACATGGATGAAATCAAGAGTTGTTGCCACATCATTGCTGTTAAAAGACATGCATCTTCACTTAGCGGTGCAATGATAGCCACCAGATCTCATTGATGTTTAACCATTTTATAAACCAGTAGACCCACTAACAAATTTCCCAGTCAAGACCTCGTGGACCAATCAAACACCACCAAATCAGCTTACCTGGCAAGTGGAGCTACCCTCTAAGAAAGCTACGTCATGGAAAGGGACCAATGGTTGTCGCAACATCGCATAGCTTTGACAAATCCTATTCACCTTAGCGAGAACCGTTAGATTGAGATGGTGTCAAAGCTGGGCCCAGTAAAATATAAAGCTGAGGACTTTAGGAAATATTTAATTTGCTAGCCACTTAGACTTAGGAAATATTAAATGCAAGGGACCTAGGAAAAATGGAGATCGCCAGGTGATTTAAACTTAGGAAAAATTAAAGGACACGACCCCACGAGGTGATAAAATAATAAGGCACATGTGCTAAAAGGTTTTTAAGTGGCTCAGAAAAGGTAACATCAAATTAGAACAAGGCCAAGGTTTTTCAAAAGGTTTTGCATGCAACGGCTACATTTTTGAATTTTTGAACTAAGTGTTTGAGATAGAGACCTAAAATCAATTGCAAAGACCAGGGGAAAAGGGCTAGAGCCATGAAAATTTTTACATGTGCTAACTAAAACTAAAAACACTAAAATAGAAAACATGAATAAAATATGAATATACTAAAATGAAGATATGTTTTTGGTTGATACAAGGTTGTCAACAACCCAAGGATTCTCTTGCATAAGAAACCCAGAGTAAGAAGAAAGGGATTTTCTTTGTTTGATGTTGTAAGGAGAATCCACAGCATTAGAAAAAAATAAATCTGATCATAGAACTTTAGTTTGATCTTCAAATTCCCAACCCTCAAGGATGACAAGATGAATCTACAAATACCAAATCTCTAACTCTACTAATTAGATCTCCAAACCCTCTACACTACAACACACTATCTATAAAACTCACTAACAAGGCCAAATAGATTTGGAGCAAAATAGTGCATTGGATTTGCACTCTCCTTCTCAAACTCTCTACACAACTTCCCCAACTCAATTCCATATCCACCACACATCCAATTACTCTCAACTATCAGATCATCAGCAAAAAGGAACTCATGCATTTTGCCACCTCTATCTATCATCTACAAATCCTTAGTCAACAACACCAACTCCACCAATCCTATCTTTATCTTCACTTTTAGAAAATCCATCCCCAAGTCCAAGGACCAATTACTTCCAAAGGAAATCTTCTCTACCTTCCAAACCTTCTATGCGATAAAAGTCACATCTCCACAACCAATCATATTGGCATCAACTAGGTAACTCAAATGCTTACATTTACTTCCATAAGGTAATCTCTACAATAATTTAGCATCAAATTGAAAACTTCAGTCTGCAACCCTTCACTCACAACAAGCTCATCCAAAGCACTATCATACTACTCATTTCAATAGTATCATAAATAACCACACTATCTACAACCAGATGTTCATCAATCATCCCAACAAGATCACTAGATCCAATGATAGGAAATGTTTTCTCAATTACATGAAAGTAACTCTCCTCAACCTTACCAACCAAAGTATCTCACTTACCTTCTACCTCAATAATTTTTAGTAGAATTCTATCATCATTAGAACTATGAGATGCAACCATAGGAAGTTCACCCAAAGGAACCTCATAATCAGATACATCTATGATACCAAGGTACTCATTAACTTTCTCATCATATCTAGTCAACTAACAAAGTAACTCATAAATAACTCTTCTTCTTCATGCAAAGGCATCTCAAAAGAAAGAACACTCACTAGTATACTTTTCTCTACAATCTCTACCTTTAATCTAGCAAGGTCCTCAAGGCCTTCACCAAGACTTCTTCCCTCTACAACATTCACATCAGAAACATCTCCTCTGCCTTCATCAATGCCATGTTTAGCAAAAAAATACAGAGAATCATCTTTTTCACAATAAAATCTCCTCTGCAACTCCATCTTTGTTTTATCAACTTATCTCTTCCACTCAATCATACAAACTCTTATCTCTTCTCTCTTCCATTCTTAAAATTTCTCCACCCTGAGAATTTGAAGAATCCACCAAATGCAAAATATCATATTCCTCTTTCTCTTCTTATACATATGCTTAGTCCTCTTCATGAACATCTCCTCTCACCTAAGGTGCAACAACCTCACTTCAATGGTCGGATTACAAGAATTCAATTACCTCTCCATCGGTGATCTATTAAAAACCTTTTTAATCTACATTGAATTGGTGACATGTCCACTTATAAGATAAATGAAAGAACATAACTTATTCCAAGGTTTATGACCACCAGAAACAATAGTTACTCTCTTAACCATATCATACAAATCCATAATAAGCATATGTCAGATTAACTTTCTGCCACCCTACAACAAACCCTTCACCAATTTGCAAGCTCAGGAAAAAACATCTTTCACACCAAGATCCACAACTCACTCATATGATGGAGACAAATCAGCATTGCAGTGAAAAATCCCTTTTGACCACCTTGCACAAACCCTTATCTGATGCTAGTTAGATCTATATTTTGTCACCTCACAAATAACACACTATAACCTTCGCAAGTTTAGAAAGTATGATTCACATGACCGCAAGATAAAAAAAGCTCTAATACCATCTGATGTAGTCAAGGATAGATGAACTAATAATCATTTATCCAATCCTTGTAGCCAGAGACTTCAAAATAGAAATTAAACTTCTCAAATCCATATGAACACACAAATGAACATCCAAAATGAACCTTCATTCATTCACATTATTAGAAAATCAAGATTTACATCAAGTCTGACTACAACATGCAACTTACAGACATTTAGAATGCATTCCTAAGAATCTCCCAAATATCAAGATTCATACTAGATGAGAATCTCTAAGAGGTTACTCTACTAAAGACTCCATAAAATATTAAACATAAGCCATAATATATATAAATCATAAGCCACAAGTTGGCGTGGAACAATTTCACATTCTACAAGAATAGGAAAATATATTACAAATATAGGTTTGAACCTAAATCATAAAGATCTCCTTTAGATTAATTATAAACAATAATGTGCAATCCATAAGATAGGTCAGCCACAACCCAAAGATCATCGAACAATGTGCTAGATAAGTTCACAAATCACAAAGATCCATCACAAAATCCAGCAACCAAATACTAGATGATAATGTAAAGAACAATAGGTCCAAGCAAATAATCTAGGATATATCCACCAAGACATAACATAATGTGATGCAAACCCAAACATAGATTCTACATGATGTCCATAAGATTATTTCTAGTTCATAGCAACAAATTCTGCAAGATTAAGAACCCCAACTGAAAACTTTAAAAATCACAAAAAGGAATAATATGTTAGTCCATTTTCCTGTCAATGCAAAATCCTGTGAAAATGGCCTATCTTCCTTCCAGCTTTTCGTTAAGTTATCCCACCCTGCTGCACAGTTTTGATTTGCAAAGAAAATCCACTTGATTTCATGTTGTGCACTCTTAGCCCTATGATCTTCCATGTGTCACCTTGCTTCAGTCCAGACCGCATCTCCTAAATCGCAAGATCCTGAAAGTTATTCATGTTCTAAGGTCTGCAGGGAAATAATTTCAAAATCTACCTCAATGTCAAAAACCCACAGTGTTTTTAACAATCCATGATGTTTTTAGTTTGTGTGAAAACCCTTGTTGTTTTTGACTTGTGCCTTCTAGCTTTTGTGCACTTGTCTTTTGGTGCTAAAAACTTTGTGTATTTTCGATCCTCTTTCGTCGAAAACCCTATGTGTTTTTGACCCCGCACTTCTGCCCTGTTTGTTGGCATTCTCTAACTATGCAAGTTTGACTGGATGGTGGGCCCGGGTCTTCAAAGTTGTAAAGTGATTGGTTGTCACATGGCCAAATCTCAGACTTTTCTAACATCTAATCATGCGACCCCTTGCCACCTGTCCATGTGGGTCCCGGTTCTGTTCAGCTGCCTGGCGATTTACTTTGCCTTAGTGCACAAGTGCGATCAATGGTGGGACCTAGTTTTCAGATGAATCAGAGGATCCTGACTTGTCAAAGCATCAATAGTTGTCGTTAAAGCGTGAAGGATTTGTTAGGGCTATGCACTTTTATGACAACTGTCTGATCTTCTAAAGGGTAAGGCTTCTTTGGTAGTGGTCCCGGAGGTAGTGATGTGGCTGCCTTTGGTTGGCTGTCGCATGATCACAAAGCCTAGTTTTTGGCTATGTGATCATGTGACCAGTTGACACGTGTCCTTGGGGCCCGATGGTAGATGGTGACATGCTAAGTTTCGATTGGTTACTGGTGTACCGAGGTGGTAGGGGGTTTGCAGGTGGGTCCTGTGGCAGGTGTGATTCAAAAGTTGTAGTGAATTGTGGCATGACATGTGGCATATGGTGGGCCCAAGTCTAAGGTGTGGCAATTGTTGGCAGGACTAGGGCATGGTAAGTAATCATTTGTTGCATGATCTCATAGCCTTTTTCAAGGCTATGTGATCATGCGACTAACCACCAGGCTTAGCGGTGACGGTGGTGGTTGCGGAAAGGTAGAGGCATGCGGCTTGTCGCATGTTCGCATAGCCCATTTTTGGGCTATGTGATCATGCGACAACAGTCTGAACATCACCATTGCAAAGGTTAAGGTTTGGGGGGTTGTCATGGTTGTGGGGTTGTGGAGGTAGCATGGCCAAAAGCTTTGCGGTAGGGTGTGATTGTAACCATGCGGCTAGGAGACCACGGTTGCATGATCGCAAGGGTTAGTTTTCTACCTTGTGATCATGTGACCAAGTATAAGATAAAGTCGGATTCCTATGGCAGTGAAGTTCATGACCACGGGGTGGTGCGACTGAAGATAATTGTCAAGTTGCTGAACCTGGGAAGGATTTGAATATCAAAATGATTCTCCAACCGTAAGGAATAGATATTGAATGCTTGGGTGGCTGGATTTGGTAGAATTAATCTTGAGTACTAGTGTGGTGTGGTCTGAAATGCTTGATAGTTAATTGCAGAGACTTTGTACCGTATGGTGATGAATAGATTTTATTGCTCGAGGCTTTTTGCAGGCTGGTGCTAGTTTTCCCTCCAGTCATTTTTTTTGGAAATTTTGTTGTGGTTAGCCATTGTAAGCCAGGCCCTAGCTATCTGTAGCTTGTTCCAACCTATTTTGGGTTTCCAAGGCAGCTAGTGGTATAAATTGTAGAAATTTTGACTTTGAAGGGGTTCCAGTTTAGAGTTCTTTTCTGGTTCCAGTGAAAGGGTCTATTCTGCAGATTTCCCCTTCTCTCTGCATATAGGGTGTTCTGCTTCCATTGTTGGTTCAGAGAATATGATGCATATTGCAACAGATTTGTCTTATGTATGAGGATATGATATAGTCTTACTGTTACTAAGCTATCTCCATTTGAATTCTGAGTCCATTGATCATACATCAAAGGTGTTCGATGCTTTATGTTTGCATTGCCTAAGTGTTTGCAAGTGGAGTTGTCTTCGTAGAGATAACTGGTTCAGGGTTAGTATTCATGCATGTATGAGCTAAAATATCAAGGATAGGTCATGCTTGTCTTTAGGTGGATGCTGGTTAATGTATTGTCTGATTCATAGGTCTCTTCTAAGGGGAGGGTTAAAATCCTTTGAATGGATAATAGTATGCTTGAATGCATAGGTGGGTGTTAAGTTGAGGTTTGGTCATGGTGTGTGATTGATGTCAGGCATCAACACATTGAGCATATTATGTTCTTGTTTCATAGATTTCTCTTGCAATAAGGTATTTGACTTTGTGGCCCATTGGACAAGGCACTAGTCTATGAGAGGCTTAGGGCATCTCAGGGGTCCTTTCAATCCTTTTCAAATAATTTCCATTCAGTCCCACCCTTTCCCTTTCTTGCTGTTAGTGTAGGTCTCTGGTTATCAGACTCATTGCATGCAAGCAGGTTATTGCATCAGATTTGGTTTCATTGGGGTATAGGATACCTATAGGAGTCTAGTAACTATTCCACAATAATACATCTGCAGGCCTTTCAGTCATCAAGAAGAGTCACGAGTGTGCAGATGAGGCAATACCTGCCTGAGTGATGTGGAGCTCAAAGCAGAAGGAGGATGGCCTCGGTCCTCATCAATTGGCACTTTTCCCTATCAGACTTTGGAGCAAAGACTAATCAGTTTGTCAATCATAGTGTATACCTGGCACCGTGTGGGAACAATTTTAAAAGCCAACAAGATGGTGACTCTGCTGGGGATGCATGTGTAAATTGTTGTGTGTAACATACCCATGAGTCATGCCTTTTCAAATGTGGGAAAAGAGTTAAATGTTTTGAATTTGAAGGTCCCTTTTTAGATCTACAAGTTGTATGTACCTGGATTTGCTGTTTGAAACTTATTTGCAAAATTGTGACTTTGCTGTGAAGAGCTCAAAAAAGTTAAAGGCACTAAAAGTCCAAATTAAGTAAAGATAATCATTCCTCCTAAGGAGGTGGTGACTCTATATTTAGAAGAACCTGAGATCTAAAGTTTTCTTTCAGATCTTAACTAGAAAAGGTCAAGATAGCCGCAAAAAAAGGAGGTGTTCTAGGTATTTCTCCTTTTTCCTTTTCTCTTAAAAAATTTGAGAAAGAACATGGTCCTTATCCAGTGATTAAGTCACTAATGAGAGGATAGTGAAGTTTGTGCACACTTAGCTCTTAAAAGTCAGTTGATAGATTTTTCAGTTAAGTGTGTAGTGGTTTTAGAGGAGTTTTGAAATTAAGTTTCAAGAATTTCAATGATAAATGATTTTACTGCTTTGAAAATATTTGTTAAGTCATGGGTGTTAAAGGAAATTTTTGCATAAGAGGTTACCTAGCTGTGAATTTTGTTGGTGTACCTGGTTACCCAAACTCCATTCCCCTAAATGTTATAAAAGTTTTACCGAAGTTTAGTGGGGAAAACTTTGAGTCTGCCTATCAACATGCTAAAAAAATTTCAGATCTGATGTGTGACTATGGTGTTGAGCATGAAGATGTGATAATGAGATTATTCATTCAGTCACTGATAGGAGATGCAAGAGAGTGGCTCTCATGTTTGCCAGATAATGACATCTCTTCATGGGATGATTTAGTTGCAAGTTTCTTAGTCTGATTTGCTGAAAAGGTGAATGACTTTGACATGCTTAAGGCCCTTATGGATATACAAATGGAGGAAGATGAATTGGTTCCTGGTTTCAATGTTAGATTTATCAAGACATGGGAAAATATCCTTGGGAAGTGCAGGCCAAGTGATGATATCTGTTTGATCATATACTTGAATGCTTTTGATAAGAATTGGAATTTTGACTTAAGGGATAAGGAACCACTAACTTTGTATCAGGCTTTTCAGTTTGCAATGGATATTGAATCTAATTGGAGATATCATGTTGTAAGAAGACCACATGTTGCTACTTATTTTCATTCTCAGAATGTGGTAGCTAATAGGAAAAGGGATGTACTAAAAGGTTTAGAGCCATATCGGCATATTCTTGTCCCTGTTAGTGATGTGCCTCAGTTTTCTAAATAGGATGTGATCCATGATCATGTAAAGGAAAGTAACTTACAGCCACATCTTCCATCACTTGAAGAAGAAAATTGCATTGTAACTGAAGCTTGTGTGGATGATTAACTTATTGTTGATGTATATCCAGCTGAAACTCAATATGATGAACGATTGTATGCATGGCGTTTGCAACAAATTGAAGAACTGGAGTTAGCTCTTGCCATTAATGGTAAGAAACTTGAAGAACTAGAGGTGTGTAGAGCCATGGATAGAGAACTTGCTCAGACCAATGAATGTGTACCTTTAGATTATGACAATGAACCGGATAGCTGTCTATCAGAAGAGTGTTATGCTGAAAGTGTATCAAATGAAGGTATGATTAGTAATGTTTGTAATTAGTCTTTTGCTGATGCTGAATGTTCATCTGATGAAGTGAGTTGTTCTGGTTCAAATGATGATATTCGGGTAGCATTTTTGCATGAATTGAATGATGATAGGTGGTATCACTATGAGTATGATTCTTTTGATACTAATCATGAGTCTACAAGTGTGATGAATTTGAACCAGCAAGGGTTTGTTGATAAACATCACTCAAGTTGTGAATCTGAAGGTAAGTTTCTTTTTGAGGATAAGAACATGTATGGAGATGTTAGTATGATCCCACTTTCATATTTATATGTGCCAGTGATTGAAGGTTTTTCAGTGGAGACCTATGGAGGTATGGAAGAAGAAATCAATATTTTAATTCAGCAGGATAAGGAAGAACTAGATTGTAAAGTGAATGTAAATACTGCTTATCCGGTTGATTCAAATTCCAGGTCTGCATTGGAAAGTGAAGAGGAAAGAGGAAGTGATTTTCCTCTTGAAATGTGTTTTTCAGATTTGGAAACAGTGAAGAGTTATGATGTTTTGAAAATGCACTGCACTTTGTTTCCAGAGCTATTTCAGTTGGAATATGTCTGTTTCCAACAAGATCTAGCTAGTGATGAAAAGGATGTTTGGGATAGTTTGCTAGTTTCCGATGTTTTGTTTCGGAATGTGTTTGAAGACATGCCTTGCTATGAAATTTTTTCTTTTCATAGTTGTTGCAGTCAGTATTTGTAGGGTACTAATTATGTTTTTGAGTTGGATGAATGTGAGTATGACGATTTTAGTTTTGACTTGAAGGCCGGTGCTAAACACAGTGATAAACTTGAAGTCAATGTTCAGCTGGTAAGTGTACTCACATTTCATGATGATCAACCTTACATTAGTCTGCAAGACGTAATGGGAAAAGGTTACAATTTTTTGTTGCAAACTAATTTTACTCTTGATTTTGATGAGTGTATGTGTGAGGTAGTCTGGTATGATAAGATAGATTTTGATCCTCATACACTTGGCAAAGATGAATACACTTATTACATTCTTGTGGATTTGTCTGTCAAGAGTTTTCATGAATTTGACCATGTACATGAAAGGGAAAATTCCAGGGTCATCTCTGTGCAAAGGAATGAGGACCAAGTGTTTGATAGAGGTAAATGAATGATAGGGCTTAGAGGGTCCAGTTGATGTAAATATGTACAGTTGTTTCCCTTCAGCAGTAGTGTTAGTTGGAATAAAGAGCCAGTTTTTGAGAGCCTTGGAGTTTTGAGTTTTGAGAATTTTGGAGTGAAAAGGAATGTGATTGTGGATTGGTCTAATTCTTCCCAGAGATCTGGATTCTTGCCATGCCTGTAGGAGGCATGCATCCCTAGAAAGAGCCACTATTAGTCCATTTTCCTATCAATGCAAAATCTCATGAAAATGGCCTATCTTCCTTGTAGCTTTTTGTTAAGTTATCCCACCCTACTACATAGTTTTGATTTGCAAAGAAAATTCACTCGATTTCATGTTGTGCACTATTAGCCCTATGATCTTCCATGTCTCACCTTGCTTCAGTCCAGACTGTATCTCCTAAATCGCTAGATCCTAAAAGTTATTCATGTTCTAAGGTCTGGAGGGGAATAATTTCAAAATCTTCCTCAGTGTCAAAAACCCACAGTGTTTTTGAAAATCCATGATGTTTTCAGTTTGTGTGAAAACCCTCATTGTTTTCGACCTATGCCTTCCGAATTTTGTGCACTTGTCTTTTGGTGCTGAAAACTTTGTGTGTTTTCGATCCTCTTTCGTCGAAAACCCTGTGTGTTTTCAACCGCACACTTCTACCCTGTTTGTTGGCATTCTCTAACTGCGCAAGTCTAACTGGATGGTGAGGCTGGGTCTTCAAAGTTGCAAAGTGATTGGTTGTCACATGGCTACATGTCAGACATTTTTGACATGTGATCATGCGACCCCTCACCACCTGTCCATGTGGGTCCCGATTCTGTTCAGCTTCCTAGCGGTTTACTTTGCCTTAGTGTGCAAGTGCGATCAATGGTGGGACCTAGTTTCTAGATGAATCGGAGGATCTCGACATGTCAGAGTATCAATAGTTGTCATTAAAGCATGAAGGATTTTTCAGGGCTATGCACTTTTGTGACAACCGTCTGATCATCTAAAGGGTAAGGCTTCTTTGGCAGTGGTCCCGGAGGCGATGATATGGTGGCCTTTGGTTGGTTGTCGCATGATCACATAGCCTAGTTTTTGGCTATGCAATCATGCAACCAGTTGACATGTGTCCTTGGGGATTGATGGAAGATGGTCACATGCTGAGTTCCGATTGGTTGCTGGTGTACCGAGGTGGTAGGGGGTTTGTAGGTGGGTCCTGTGGTAGGTGTGACTCGATAGTTGTGGTGAATTGCGGCATGACATGTAGCATATGGCGGGCCCAAGTCTAAGGCATGGTGGTTGTTGGCAGGGCCGGGGTGTGGTAAGTAATGGTTTGTTGCATGATCTCATAGCCTTTTTCAAGGCTATGCGATCATTCGATGAATTGCCAGGCTTAGTGGTGGCGGTGGCAGTTGTGGTAAGGTAGAGGAATGTGGCTTGTCACATGTTCGCATAGCCCATTTCCGGGCTATGCGATCATGCGACAATGGTCTGAACATCACCATTACAGAGGTTAAGGTTTGGGGGGTTGTCATGGTTGCGGGGTTGTGGAGGTAGCATGGCCGATAGCTTTGCGGTAGGGTGTGATTGTAACCACGCGGCTAGGAGACCGCGGTCGCATGATCGCAAGGGTTATTTTGGTGCCTTGCGATCATGGGACCAAGTATAAGATAAAGTTGGATTCTTGTGGCGTGACTGAAGATAATGGTCAAGTTGTTGAGCCCGGGAAGGATTCGAATATCAAAATGATTCTCCAACCGTAAGGAACATGTATTGAATGCTTGGGTGGCTGGATTTGGTAGAATTAATCCCGAGTACTAGTGCGGTGTGGTCTGAAATGCTTGATAGTTAATTGTAGAGACTTTGTACCATATGGTGATGGACAGATTTTATTGCTCGGGGCTTTTTGCAAGCTAGTGCTAGTTTTCCCTCCAGTGGTTTTTTTTAAAAATTTTTCTATGGTTAGCCATTGTAAGCCAGGCACTAGCTATCCATAGCTTGTTGCAACCTATTTTGGGTTTCCAAAGCAGCTAGTGGTATAAATTGTAGAAATTTTGACTTTGAAGGGGTTCCAGTTTAGAGTTCTTTTTTGGTTCCAGTGAAAGGGTCTATTTTGTAGATTTCCCCTTCTCTCTGCATATAGGGTGTTCTTCTTCCATTGTTGGTTTAGAGAATATCATGCATATTGCAATAGATTTGTCTTATGTATGAGGATATGATATACTCTTACTGTTACTAAGCTATCTCCATTTGAATTTTGAGTCCATTGATCATACATCAAAGGTGTTTGATTCTCTCTATTTGCATTGCCTAAGTGTTTGCAAGTGGAGTTGTCTTCGCAGAGATAACTGGTTCAGGGTTAGTATTCATGCATGTATGAGCTGAAATATCAAAGATAGGTCATGCTTGTCTTTAGGTGGATGCTGGTTAATGTATTGTCTGATTCATAGGTCTCTTCTAAGGGGAGGGTTAAAATCCTTTGAATGGATAATAGCATGCTTGAATGCATAGGTGGGTGCTAAGTTGAGGTTTGGTCATGGTGTGTGATTAATGTCAGGCATCAACACATTGAGCATATTATGTTCTTGTTTCATAGCTTTCTCTTGCAATAAGGTATTTGACTCTGTGGCCCATTGGACAAGGCACTAGTCTATGAGAGACTTAGGGCATCTCAGGGGTCCTTTCAATCCTTTTCAAATCATTTCCATTAAGTCCCACCCTTTCCCTTTCTTGCTGTTAGTGTAGGTCTCTAGTTATCAGACTCATTGCATGCAAGCAAGTTATTGCATCAGATTTGGTTTCATTGGGGTACAGGATACCTATAGCAGTCTGGTAACTATTCCACAATAATACATCTGCAGGCCTTTCAGTAATCAAGAAGAGTCATGAGTGTGCAGATGAGGCAATACCCGCCTGAGTGATGTGGAGCTCAAAGCAGAAGGAGGATGCCCTCGGTCCTCATCAATTGGCACTTTTCCCTATCAGCCTTTGGAGCAAAGACTAATTAGTTTTTCAATCATAGTGTAAACTTGGCACCATGTGGGAACAAGTTTAAAAGCCAACATAATCTTTGAACAAACAGAAAGAAAAATATTTTTTAGTTGATGCAAGATTGTGAATGACCCAAGGATGCTCTTGTATGACAATGGTAAACCTACTATATCCTTAGGAATTCATGCACCTCCCTTTCCCTCCCCAAACCTTATGAAGTGACCAAAAACATATTTTTAGACTTTGAGAGTAAGGATGTATCCCCCCTTCCAATGGTGAAGGCTAAACATATTTACTCCATCATTGATAGTGAGGATATCTTCAATCATGTTAATTCTTGCTAGAATGTTATGTATGATCCTCCCTTTTGCTAGAAGGTCTTTTAAGGGAATTGGTCTAATATTATGGAGCCCAAAAGGAGGTACCTTATGTCAAGGTTCCTTCTTCATTGGGGTGGCTGGAAGAAGTTGAGTCCCACTTTTGGTCAAAAAGTGGAAGTGTTTTCCCTTTCTTTCAAATTTCCTCTCAATTGATGTCTAAATTTCATGCACTTGGATATTGAATCTCAAAAAACTTTAGCACTATAAAATGTATTTCTCGGTGTCTAATTTTCAAATATGTAACTTATTTAAATACCAACATGGTGTAAATTTATTTTTAGTAGGAATTTTCAAAAACCATGTTTTCAAAATGCATGTTTCAGGACCATATAATAGGCATGTATGGCCACCATATTTTGACCTAAATAAATTTTTTTTGCAAATCCTTCTGGAGAAATATACTTAAGACACCAAAGATTGATTATCATATTTTTCCTTATTTTTTATTGAATATATATTTTAATTAATTTTTTAATGACTATAAAACAAATTTTCAAAAAATCTGGTGTACGAGCACCATAATTTGATGAAAATTTCACATTTCTTCAAAAAAAAGTTTCAAGAGAATTGTATGTAGATTGATGTCATATAATTTATTTTCCAAAAAATTTAAAAACAAAAAAGATTATTAAATTTTTAGTGAACCTCACTATTTTACATTTAGGTACCACTTTTAACTAATAAATAATGCCAAAATAGTAAAAAATAATCATATCACTATAAAATTTATCTTTTTGAAATCATGACAATGAGAATTCTAATGAGTTTTTGTTTCGTAAATAAATACGATTAGGAAGGCCCTAAAAAATTATGACAAGGCAGAAATCTGGCATTCCAGTGCCTTAACCAAATTTTTGGAGGTCAAGGCATAGGCTTGGTTCCACCAAGCCTAAACCAAACCTATTTTAAAATGAAACCTGAGGCAAATGTGTGTTTCCTTCTCATGTCTTAAGAAACAGGTGTTCGTTATTTAAAATTCAAAAACTGGGTACCTGTTTCTTAAAATAAAAAATTACCCTATTAAAATGCATTTCTAGTCGTAAAAAAAAACAAAGAAAAACAAGAAAAAAATAGAAATGGGCACCCGTTTTGAAACGGGTACCCATTTTGAAATAAAATGCGCACCCATTTTTTGAATTTTGGATCAGGTGCCCATTTCGAGTGACATCTTCCAATTCTACAAGACTTCTGACAAATTGGAACCCAACTTCTTGCGCTTACCCATTGATTACACCTAAGCAAACCAAGTGGTGACTTCAACATTTTTCATCTCTACAGAACCCCATAAACCTTGCATCATTTTTTTAGTGCTTATTTGCTAGGAAGTGTGGAACAACTTTGGTCTAATCATTAATGCTAATATAAGAACTTTAGTGATTACATTTAGATATATCTAGAACCTTAGGAAGAATGCAAATATCTTATGGTCTATTCTTTGCATTGAAATATTGTGGCCTATTTGGAAATTTAAAAATGATAACATTTTTCGTCAAAGATAGAGATCTTACATAACGTCTAAGGACACTCATCTTCCACAATATTGATGTCCAGGTCTTAGTTATAATTAAATTGAACAAGAAAAAGGTTGGAGACCTTCTATAGGGTGGTTTAGTCAGGGTCTTCAGAGAGGATATCTCACATGGTCGCACTTGGACTAGAAGGATAGAAGAAAGGAACCTATTTGATGATGCCTTGTAGTACTTCTTGTCATATTTAAACAAGTAGAAAAAGAAAGTTACAACTATGCCAATTGTACCATTTCTAGATGTTATTCTACAAGATGTGGGAGAACTAGTTGTTGTTGTTTCATTAGTAGTGATTCTAGCCACAAATTATCCTATAGCTAAACCTATGCCTCATTTATATAGTTCTCTTGTATAGGAGGAGAAAGTTCTATAGTGGATGGAAGGTTCTCTAGAACATATAGTTTGGGCTGATAGGAAGGGAAAAATGAGAATCAGATGCCATGAGATGATCAATTGATGTACTTGATTATACTTTAGAATAGTTTTCTTCTTTTTTATATACTTTTGTAAAATATAGTGTAATCTTGTGTTATGAGTTCTCTAATTCCCCAAAACTCTCCAAGGCATATGGTTTGAAAAAAAAGGTGATATGGATGTACTAGTTTACTACTTATAATTGTTAAAGATAAAAAAGAAAGATAATGTAATAGAAATATAACTCATATACATTTTAAAGTTTTTAAAAAAAAATAGTATTTATTGATATTATTATTATTATTATTATTATTATTATTATTATTATTATTATTATTATTATTATTATTATTATTATTATTATTATTATTATTATTATTATTATTATTATTATTATTATTATTATTTAAATAAATATGTATATCTAGTTATTTAATTCATTAGATTTTTATTCTATCATTAAATAAAATTTTCATTTACTTAACTATTTAATTAATTAATTACTTGTTCTTTTCACGTTTTGAAATTTTATTTTTCAATCTTTTAATCTTCGCCTTTGATTTTCTTTGTCAAGTTCTATAAAAGAATACATATCTTCCTCATTTGAATAAAATTAGAATCAATCTAAGACAAACATATCTATCTTGGGCAAATATTTCTATCTTCATAATTATTTTTTTATCATCATCATAGCTTTTCACATTTGAACATCATAATATAACATATTACATAATAATATTATAATATTAGATTTTAATTTTCAATAATTGAGTATAACACCAACCATGATATTATGGTAGTCAATTGAAAAAGTATTATATATTATATATTTTATATCTTATAATCACATCTTAAATTATATTAAATTAATATCATTACCATAAGAAATAAATCACATACATTGCTCTTTAAAGTACATAAGAAATAAATTAACACATAAATAGATTTTTAACAAGTGCCATGTACTAGCGAAGTACTTGGCTTAATAATAATAATAATAATAATAATAATAATAATAATAATAATAATAATAATAATAATAATAAAATTCTTACAAATTGTATTATGGCTATTTCATACAGTTTTAATAATATTTTATATAGTTCATATAACTTATATAATGAAAAAGTTAAGTTTATTAATATTTAGATTATAATTATAATTTATGTTATTTAATCTAAATATATAACATCTAATTATAATACATATAACAAATTTTATTATTCAATTTAATATACATTACTTAATAAATAATCTATATCCAAAATCATGCATTTATATTATAATATACTTTTAAAAATAAATATGAATTATTATAAGGGCATGGTAAAGTATTTGCCCCTATAATATTGCCTCGAAAATTGTAATAGAGGTAGTGCTTCCACAAAATCCGTGTATAAGAGGCTAAATTTTAAAGTCAATAGAAGAGCTCAAAATTAATTTTGTTGAATTATAAACATAAAAAATGTGCATGTATACTATACAAATTATTAATTTTTTTAATCACTAGTTAATGGAAGAAATCCAAAAACGGATGCAATAGTACTTGCCTAGCCTATCGGCAAGTACTAATAAAGAACAAATAATTTATAACTAAATTTTCCTATATAAACTCTATAAACACCCAATTCGAATGACATAATATAAAATATTTTTGTAAATTATATTTATTAAACAAATAAACTTAAATAAATATAAAAATATATTATTTAAAAAAAGACTGATGTTCTAAATCATAATTCAAACCACTTATTGTTAGCATATTTATTAAAGATATATTGATTAAAATAAGGCTTGTATACTATTAAATATGTCCATAACCACATTCAGCATGCAACCATATTCAACCATATTCAACCTGGCTAAAGTAACAAGAAGATTATAGTTCTTAAAACATTGCACCACTGGAGTGTTCAACATATTGCACAATTGTAGTGAAAGTTTCTCACAAACTAAGTTTTCCAAGGGCCGCATCTCACAAGACGATGAAGGGAAGTCACAACAAAATGGTTCAATAAAACTTGGCTATTCTTGAATGTTCAACCTACAACATAAGGACATAAAGCTCCTCCAAGTTTAGATATATTGCAAAGGATCAGACGGAGGTCTTTAGAAGGTAAAGAACATGGTAAACCTAGTTTTGAAGTTGTTGTAAGAGCAGTTTAAGAACACTCTAAACAATATGAATTAGAGAAACTCTTTTCCAAGGTTAAATAAATTGTAAAGGATTAAATCTTAGTTTTCATGATGTGAAACACCTGATAAAATAATTTTCCAAAGCATCTTAAATGAAATTCGAACAGAACACCCCATACCGAGTTTGACAGCTAGAGTCTTATTTCAAAATACTTGGATTTTTAAATTCTCAAAACTTCAGAGAATAAGTTAAAAAAGACAACTCTGAACTATGCGTTTTACAGCTGGAATCCTGATTGAAAGTACTAAGATTTTGACATCATCACATCACTCTAGATATTGAGAAAAATGGAAAGTCAACCTGCTACTCCTGCACTAGGCCCACTTTGTGGATCGTGAAGAGAGTGAGTTTTTCCGTTACTATCAGCCATTGTGTTTTCATGACTAGTTCTGACAAGACCTGGAGACTGCCTAGGATAGCAGAATGTGGAAACAGCTAGAGACAACATGTTTTCTAAAGCCATTTCCTTTGAAAACTCTAATCCCTCTTTAATATAACTAAATGGAGCTGCCAAAGAATGAACTCCATCTCTAGTGGAAGCATGAGAGAAAAGGAAAAGAAGAAACTAGGAACAATAGCAAACAAAATTTCCTCGTAGGAGAGAAGAGAAAAGCACTGGCTAGAACCAAAAAGGAACCCCAGATCAACCATCAAGAAAAATAGAAGCTCATCAGGACAAAAAACTCCCCAATGCACCATCCATCCTTCTAACATAACCACAAGAGACCAGATCTGAGGAAAAAAAGAAGGCATCACTAATCCAAGGATGAAACCCTAATAAAATCCACTAAGAAAATGCAGGGGTGAGGGAAGGGAAAGCCCAGAATGAAATTGTACAATAGAGAAAACAAAACATACACAAAGTGGAAAGGGAGAAAGGAACAAAATCAATCACAAAATGGGAAACTAGATCGAGGGGCTCTAAAACCCTCGGAGTGCAATAAAACCCATGAATAGAGTAGCTTAAAACCCTCAGAGTAGAATAAAACCCTCACATAGCACACATAGCTGAATAAAAGCACAGCAAGGCCAGAGCCCTTACATTCTACACATGAACCCCCCACCAACACCAAGATATGCATTTTGCAAATTTTTTTTTTGGACCACATGGGAATTCATCGATAGTAATTATATTTATCAAACTAATAAAGTGAAGTAAACATTAAAATATATTATTAAAAAAACACTTCTATACAATCAAAATCTGTTCTAAATCATAATTCAAAACCACTTATTATGAGCATATTTAAAAATGTATAGCATTAAAAAAAAGGCTTTTATACTATTAAATATGTTCACAATCATATATAGCCTCCAACAATATTACGCCCAGTTGAACTGAGCATATTTAAAAATGTTTAACGTAAAAAAGGCTTTTATACTATTAAATATGTTCACAATCATAAACAACCTCCAACCATATTATTGTTGTCTTCGTTTGTCATTGATGCTCTACAGTAATTATTTTTTGCATTATGCTTGAGTTATGTGTTATACACTAAGTTTGCACCCTTGTTTCAAGCTCTCGTAGTCTTGATAACCTAGTATAACATGGGAATCATGTCCAAGTGTGGGACCTATGCTAACTAAGATGAGACCTCCAAGTTCTAGGCTGGTTCCTTTTGGATAATCACCTTAATTTGATTCTAGACATGAAAATTAAATCTTTTGAGGGAAAGGGATAGAAGGAATGCTTGGAAAGGGAAATGATTGAAAACAAACTACCTACTAGGTGATGCACTGAAATTAGGGTTTGGATCTCAGTATAGAGAAATGGAATCAATGAAAGGCTTAGGTATAGTAGCTCACAACTTACTAAATAGGCTTGCATAAGTGTTTCATAGGAGGGCCTAAACATAAGACACAACCAATGACCTGTAAATAGACATTCACTTCTGCAACTCGGTGTAGGAATGAGACGAGATTATTAGGGGTTTGAAGTATACCCACAAAAATATCTAAATCAGATTGAACACAATAATACACACAGTTACAAAAAATAGGAGGGATCAGGAACCCTAAGATATCACTGAAAACATCATACACTTTGATTCAATAAGAGATAATTTAGACAAGGAAGCATAGGGATATGAAGGATTGTCACAAAATACCTCTGCAATATCTGAATCATCAATGGGAGAAATACAACTGTATAAGCCAAAGGGTAGAGATGATACCATAGATGACCCTTAAGAAAAAATGAAATTCTTTTACAATTGTCCAACTCTTAGCTCAAAAGCTCCAAAAATACAATATATACATACTCCACTACACGCAGGCAGGAGTCCAAAACCTAAGTAGGGTTACTAGATTTTCAATAGAATAAAAAACCCTAAATCAATCAAGTCTGATCATTAAAGTATTTCTTCAACATCATGGCCGATCAGATATTTGTTTACATGCCCATCTCTATACTATAATTTCCTACAAACAAGCAACCTGGATTCATCCACTTTCCTGCATAAAGTCTCACCATGAATGCATAACTGGTACCTTCCTGAGACAAGAGTTGACTCATGACGGCCACCCAGACCTCCTCATCATTTTCCTTTAACTACAAATGTCTTGGAAACATAAATTCTCTGAGCTACCTCACCGCTTGCGGCTTGCATATCAAATACTGGCAAAAAACCTCTTACACACATTTGAATTTGAAAACTTAACAGCTAGCCGGTCATTTTAAAACATGACCATCGATATCTTTTAATTCCCAGCAGATGAATGGCCCCAATCAACTTGAAAATAGTCATAAAACCCCTTGAAAAGTCCAAGTCCACATCAGAAAGTCGAGGACCAATGAAAAATTAGCACGTCGGCACACCTGGCAGTTTGGCCCCACTTTGATTTTTCATGTTCTTAAGTTATTTGGTGACTGTGCAACTGAAGAATTCTAAATCATGAAATACATTTGTTAACTCTAGTTGGGTCAAGTGATTTAGCAAACACTACAGTCACTAAATAGCTTATCCTTTTAATAACCCTAGGTTATATTAAGTGAACATGAGAAACCCTTAGTCACTGATTCATAGAAAGATTTACTAACCTTGGGTCCATTTATGCCACTTGGCATTCTTTTATTCATTCTAGCCGCTTTGACAGCGAACACCTTAGCAAGTTCTGACATGGTCCCATAGAGAAATATATTTTGATCTAAGGGTAGGTGCATGATCTCATGGCCCCCAAATATTATTTCAGATCATGCGCTAGCCACCAATCTCTTTAAGCTGGGACCCCTTCTGACAAACGGACCCACCTAGAAATCTTCATTAGCACTTGGCAACCAATTATATTTGAGCACATCAGTACACCAAGGACCCACCTGATAGAGCCCAAAGATAAAGCAGGATCAACAACCATCACATGATCTCATGCTCTGACACAAAGCCTCACGAACATCAGACAGTCGTCGATCTTCTACAGAAGTCAGAGCCTCTGATTGCCGAAAGGGTCCGGTCCGACTGAAAAGAAATGACTCATTAGCATGTGGACCAATCAGAATATGCCACCTACACACACCTAGCAGTGGACCCACCTATTTGAAGAGTTATGTCACCAAGGAGAATCAATGGTTGTCTTATAATCGCATACCTCTAACAGAACGCATGAGATCACACGCCAGTCGTCGATCTCAAAGCTTCTAACATCCCTGGGCCTGCTGACAAAATACAAGTCATCATCCCTCGACCAATAAAAGGCCTCTAAGTAGGACACCATGGCAGTGGACCCACTGACACATTGTAGCACTGCACAAAAGGGAAGATCGACGACTATCGCAAAATCACAAGTGTCAAAAGAATCCTTCGCGAACTCATGAAAATCACTGGATCTTCTTGACTGGGACCCTCGCATAAAATGACCGCCAAAAGACTTTAGGAATATGTGACTAAGGAAAGGTTAGTTGTTTCATTGGGTCACGGGATGTTAAGACTTAACCACCAAACATTTGGTGATTAAGAGAACCAATGTAGTCGCTGAATCACCGAATAAAAGGAGGAACCACCGGAGAACTTAGAGAACCTGCGACCGAGCAATGAGAATTAAAGCGCACATGGGTATTTGAGGATTTTAAGTGGCTGATAAAGTAACTCAAAAATATAACAAGGCCTAGGGTTTCTTGAGGGTTTGGCCTATAACGGCTAGTTTTATGATTTTTTTAAAGACTTTTCACCTAGCCAGGGACCTAGAAAAGGTTGCAGAGACCAGAGGGAAATAGATAAACCCATGAAATTTTGCAGAGCACTTGGAAGGATAAAAAAGTAGACCATGAGATGGAAATTGGCCAAATCTTACATGGGACATGAAAAATTGGGCAACATTTTGGCAATTTCTACTGGATGTTAGCCTGCTAGACATGGAAAACTAGTGGCCTTAAAGAAATCCATTGGGCATGGGATCATCAAAACTCAAAATTCTCTCAGAGAGGTGGAAATGGAACTATGCTCAGAGAACTTTTTGAAAAGCAAGAAACCTAACCTAGAAAATAGGGAAAGAAAGTAGGGGAAAACATATACAAGAATTTACAGAGAGGGATTAACCTAAAAGCAGGGCTTCAAGTGGAATCCATTTACTAAGATTAGCAATGCATCGCCTTCAAGATTTGATAGTTGGAAAGCATTGGATCCCTTGCACTCTATTATAACAAATGGTCCACTACAAAATGAATCAAATTTGGTATGTCTGCCAGGCCTAGACTCGAACTCATCCCACTTGAGGACTACATACCCAACCTTGAAATTTTTGGCCCTGGCTCTCTTATCAAAGCTCCTCTTTGTCTAAATCTGATGGAATTCCATATCTTTCATGGATTTGTCTCCGTTTTCCTCTAATTCCATCAATTGAGAATATCTAATCTGCAAGGGATCTCCTTCTTCAAACAGGGCATACTGAGTAGCCAAGTCCAAAGCTGGCAATTCAGTTGAGATAGACAACTTGGCCTCCTTACCATACACTAGCACATAAGGATAATTACCAATGATTTTCTTTGGGGTAATTTTGTCTAACCACAATGCAGACTTCAGTTTAGTATGCCAATCCTTCTAATTTTCTTGAAGAGTCTTCTTGATTATCCTAATGAAGTTCTTATTTGTTGATTTGGCCAAGCCATTGCCTTGGGGGTAGTAATTGGAACTAGTATTTAGATAGATGCCATTTTTGAATGCCCACTCTGAGACTTTGAGGCCTATGAATGCTAATGCATTATCTAAAATTATGGAGTCTGGAGTGCCAAACCTATGAATAATGTCATCATAAAAACTTAAAACAACACTCTCATTGGCTTCTTTTAATGCAATTGCTTCTATCCATCTAGTGAAATAATTAGTTGTAGTAATTACCCATTTATGGCCTACACTAGATGGAGGATTGATCATTCCAATAAAATCTATGCCCCACTTCATGAAGGGTTGCTCTGTTCTGATTGGTTGTAGGGGCAAAGCTGCAAGCCTTTCTTTTCCTGCAAACATGGCACATTTGATGCATTTTTTGACATAATCATGACTATCCTTAAAGATAGATGGCCAATAGTACCCAACCCTCATGATTTTAAAAGTAGTAGTCCTAGGAGAAAAATGACCGCTAGCAAGTCCATCATGAAACTCAAATAGGACATCAACTATCTTTTCTAAATCTACACATCTTAAAAGGACACAATTGTGATCCTTTCTGAAAAGAACTTCATCAATCAGCACAAAAGGAATAGATTGCAATCTATAATACCTTCTTTGTGCTGAATTCAAACCTAGAGGACATTGTCCTGTCTTTAAATAATTGGCCATATTAGGCAACCAACTTGTTGCCTCGGCTTGTTCTTCTGTAGAATGCACCACCAGAGATGCATCCAATTGTTCTAATTTCTTTGAGCTCTCATCCTCTACCAAATGCTCACAAAGACCTCTTCCTCTAACCAACTTGGTAGTTTGAATATCTATGTCATATTCCATCACCTTGGTGATCCAACCAGCTCTTTTCTCATTTAGATCCTTGGAAAGAAAAAATTCTTTGACACTTGGATGAATAACTTTCAAGTGTACCTTGCTATGGGTCAATAGATATCTAAACTTTTTAAGGCTCTTTACCACAACAAGTACATGTTTTTCTACAAAATATTATCTCTATTCATACTCCTCTAAACCTTTTCTAAAGAAAGCAATGGGCTACTCCAATCCATCTAAATTTTCTTGAGTCAATGTTGTAGATATAGCATCATGACCCCCATAAGTATAAAGGATAAAATCCTTACTAAAATTTGGGTTTAAAAGGGCAGGAGCTTCTGTTAAGGCTTCCTTGACAGATTGGAAATTGTCTTTCCCTTCCTTAGTCCAACTGAAACCTGAACTCTTCTTTAACATGCCTGTCAAAGGTTTAAGTAAATCTGCAATGTTAGGCAAGAACCTCCTAACAAAATTAATCTTTCCTTTGAAAGATTGCAGGATTTTCTTATCATGAGGCAATGGAAGCTCTAAGATGGCTACAATTCTCTCAAGATCTACTGTGATCCCTTCTTTGGATACTACATATCCCAACAATTTTCCTTCATGAACTACAAACACACATTTCTTGGGATTAAGAGATATCCCAAATTCTCTACACCTTACAAAAATCTTCCACAAATGTTTGATGTGATCTACTGCATGCTTAGAATAGATAGTTATGTCATCCAAGTAGACCAGTACAAACTTGTACACAAGGCTTTTAAAGGCCATATCCATTTCCTTTTGAAATGTAGCACCTGCATTTGACAAACCAAAGGGCATCTTTTGATAAGCCATGGTTCCCCACTTGGTTGTAAATGCAGTCTTATATTGATCCTCTTCATTAACCAGGATCTGATTATATCCTTAATAGTCATCCAATAATGAAAATATCTCAGATCCAGAGACACATTGTAAGATTTTCTCCATAGAGGGTAATGGATGGTGGTCCTTTAGAGAGGCCCTGTTAAGATCCTTGAAGTCAACACATAGCCTTAGCTCCCCATTCTTCTTCCTGATAGGAACAAGGTTGGAAACCCAACTAGTATGCTTGATGGGGTAGATGATACCACTCTCTATTAGTTTGAATACTTCTTTATGCATAAGTCGCTCAAGCTTGGGATTAACAGGCCTTTTCTTTTGCCTTACTGGTTTGGCATTAGGCTCTAACTCGATAGTGTGCTCAGCAAGGGTAGGATCAAAACCCTTGAGGTCTTCATATTGCCATGCAAAAACATCACTGAATTCCTTGAATAACTGAGTGTAAGCTTGCTTTTCCAATTCAGTGTTTACCTTTCCAAATTGTAGGCTATTACCTGGTTCCATCTCTAGTTCAACACAATGTTCTTGTTGGACTACCAGGCCAGCTTTATTTTCCTTGACTTCATCATCCTTGTTGAAGACAGTCTCTAACATAACAAGACCACTAGGAATCTTATTGGGCTTCAGTTGTATCACTTGATCACCATAGTTCTGTGATAGCCTATCTTGATTATGCTCTGAAAAAACATCTTCTTCAAACAAGAAATGCAAAATTTGTTCATCATTGTCAAACACCTTCCAATTGACATCATTATTAGGAATAGAGGGTCTGACAATAACCTTCATGCATTGTTGATCCATCTCTTTTGAAATGCTATTGGGGATATCAAACTAAGATCCAACAACAGCTAACCTATCTGCATTCTGATTTAACTTTCTAGGGATGGCAACAATATTGAAAGTATGGAAATCTTCAATTGCATCCCAAACTCTATGTTTGTATGCTTTCATGGCATCATTCTTGGTTTCACTTATCCCTCTTACTTGGCTGACAACTAAATCACTGTCACCATAAACTTTTAAGGCCTTAAGCCCTCTTTTTCTAGCCCACTCCAGTCCATTGACTAGACTTTCATACTCTGTAGTATTGCTAGTGTAGGAGAAACTGAATCTAAAGGTAGTATAATACCTTTCTCCTTTTGGGGACACTAACATAGCACCTCCACCAGAACCATGTCTACTTCTAGCTCCATCAAAAAATAGTTCCCAATCCTGATTATTCTGATCCTTTGAATCAGTGTCCTCTTTGAGAAGGCTTGGTTCTATGGCTCCACTTTCTTGTATCAAATAACTTCCCAAACCAAAATCCCAAACAAGGTTTTCTTGGGCCTCTGAAGCTCTTTCATCTAGAAGAATATCAGGGATACTTTCTATCTTTGTGCTTGCTTCACTAATGGTTTGGAAGTCACTGTCATCAAATATGGGGTAGTTTATATTGATGGTATTAGACACATATGGTTCTATATGATGTGTTGCTAATGGTTCTGACTTGATGGTGACCTTGGTCCCATACCTTGTATGAAATAGCATGTGAGACCAGTCAGAAGATAGGTAGCCTCCTATCTTGGTTGTAAACTCCCTTGAAAGACATATAGAAAATAATGTTGGGAGATCTATAATATATATCAAGGAGGATTGAAAAATTAGGACTAGCATGTAGGATTAGACTGGTATCCTTAGCTACATCTATAGTATTGACTGAGGATCCATCAAGTTGGCTAACCTTTTTTTGGAAGGGTTCATATTTTAGTCCTAATTGGTCAGCTACTTTCTTGGGCATTACAATGCTAGTAGCTCCCCTATCTACCATACAATTATGTACTAAATATTTTCCAATAATTAGACATACATAAAAAGGAGGTGGCTTTGAGTTCCTACCTTGTGTGGCATTGCCTTTGGAGTTTCTACCTGGAGCCTCCTTTTCTTGATCAGTGTTAACCAACACTGGATTTGCAACTTCTTTTGTAGGTTGAGAAGTTGTCACTTCTGTCATAGCCTTCTTCAAGATTTCAGGCTATCCTAAAAGAGCCAAAGAGTCCCACATGGACATGGTGACATTCACCTTCTTCATGTTGTCTACAATGTTATAAGGTGTCATAGTGTGTACTCTTTGTTGTACCTTTGGCATGACATGCTCCACTTCTTTAGAATGTTGGCCTTCCTTGCTTGTGGTGATAGGGACCTCCTTAGGTGTGATGGGAGTAGCTTGCTACACTGGTTCTATAGACGTAGTGGCTTTGGCATTAGAATCTGCTCTCTCCATGTCTTGAGCTATTCTCTTTTCTCTTGTATAGGCAACAAAAGAAACCTCATCATTGACTCCACTGAAGTCTGGTTGCTCCCAATTAAAAAGAGCAGTCTCATTTTCTTGTGGTTCTTATTGAGGAACTCAGGCACTGGATGAGGCCTCTGATTGAGCTTGTGAGGCATTTTGAACCATTAGAGCTTGGTTCATCCATCTATTTGAACATGCAGCCTGATTATGAGGATGATTACAAGGAAAACACCATTCATTATCCATGCCATATTATTTTGACTAGGAACCATATCCCTCATTGGATTTGTAGAATTGAGAGGTGCAGGGTTATATGGTTGGAATGGCCTTTAATTAAAATTTTGTCTTTGTCCTTAATAGCCTCCTTGATATGGTGGCCTATTTTGTTGATGAGGCTATCCTTGATTTTGATATTTCTGATTAGGACTTTAGCCTTGTGGCTGAAAAGGTGGTCTGATTCCTTGACCTTGTTTCCTCAAATTTGTGACCTCTTTAGTCAAGGTCTACAACAAATTTGTCATTTCTTGCATACTACTTTGTTGGCTATTCTTTATCTCTTGTAACTCTTAAGAGGAACTAGTTGTTAGCTCTTGACCACTGGTACTAGCCTGTGGTGCTAGTATGGTGGGGATAGGGGTAAATGGGGGTACTAGGGCAGGTGCAATGGGTTGAAGGCTAGGAAAAATGGGCATTGGAGGCCTTCTAGCAATCATGCCTACTTGGATTAAATAGTTTTCAGCCCTGACAGCTATGTCAAAAGCTTGGGGTAGAGAAGTACCACCCATAGACTGGATCATGACAGAAATTTGACCATTCAAACTTTACAAGTAGTAAAGGAAAGCATGGTCATCTAATGGCCTTACTGATACTGGAACTCTATTCCATGTTTTGAGGAATCTACTATTGTAATCTGTCATTTTCTCTTGAGGGTCTCTCTTAATGGTTGTTAATTGCTCTACCAGAGACAAGTTATCTGATTTATCCTCAAAATGCTTACTTAATGCATCCCCTAATGCATCCCATGAATTAATAGAACCAATAGTTAGAGTTCTAAACCATTCAAGAGCCTTACCTTTTAGAGAGGCTGCTAATAACTTTGTGGCCACATCTTCTTGCCTTATCTTGTGTATGTTGCAGATGGTGTTCACATCTCTTATGTGTTCAAAAGTAGTTGTCTGCCCTTCACGAGTGAAGTCAGGAATACTCTTTAGTACCACCAAGGGCACATCATGATGTTCATAAAATACCAAGGGACTCCCTACATTGAAAGCTGCAAAGGAAAACTATCTAGCCATTGTAGGAGTTGGAATCTGAAGATTAACAGCTATGTGAGCTGTATTTGCTACTAGATTTGAATCCTGTTCTAGATCTCTAGTTAGAGATCTACCTCTTCTTCTGGAATGAAAGGGAAAAGGTCTCCTTTCTAAAGTATCAAGAGGTGTTGATTGAACTCTCCTTATAGGGGATGTTCTTTCAGTTGACCTACCTTTATGACTTCTTCTTGAGGGCAACTCTGAAAATTGAGTAGGCTTTGAGCTCCTAGTCTCAATCTTTCTCATAAACCTTCAACAAGGTTGGCCTGGATCTTTGAAATCAGTGGAGTCGCTAGATATACTTTGAAAGAACAACTTCTAAAAGCCTGTATTATGCAATCTATATATCAGAGATAGCATAACAAAACATGAATTTCTAATTCTTCCGCTATCCCACTGAGCGTGCCAAAAATGTTATACACTAGCACCAAGGTGGGGTGTACTTGAGCTTGAGCCTATACTGATAGTCCTTATGTACTAAACTTCTTTGATCTTTTTGCAAATGAACCAATAGGAGCACCTTTGAACTTTAATCTATTCTATTGTTTGTCCCACCGGGCATGCCAGAATTGTTATACACTAAGTTTGCACCCTTGTTTCAAGCTCTCGTAGTCTTGATAACCTAGTATAACATGGGAATCATGTCCAAGTGTGGGACCTATGCTAACTAAGATGAGACCTCCAAGTTCTAGGCTGGTTCCTTTTGGATAATCACCTTAATTTGATTCTAGACATGAAAATTAAATCTTTTGAGGGAAAGGGATAGAAGGAATGCTTGGAAAGGGAAATGACTGAAAGAAAACTACCTACTAGGTGATGCACTGAAATTAGGGTTTGGATCTTAGTATAGAGGAATGGAATCAATGAAAGGCTTAGGTCTAGAAAATCACAACTTACTGAATAGGCTTGCATAAGTGTTTCATAGGAGTGCCTGAACATAAGACACAACCAATGACCTATAAATAGACATTCACTTCTGCAACTCGGTGTAGGAATGAGACAAGATTATTAGGGGGCTGAAGTATACCCACCAAAACATTTAAATCAAATCACACACAATAATGCATACAGTTACAGAAAATAAGAGGGATTAGGAACCCTAAGATATCACTGAAAACACCATACACTTTGATTCAATAAGAGATAATTTAGACAAGGAAGTATAGGGACATGAAGGATTGTCACAAAATACCTCTGCAATATCTAAATCATCAATGGGAGAAATACAACTGTATAAGCCAGAGGGTAGAGATGATACCATAGATGACCCTTAAGTAAAAATGAAATTCTTTTACAATTGTCCAACTCTCAGCTCAAAAGCTCCAAAAATACAATATATACATACTCCACTACACGTAGGCAGGAGTCCAAAACCTAACTAGGGTTACCAAATTTTCAATGGAATAACAAACCCTAAATCAATCAAGTCTAATCATTAAAGTATTTTTGCAACATCATGGCCAATCAGATATTTGTTTGCGTGCCCATCTTTGTACTATAATTGCCTACAGACAAGCAACCTGGATTCATCCACTTTCCTGCATAAAGTCTCACCATGAATACATAACTAGTACCTTCCTGAGACAAGAATTGACCCATGACGACCGTCCAAACCTCCTCATCATCTTCCTTTAATTGCAAATGTCTTGGAGACATAAATTCTCTGATCTACCTCGCCACTTGTGGCCTACAAATCAAATACTAGCAAAAAACCTCTTAGAAACATTTGAATTTGAAAACTTAACGGCTAGCCGGTCATTTTAAAATGTGACCATTGATATCTTTTAATTCTCAGTAGATGAATGGCCCCGATCAACTCGACAACAGTTGTAAAACCCCTTGAAAAGTCCATGTCCACATCAAGAAGTTGAGGACTAAAGAAAAATTAGCACGTCGGCACACCTAGCAGTTTGGCCCCACTTTGATTTTTTGTCTTCTTAAGTTATTCAGTGACTATCTGATTGAAGAATTCTAAATCGCAAAATAATTTTGTTAACTCCAGTTGGGTTAGGCAATTCAGCGAATACTACAGTCGCTGAATAGCTTAACATTTTAATAAACCTGAGTTATATTAAGCGAACATGAGAAACCCTTAGTTGCTAATT
The DNA here is from genome assembly GCA_027943335.1 of Chamaecyparis obtusa. Classification (NCBI taxonomy): domain Eukaryota; kingdom Viridiplantae; phylum Streptophyta; class Pinopsida; order Cupressales; family Cupressaceae; genus Chamaecyparis; species Chamaecyparis obtusa. Next base: position 103,352 of record BSBK01004031.1, read on the forward strand.
CATAGAAAGCTTTACTAACCCTGGGCCCATTTATGCCACTTGGCATTCTTTTATTCATTCTGGCCGCTTTGACAGTGAACACCTTGGCAAGTTCTAACATGGTCCCATAGAGAACTAGATTTTGATTTAACGGCAGGAGCATGATCTCATGACCCCCAAATATTCTTTCAGATGATGTGCCAGCCGTTGATCTCTTTATGCCAGGACCCCTTCTAACAAATAAACCCACCTGGAAATCTTCATTAGCACTTGGAAACCAATTATATTTTAGCACATCAGCACATCGAGGACCCACCTGACAGAGCCCAAAGATAAAGTAGGATCAATGGCCATCGCATGATCTCATGCTCTGACACAAAGCCTCATGAACAATAGACAGTCGTTGATCTTCTACAGAAGTCAGAGCCTCTGACTATGGAAAGGGCCCAGTCCCACTAACAAGGAATGATTCATTAGCATGTGGACCAATCAGACTACGCCACCTGCGCACACCTAGCAGTGGACCCGCCTATTTGAAGAGTTACATCACCAAGGAGAATCAACAGTTGTCTTATAATCACATACCTTTGACAGAAGGCATGAGATCACATGCCAGCTGTCGATCTCAAAGCTTCTGACATCCTTGGGCCTACTGACAAAATACAAGTTGTTAGGCCAATTTTCTGTCATTGCAAAACCTTATGAAATGGCCTGTTTTCCTTGCTAGTGTTCTTTAATGTGTCCTGCCCTGTGTTCTTCATGTTGTCACCCTGCCCTGGTCCAAACTGCATCTCTAAATTTGTGAAATCCTAAAAGTTATTCAAATTCTAAGCCTGCTAGAAATATTTTCAAGATCTACCTCAGTGTCAGAAACCCACAGTGTTTTCAAAAAGTGCATGATGTTTTCGATCTGTGTGTGTTTTCGACCTGCATTGTTTTCAACCCTGTGCTTCCTAGTTTGTGCACTTATCCTTTGGCATCGAAAACTCTGTGTGTTTTTGGTCTCCCTCTGTGTCAAAAACATTATGTGTTTTTGACCCCGCACTAGTCCCCTGACTGCCGATTTTCCTTAAGTGCATAAGTGTGATGACAGGTGGGCCCGGGTTTTCAATGGCTCTTTCTGATTGGTTGCCACATAGCTGCATGTCAGACTTCTCTGACATGTGATCATGCAACTGCCTGCCACCTGTCCATGTGGTCCTAGCTCTTTGCTTGGTTCGACTGTCTAATGGTTTATTCTTCATTCAGTGACCTAGCGACTAGCAGTTATCTATTGATCTCCTGTTTCTAGTGGTTAAGTGCCTGACATCCAGTGACTCGGTGACTATTGTCACGTGATCTTTGAAGGGTTGGTGGTTATCTGCTAACCTCTAGCGACTTGGCTAGCAGTTAGTCACGTAGTCACTCAATGCTCAGTGGTTGGTTCAGGGGGGTCCCAGTTCTTTTCATTGCCCAGAGTCAGAGATCAAAGATCTACGATCGGCATGCGATCACATGGAATATTCTTTCCCCATGCGATCATGCACCCATCGTCTGATCCTCCGAATGGTGAGGCTTCTTTGGTGTGGTCTCAGAGGTGATGATGTGGCACATTCTTATTGGGTATCGCATGGCTGCATGTCAGACTTCTCTGACATGCGATCATGCAACCGCCTGCCACATGTCCATGGCAGTGTGGTGATAGTTGTGGCGGTGGTTTTGGTGATCTGAGCTAGCATCTTCTTGTTGGTCCATGTGGTGATGGGTTGGCTTGTCAGAGGTGCCCACGTTGAAGCTTTAATCTAACAGTCAGTGTATGATTGCAAGGAATATTCCAAGCCTTTGCGATCATGCGCCATCCATCAGATTTTATTCCATTTGCCGGGTGGGGTGATGTGTTTGGTTTTCATTGGCCAGCAGGCGCTGAGGTGGCATCATAGTAGCAAATTTAGATGTGGGGCCATTGTCAATGGGGTCTGTGGTGAGGATGGATCCTACAGCCGGTGTAAGTTCTCATGGGATTTGTCAGAGCCATGAGATCTTACGCCAGCCATTCATTTTCAAAGGCTTGTAGAGCATGGATCCGATGTTGGTGACGGGGTGGTATTCTATGAATGGTGTTGTGACAGGTGGCATTGTGCATCGTAGTTGCGGAGTTAATGGTGGAGTGAATAAATATTTGGTGGTGCTGATATATTTCTGGCTTGTCGCTCATTCGTGAGATAGTTTGGCAGTTCGCTAGTTGGTCTTGCGATTCAGCGAAGGGCAGTCGCTTTGTCGCTAATTTCTTTAGTGGAGGTAGGATGTTTTCCGTGAACTGGCGAAATGCTTTCGTCGCTAGTTTGCCAGGTGACTTAAAGCAGGCTATTTTAACATGTGCAGTCGTGTGTTCGTGGAGTCTAATCAGAGTTAAGATTTTCATTCTGTGACTAAGAAATGCTTTGTCGCTAGTTCGCTGAATGAAACTCGAGGCACCTGGATGAGTTAGAATTATGAAGCTCCGGAAAGATAAAGATCTAACAGTAGGGATATAAAGTTGATCTCCATTTGAATCATGACCACTGATGAGCTGGGCGCCATGGATGTAGCCGTTGTAGATTCAAATTCAAATTTCTATGAATTTCTAGTGCCAGAAAGACCAAATTTATGGAATTGAATGCAGAAAGGACCCTATTCGGTCAGAAATGACTGGTTTTCTATTTGTGATGTGGTCCAGGGTGTAATGTGCTTATTTGCAGGGCTTGTACCACAGTGGTTGTGTGCTCAAGGCTTGTTACAGGGTGTCCTTTTGAGATTGGTTTTATGATGCCTTGTACTTGCAAAGAAGATTTTTCATGATTAGGGATCATTTTTGGATTCTTGATGTGTTTCCCACCCCTGTGTTAACTTTTAGACCGTTTCCTGTAGGTTGGTTGGTTGAAGCCCTAACCCTAGTCATCCGTAGCTTGTTGCAGATTTCAAGATGACTAGGGGTATAAGTTGCAGAATTTCTAATTTTGTAAGGGTTCTAAAATCTTATTTCTTTTGGTCCCTAGTTTTTGACTGTAATACACTGATAGAGGTTTGATTTGGTGTCTTTTTCTCAGCTTTGTGTCATGCTAATTGTATGCTGATTCTAAATTTGTTAATGAAAACATTCTTGAATCCCAATCTTGTATCTTGTGTATGTCTTCTTGCTTGTCTTTGAGCTCATATATGTTAATATCACAAAGTGTGTTAATGTATGGTAAACAAAGAGTATTTTGAATTCATCTCTAAGTTTCTAACAAAGTTAGGATTAAAGCCTTTTAGGTGAATTTAGTGAGTTTGCAGCCAAGTGTAGAATTTGATGTCCTTGTGCTTGAGGGAAAGGGGTAATAGGCAAAGAACTTACTCTGGTTTCCATTGTGTTTGATTTGAGGTGTTCAGTTGAAGTATGCAGTTGGGTGACTCTTAGCCCTGGGATAAGGCATTGGTCTTTTCTTTTGAAGTTTCATGGTTAACAACCACAAACATAAACATTCATTTGATAAACCTTTCAGACTTGTGTTGAGTATAGTATACATCATTTTAAGACTCCTTTGAAGAAGTGAGTCAAGGGTACACCCACCTGAGCATTGAAGCTCAAAGTGTAGAAGATCCTTTGATCCTTGTCAGTTGGTCCCCTTCCTTGTGGACTTTGGAGTGGATTTTATTTGTATTATCCACCAAAGTGTAAATCTGCAAGTTGAAGATCAAAGGCAATAATCCACAACCAACACAAGTCATCATCCCTTGACCAATAAAAGGCCTCCAAGTAGGACACCATGGTAGTAGACCCACTGACACACTATAGTGCTACACAAAAGGGAAGATAGATGGCTATCGCGAAATCACAAGTGTCAAAAGAATCCTTCGCGAACTCATGACAACTGTCAGATCTTCTTGACTAGGACCCTCGCATAAAATGACCGCCAAAAGACTTCATGAATATGTGACTGAGGAAAGGTTAGTTGTTTCACTGGGTCACGGGATGTTAAGACTTAACTGCCAAACATTTGGCGACTAAGAGAACCAATGTAGTCGCTGAATCGTCGAATAAAAGGGGGAACCACTGGAGAACTTAGAGAATCTGCGACCGACCAATGAGAATTAAAGCACACGTGGGTATTTGAGGATTTTAAGTGGCCGATAAAGTAACTCAAAAATATAACAAGGCCTAGGGTTACTTGAGGGTTTGGCCTATAATGGCTAGTTTTATGAATTTTTTAAAGACTTTTCACCTAGCCAGGGACCTAGAAAAGGTTGTAGAGACCAGAGGGAAATAGATAAACCCATGAAATTTTGTAGAGCGCTTGGAAGGATAAAAAAGTAGACCATGAGATGGAAATTGGCCAAATATTACATGGGACATGAAAAATTGGGCAACATTATGTTTCAATTTTTTTGGTGAAATTCTCTTAATTTTTACTAAGTCTTTTTCATTATCGTCAAAGAGGATTTACATGAGTATCATTTTGTTTCTTTCCCTAACTGAGGGTGCCACCATGTTTACTTCTATGAGCTTTTATTGTAACTATGAGGACTTTGTGATTGTGGATTTTGGATATGTTACTCATCTTTGTGCAAGGAATCGGTTAATATCATTTTGTGGTATCATTGCTGAAGGTATACTCATTATTTGTGTAAAAAATGGACAATCTTACTTGGTGTGTTATGGATTTAAGAAAATTTTCTTCATCTTTTCGAGTTTTGGTTCATTGACTAATACACTCTATTTGGATATGCTGAAATCACACTGAGTTTTAGGTCTTCAATGGTTTCAATGGGTTACCGGATATTGACAGTCAGCTTCACATGATTCGGTGTTAGTTCTTTTCCTATCAACAGGTATGCATATTTCAACAAGCTCTTCTCTGATATTGAACAGTCATTATTGAAAAAATGAAAGGATTTTGTATAAGTTCTTCACTGATAAAGAAACAGTTCTTTTTGTCAATAGATCAATGGTTTTTATGCCTTCATCTCAGGCATCTTTAATAATAGCATTTGGTCTGAGAATATGCTATTTTGATTGATTCATAAAAAGGGGGTTTCTTGAAAAAATTTCATTCAGCACTGGTCTAATATTTGTATAGGAATGTGAAGGGTTTTTGTGTCTCTACAAAACTTGAACATTTCTGTGCAGTGCTTGCATTTGGGTTATAATATGACTGTGAACTTGGGTATTCTTGGCAGCGTTAAGTTTGTGGATTTGGGTATTCTCTGTACTTTTTTAACGATTGAAATAAGTTGTGATTTAGTTGGTAGTTACACGGTTCTTTTGTGTAACGAATCTATTATGTTGATTCAGTTTAGTTCGGTTCTTGAGAAACAATTATCTATTTTCACCAAGACATTTCGGTGAAGGGTTTTTTGGAAAACAATTCTAAAAGGGTTCTTCATTCGGTTATTGAAAGATAGTTTTATGTTGAGCTGATTTACTATCAGTTGCAACATTTGATGTAACTGATCTTAATACTTTCTTTGAAAATGTATACTTCCTATTTAAGAGGAAGATATGAAAGTAAAGTGCGTGAAAAAAAATAGTGAGACTATTCTGGTATATGGAAATCATTAAAAGCCCATCTTACATAATTTTTTTATATATAAGATGTATGCAGTATAAATGCATACAGTTATACATATAAACTATATTTATAAAGAGGGTTATTGCTCAATAAAATTACAGGTTAGATAGGAGTGGTTTTTCTTCCTGTGACAAAACCATAAGGTTTTGAGGGTTTCCCACTTGGCAAAAATCTTGTCTTGTTTCTGTGAGTGAATTAATTTATGCACTGTTTATCTTCTATATAAGCTTATAAATTTATCTTTTCATCAGTTTGAAGTTAGCACTTGAAATAATTTGGTTAAAATTATTAAGTTCTGATTCAACCCCCCCTCTCAGAACTGTCACCACTTCCAACAAGTGGTATCAGAGCTAGGGTCCTTTTATAGGTTCTCCTATAGGGATTATATAGAGATTCTTTGGAAGTAAATGGCTCAAGGAGAGGGTGCTTCTCTGAGCAGAGCTCCATTGTTTGATGGCAATGATTATGTTTTTTGGAGAGTGAGAATGGAAGCCTTCATTAATTCTTTAGACATTAATATGTGGGAAGTAGTTGCAAAAAAATATATTGTTCCTAATGTTGTTCCTACATATCCTGATGAAAAAACCAAATATGAACTTGGCAAAAGAGAAAAATTTGTTATTCTTTATGGTCTTACTAAAGATGTGTTTGTTAAAGTTATGTACTATAAATCTACAAATGATATCTTGGATAAGTTAGAAACCATTTATCAAGGAGATGAGAAAGTAAAGGAATCAAAATTGATAATGTTAAAAACTCAGTTTGATAATTTGAAGATGAATGAGCTGCTTATTTTTTATGCGTTGATGAAGTAGTAAATGCGAGAAAAGGCTTAGGAGAGACTATTGAAGAACATGATATCATTTCAAAGGTAGTTAGAATAGTTCTACCTAAATTTGAAACTAAGATCTCTACCATAGAAGAAAATAATTTTTTTTCTAAAATGACTTTAGATCAATTGCAAGGAACTTTGACTACGTATGAAATGAGAATCAGCAATCAAGTTGCTTCTACATCAAAAGAAACAACCTTTAAGGTTGAGAAAATAGATGAAAGTGATACTGATTTAACTAGTGCCCTAGAAGCATTATTAGTCGAGAAAATGAGAAAGAAATATCAAGAAAAACCTAAGTGTTTTAGTTGTGGCGAACTAGGACATTTTGCTGCAAAATGTCCCTATGCTAATCAAGATGACAATAATGAGAAAACTGAAATTTTTTCTTGAAGGAAACCTTGGAATCAGAATCAGAGGTTCAAGAACTTCAAAAAGAAAAGTTTGTTGTCAAAAGAGGACTCCAGTGAAGAATCAAGTAATTCTGAAGAAGGAGAAGTATCATTCATGGCTGAAATTATCAATGTTCCTAATTTTGAAACTAGAAAATTAGAATCTTCATCTGATTCAGATGAAGATATTGATCTTCAAAACGAACTTCTTTGTTCTTTGCAAGAACTTAAGAAGAAAAAGAAATTGATATTATATTTTGAAAAAGAGAATAGCATACTGAAAACTGATTTAGAAACAACAAATCAGCTTATTGAAAATAAAAAAACAATCTCTTGTTGAAAAGGACAAGAAACTTGTTCTGTTACAAAATCAGATTGAACAAGCTGAATTAAATGACAAAAGAAAAAATTCAAATCAAAGTTTGAGTTATTTCAAAGGTTATTGTTTCAACTGCAATCTTTTGGTCATAAAGCATTCAACTATAAGATGAACAGAAAAAAGTATGGTTTCAAGAACCTAATTAGATGTTTTAAATGTTTTCATTATGGACACTTTGCTAATCAGTGTAAGCTTCATTTAAAATCTAAACAAGTATGGAAACCCATTGAAAAATCCCTGATTATTGAAATAGATTTGTTTGCCCATAAACCAGCTACTTGGGTTTTGGACAGTCACTTCTCCCACCATATGATGGGCTACAAAAGCAAGTTTAAAGTTCTAGAAGATTTTGATAGAGGATTTGTTCGGTTTGGAGATAACTCAGGTGCTTATATCATTGGTCATGGTTCAATAGTTCTTAATAAAGATACACCTATTCATGATGTTTATTATATAGAAGGATTAAAACACAATCTTCTAAGTGACAGTGGCTATTCAATTTCTTTTAATGCTAAAGGATGTACTATCAAAAGTAAGAATAGATTTGTTGCTAATGGACTAAGAATGGGATGAAATCTATATAATCGAATTGATTCTACTGTTTAGGAATCTTCACTAATTAATACTTATCTTGTAATTCAAGTAGAAGAAAATTGGTTATGGCATAAGAGATTGGGACACTTAAACTTTGACAATCTTGCTAGGATCAACAAGAATAAAAAGGTTAGAGGCTTACCCCTAATTAGCAAACTAGCTAGAGTTTTTAAAGAATGTGTCAAAGGTAAACAAACCATACAATCCTTTAAAACCAAAGAGTACTTATCTAATTGGCCTTTAGAAATTGTTCATACTGATCTTTGTGGTCCAAATAAAACTCCTTCCCTAAATGGTGAAAGATATTTCATGCTATTTGTAGATGATTATTCAAGGATGGTCTGGGTAACCTTCTTGAAACATAAATTTGAAGCTTTTGCATGCTAAAAAATATTCAAGAAAATGGTTGAAAGAGAAACTAATCTAAAGTTGAAATTTTTACGATCTAACAGAGGTGGATAATTCACCTCTCAAAAATTCATAGAGTATTGTGAAATGTTAAAGTATGTAGCTTCTCTCAGATAAAAGTCATTGTTATCTTAGAACATTGGATGATTATTTATATCAATATATATATGTAATAGTTATATGTATTAATATTACTATATATATTATTAATATAAATGAATATATAAGTTATATTAATCTTATAGTAACTAATTATTAATAGACATGTCCCTTGAAATGAATATACATGTCTTCTTGTCTTTGGCTTGTATAAAACCAAGAGATCGATGCATTTGGAAAATATAGATAATACAATAATGCCATTACATTTGCAATCGATCATAAAACTTTAACATGGTATCATAGCCAAGTTGCAAATGTAAGAGAGTAGTTTGTTAATGGTGAATGTGTGACTGTCTCAGAAAATTACAGTCTTAGTACGAGGACCATATCTCACAAATGCACTGTTGGATTTTTCTAAATTTGAGATATGTTGGTGATAAACTAATTTAGAAAAATCTCACCAGAGCGAATGGAAAGAACATGTCAGGTTCAAAAGTTATGACCGAATGTGTACAGGTCTATGCAGATTTCTAAACAAAGAGAGTTCTTTGATTAAAAGCTTCAAACACTTTTTATAGTACAAATAAGAAAAGGATCATTACATTAATCAAGAGATGAGTATTCCATGTTGATTAATGTTGATTAATTTTTTATTTTTTATTTTTTATGTAGTTATTAAATCATACTATAATATTGGGATAGAAAATATTGTATGCTTTTATCTTTAATATTTCTTTGGGCTAATATAGTTTAGTGAGCTATTTGTAATATCTCTCCGACATATTTTTAGGACAAAAGCACAAGATAATTTCATTCAAGGAAGAAATAACTTGATGCTTGGACACAAATTGATGATTGAGACTAGATGCAAAGGGAGTCTGAGAATTAAAAGGAGGTCAAGAGGTTGATGAACTTGAGCTTCAGACGGAGAAGGTACATGATATGGTTCAGTCAACTTTTGATAATCTCAATCATTTTGTGATTGAGGAGTTTACTAATGAAGGTGGAACACCTCTGAGGTAAACTTGATATAATTGATTATTATACTAATGGAATTATTTAATGCTATATGGGCCCTGTGTAAATCATAAGGAAGTGACAACTTCCAAGTGATTATCACTTGTATTTTTGCTGTTATTGAAAGGTGACGATCTTACAATAACTATCTTTTATCATGATAGACCTCATGTGATGGCTGAAACAAATCATGATAAATGAATTATTACATGGTGGATTGAGTTCCTTAAAATGACCATGATCTCGTACTATGATAGTCATCATGTGATGCTGAAATAGATCACAGTATTGAAGGTGATAGTCATCATGTGACGCTGAAATAGATCACCGGTACCTAGCTATTGTGATAGTCATCATGTGACGCTGAAACAGATCACAATTATTGAAAGTGATATACATCATGTGATGTTGAAACAGATCACTGATATTATTTAGTTGATGTTTTGTAAAAACATATTACTGACTTTTGTCTTCCCTAGCTAAGAGGGAGTGTTAAAGTATGTAGCTTCTCTCAAATAAAAGTCATTGTTATCTTAGAACATTGGATGATTATATATATATATATATATATATATATATATATATATATATATATATATATATATATATATATATATATATATATATATATATATATATATACACACACACACACATATATATATATACATATATATATATATATATACATATACATATACATATACATATACATATACATACATACATACATACATACATACATACATACATACATATATATATATATATATATATATATATATATATATATATATATATATATATATATATATATATATATATATATATATATATGTAATAGTTATATGTATTAAAATTACTATATATATTATTAATATAAATGAATATATAAGTTATATTAATCTTATAGTAACTAATTATTAATAGACATGTCCCTTGAAATGAATAGACATGTCTTCTTGTCTTTTCCTTGTATAAAACCAAGAGATAGATGCATTTGGAAAATATATATAATACAATAATGCCATTACATTAGCAATCGATCCTAAAACTTTAACATGAAAAACATGGTATTAAGAGGCAGTTTTCAGCTACTCGTACACCACAGGAAAATGGTGTTGTAGAAAGGAAAAATAGGACAGTTAAGGAAATGGCTAGAACTATGTTGAATGAAGCAAAATTACCTAATAAATTCTAGAAAGAAGCTATTCATATAGCTATATATATTCTTAATAGGGCTCAAATCAGAGTAAGAACAACATATACTCCTTATGAACTTTGGCATGCGAAAATAGCTAATGTTAAGAATTTTAAAAATTTTGGTTGTAAGTGATTTATTAAGAAGGACAATGACTTGTTAGATAGTTTTAATTTTACATCTGATGAAGGTATTTTTCTGGGGTATTCTATGCAAAGTAAAGATTTTAAATATTATAATACAAGGTTGAATAAGGTCATTGAAGCAATTAATGTGTTTTTTGATGAAAGCTCCTTATTATACAATAACAGTGAAAGTTGTGTTGAAGAAGAGTCTTTGCAAAGAAGACAACATGTGTCTTGTGAACATCATCAGACTGATATTGATAATCAAGAACATTCTGATCATTCTAATCAAGAACATTGTTCAGATTCTCAAGAATAAAAAATTCCTTTGAAGACTCCTTCTAGAATCATAGCAAAAAGACATCCTAAATCTCAAGTCATTGGGTTTGTAGAGGGAGGAATTCTAACTAGAAGAAAAGCCAAACTTGATGAACATGCTCATATTGCAGAATATTTTTGTCTATTATCAGACTTTGAACCAAAAACTGTGACTGAAGCCTTGACTGAACTTTGCTGGATGAGTGCTATGAAAGATGAAATAAATCAGATTGAGAAAAATCAAACATGGGAACTTGTTCCTAGACCTGATAACAAGAATGTTATAGGTGGGAAATGGATTTTTAGAAATAAACTAAATGAAGATGGCAAAGTAGTAAGCAATAAAGCCAGATTTGTTTGTAAAGGTTATGCTCAACAAGAAGGTTTTGATTTTGGTGAGACCTTTACACCAGTGGCAAGGTTAGAATCCATTACAATCTGTCTTGCATATGCTAGTTACAAAAAATTCACTATTTATAAATGGATGTTAAAACTATTTTTTTTAAAATGGTTATCTTGATGAAGAAGTCTATATAGAACAGCCATAAGGGTTTGAGTCATCTGATAAACCTGATTATGTATATCATCTTAAAAAGGTATTAGATGGCTTAAAACAAGCTCCTTGAGCTTGGTATTCCAGACTTGATAAGCATCCTACAGCAAATGGTTTTACACAAGGAAGTGCAGACAACACTTTATTTGTTAAAAATGTTAATGGAGATATCTTAGCTGTGGAAGTCTATGTAGATGATATTATTTTTGGGTTAACTAATGATGCATAGTCAAAGCATTTTTCTGATATCATGGAATCTGAATTTGAGATGTCTCTTTTGGGTGAACTGACATGTTTCCTTGGTCTACAAGTAACACAGCTTGAGCATGGTCTATACTTGTCTCAATCAAAATATGCCAAAGAAATGTTAAAGAAATTTAATATGATAGATTGTAGACCTGTTAGCACACCTATGGAAACAGGGTGCAAACTCATTAAAGATGATGATTCACCTCCAGTGGATCAAACTTATTACAGATCTATGATTGGTAATTTGTTATATCTAACCGCATCTAGACAAGATCTAATGCAAGTTGTTTGTCTTGTGTCCCGATTTCAATCTGCTCCAAAAAAATCCCAACTTAATGCTGTTACATAGATTTTTAAGTACATTCAAGGTACTCTTGATTTTGGTTTATGGCATCCACATTTTGATACTTTCACTTTACTTGGTTATACTAATTCAGATTGGGGTGGCTCGGATGACAAAAAGAGCACTAGTGGTGCTATATTTTTCTTAGGTAATCGTTTGGTTGCCTGGCATAGTAAGAAATGGGATTGTGTCACTTTATCTACTTGTGAGTCTGAGTATGTTGCTTCTACTACTTGTTGTTCTTAGTTAATTTGGATGACATATTAGTTATCTGATCTTGGTATTCAGATTCCTAAATCTATTTCTATCATGTGTGATAATATGAGTGCTATTTAGTTAAGTAAAAATCTCGTTATGCACTCACACACCAAACATGTGGCCATCAAAATTCATTTTTTGTGTGATCATGTACTTGCAAATGAGTTTAAATTGTTTTATGTTCCTAATCAGGCACAAGTGGCAGATATTTTTACTAAAGCTCTTCCCCGGGCTTCTTTTGAACAACTCCGCACTCAGTTGGGTGTTGTTTCTCTTTTTCTACTGCACTAAGTTTTTCCCTTGTGGGGGAGTCTGTGAGAGGTTGCTGCTTCCTCTTCACTGTCTTTTTACTCTTTTCTAGCAGTCTTTTGTGTCCTTGATGCAAAGTGGGGGAGAAGTTCTTATCCATATATCATTTCCTCTATGATGATTGGTTGGATCCATTTGGTTGGCTCGCTCAATTTTTGAGTGACTTACAGTTACTTCAGTGGTGCTTTATTGGTTGGTTTTAGTTTTGTGTATCAGTGTTATCAGTTTGATTGGATCCATTTTTTAAGTAACAATGTTGTAGAAATGATTGTAGGTTCCTTATGTGCTTCAGATGGTTGTCAATTAACATACAGGTCTGACAAGTATTTATGGCATTTCATTTGTTTTTCTTTATATATCACACTTCATTCAATCAAATGTAAATGCATGCTTCTAGTTATCATATATACAAGTAAGTATGAGTTTTTTATATGTTATGTACTTACTTGTTTATGTGATTATATTGAACATTCATTTATATTTGATCATATGATATATGAGGAAATACAAATGTTTTTACCTCAAGGATAAATGGGGGAGATTGTTGTCTTCGTTTGTCCTTGATGCTCTGCAGTGATTATTTTATTAATTTTAGCTAGCATTATTGAGGTGTGTACATGCATTGTGTCATGCGGATAGCCTTGCATTATACTTGAGTTATGTTTGAGTTTCTTTTGTTGACTCTTGGTTGTCAACACTTGGCACTTATATTTCCACATGTCCTTTTAGACATGGTGGACGTGAAACTCTCTGAATTATTAAGTCTTTTTCATTATCATCAAAGCGGATTTACATTAGTATCATTTTGTTTCTTGCCCTAACTAAGGGCACCGCTATGTTTACTTCTGTGAGCTTTTATTGTGACTATGAGGACTTTGTGATTGTGGGTTTTGGATATGTTACTCGTCTTTGTGCAAGGAATCGGTTAATATCATTTTGTGGTATCCTTGATGAAGGTAAACTCATTATTTGTGTAAAAAATGGAGAATCTTACTTGGTGTGTTATGGATTTAAGAAATTTTTCTTCATCTTTTCGAGTTTTGGTTTAGTGACTAATACACTGTGTTTGGATATGCTAAAAATCACATTGAGTTTTTGGTCTTCAATGGTTTCAATGGGTTATGGGATATCGACAGTCAGCTTCACATGATTTGGTGTAAGTTAGTTCTTTTCCTGTCAATAGGTATGCATATTTTGGCAAGCTCTTCTCTGATATTAAATAGTCATTCTTGAAAAAATGAAAGGATTTTGTATAAGTTCTTCACTGATAAAGAAATAGTTCTTTCAATAGATGAAATTTTTTTATGCTTTCATCTCAGGCATTTTTAATAACAGCATTTGGTCTGAGAATATATTGTTTTGATTGATTCATAAAAAGCGGGTTTCTTGAAAAAATTTCGTTCAACACTAGTCTGATATTTGTATAGGAATGTGAAGGGTTTTTGTGTCTTTACGACACTTGAGCATTTCTCTGTAGTGCTTGCATTTGGGTTATAATATGACTATGAACTTGGGTATTCTTGGCAGCGTCAAGTTTGTGGATTTGGGTATTCTCTATAGTTTTTTAATGATTGAAATAAGTTGTGATTCAGTTGGTAGTTACACGATTTTTTTGTGTAACGAATCTGTTATGTTGATTTAGTTCAGTTCGGTTCTTGAGAAACAGTTATCTGTTTTCACCAAGACATTTCGGTGAAGGGTTTTTTGGAAAGCAATTCTAAAACGGTTCCTCATTCGGTTATTGAAAGATAGTTTTATGTTGAACTGATTTACTATCAGTTACAACATCTGATGTAATTGATCTTGATATTTTCTTTGAAAATGTATACTTCCTATTTAAGAGGAAGATATGAATGTGAAGTGCATGAAAAAAAATAGTGAGACTATTCTGGTATATGGAAATCATTAAAAGCTCATCTTACATAAGTTCATATATATAAGATGTATGTAGTATAAATGCATACAGTTATACATATAAACTATATTGACAGAGATTGATTTTGAAGCAAGAAGTGAAGGGCTATAGCCCAGGAAGGCAGTTCTAGCTGCTATTGTATAAAGAGGGTTATTGCTCAATAAAATTACAGGTTAGATAGGAGTGGTTTTTCTCCCTGTGACAAAACCGTAAGGTTTTGAGGGTTTCCCACTCGGCAAAAATCTTGTCTTGTCTCTGTGAGTGAATTAATTTCCGCACTGTTTATCTTCTATAGCTTATAAATTTATCTTTTCATCAGTTTGAAGTTAGCACTTGAAATAATCTGATTAAAATTATTAAGTTCTGATTCACCCCCTCTCAGAACTGTCACCACTTCCAACAATTAAGCCTGGCTGAACTAACAAGATTATAATTCTTAAATCTGAGTCTTCAAAATGTGAAACACGGGATAAAATAAGTTTCGAAGATATCGAAAACAAAGTTCAAACAGCCCATTCTAAACTGTGACTTTGACAGCTGGAATCCTATATGAAAATACTCTAAGAATTTGTCATCCTCGTGTCACTGTCCAAAACAAGTTGAAACAGCACATTCTAAACTATGAGTCTAACAGCTGGAATCCTATTTGAGAGTACTTAAGATTTTGAAATCCTCATATCACTCCAGATATTGAACATAATAGGAAGTCGACATGCTGCTCCTGCTTTAGGCCCACTTTCTGAATCCTGAAGAGAGGGTGTTTTCCCGTTGCTATCAGTCATTGTGCTCTCACAACCAGTTTTCACAAGTCCCGAAGACTGGCCAGGGAAGACAAGCAGATTGTGCGTAAAATAATCTTTGTTCTCTACTTCAAATGTAGTCTGCTTTGCTCTCCTTCCTACAGGTAATGTGCTGTTCATGGTGGCTTCCAAAAGATATCTGTTTTTGTGAAAGTTTGTAGCAGAATTCTCTCCTTTGAGCTTAATTGCGGCAATGTCATACGCCTCAGCTGCCTCTTCCTCATTGGCTGAGAGTTCAAATAAGAATCATTAGCATTTTCATCTGGTTTGAGTATTGGATGCATTTGCATTGAATAATATTTCAATTTGCTGTACAAAAATTTATTGGAAATATCATACTACAAAATCAGAAAGATGTGCTCACTGAATGTTCCCAGGTACAATTTTTTTTTCCCATCACCGCTCCCAATCCTAGCCACAGAGCTTCCATTATTAAGTCTGTGAAGCCATATAATGGATTTGTACAGCTACATTAGGTTAATGCTGGCTTCTATATTAGGGAGCATTTCTGAATTAAATTTCAACTAATTGCATAGTAGATGATAAGTTAATCCATGTAAATTGTTAAATCCGAACCGTGTTACTCCGCGGTAGGTTGATCTTCCACTAGAAAATCCAGAGCTACTTCTGCAAATTCGACTTATGGTGAGGGTTGGACGGAAAAGGGTATACACTCAATTCGAATATCAATTCATACCAATATTATATACTGAAAATATTATATGTTTATAGGTCAAACTGGAAATTCTATATGTTTATATTTTACAATGTATAAAAATAAATCCACTTAAGCATCATGACAGGTCCCTATGGAGTTGTTTCTTATCTATTGCAGATTTTGTTCCAAGTTGAAGTAGTCTTTCAGTACAGAAGAATATAATTGAGATCTTTGTTGAGATCTACTGTTCTGTACATATCTGCCTAACCCGTATCGATGCATAGATGGTAGGAAAAATAATTTACCTCTTTATAGATTGGACATATCCTTGCTTTGACATGTTCTGCATATCTTTCAGCTCTCTCTCGTAGTTTCCTATCTGCAATTCATACAGAAGGTAAAAAAATATTTTAAGTGAAAGACAGAAATAGATAAAGACAAAATAGACACGAGGCTGAATTATAGCATTTTATTAAGGAAAGGAGAATGACAACCAAACGTTAGACACTTTTAGCATGCTAGGGATTTTATGAAGGAAAGGAGAATGATAACCAAAGGAATATTCTCAGAGAGCCTATAATATCAGAAAAAGAAAGATCTGAAACTTCAAGAAAATTAGACCGGAAAGTTTGTTTTAGCTTGTGTCCCCCTGTACTTCAGAGCTGCGAGATCATAAGCTTTGGCTGCTTTCTCCTCATCATCATATCGGCCTCCATTACATCAATGGAAGGTTAAATAAGAGATCGGGAAAATCACAGACTGCGAGTTCAAATCACATAATGCAGGTGTGTTAAAGCAATTAAGAGTATATGCTCACCAAGATAGACTGGAGAATCCAATCATTATGCGGAATTCACGAATCACAGTAACGCAAGTAGAGCACTACAATTAGTATCCAAGTAAGAAATAAAACTAGTTGTTATATATCTAGCATTAGGAAGGAACCTTTTTATAATGCTGATAAAGTGAATTAAAATATATAATGGTGACCTTCTTAAACATAACCCACTTCATAGAAGAAATTATCTCACATCCTTAAAAGAAGCCCATCTCAGAGATTTTACTTCAATGTATTGAATCCATAGAAATAACTTTATATAGAATAATGGAGCCCATCTTTTCGTAACATATTAGAATATAAACTCGTAAAACTAACCTAGTTTACCCTTACGAGTATGACCGTTTATTATGCAGCTGTTTTCCCTCAGATGGGCTACATATCTTCCTGTCCACCTATCCCTGGATGGAGTCGCACATAATATTACACTAAGCTAAAATTTTATTTGAATATTTGAAAATATGTGTATATAAATGTAAGCACACCTAGAAACTCCACGCTGGATGGAACGACTATTGAACAAAACGATGGACGTGTTTTCGGGATCCATCAAGTTCGCACTTTTGTATTCTGCAAATGAATGGCACAGAAAGGTACATACAAAATAATATATGTGAATGCACAGATCCATACTAAACTTGAAATCATATAAAAAATCCGTAGCTGAGTGACTTTCAATGGGACATACAAAATAATATATAGAATGCACAGATCCATACTAAACTCGAAATCATATAAAAAATAAATAGAAGGCTAATATTCAACCTAAAATATTTCTTCCATTCCCCCTTGCTACCATTACTATCATTAAAGGAAGTCAAATTAGAATACAAGGTTGTGTAAAAACAGACTACTTCTTACTCGTCACATAGTAATGCTTATTCATCGCGATATGAAAATACTCACAGCCAACTTTCTTTTATGGCAGGTATAAAGGATCTTGAGCCATGTTGATTCCAAATAGCAAATATATTTCATCTTAAGGTAAATTTGAGATCTGAAACTTGTTACAGTGGAACAACAAACATAAGACTGTGATTCAACAAAAACAGCCTGACTACAAATTTGAGATAAGATATCTCAAAAATACCTGTTTCGACAGGGATGTGAAACTTGCTACAGTGGAACAATAAAATAGCACAGTGACTCAACAAAAGCTGCCTGACCGCAAATTTGCTGTCAGATATCTCAAAAATACAGGTTTCCACAGGGATCTCAAACTTGATGCAGTGGAACAACAAACATAACACAGTGATTCAACAAAAGCAGCCTGACCCCAAATTTGAGATTAGATATCTCAAAAATACTCGTTTCGACAGGGATCTGAAACTGTTTCAGTGGAGCAATAAACATAACACAGGGAAACGAGATGGATCAACACTAGCAGTCTGACTGCAAAAGAAAGAACAAAAAAGACAATAATAGAAAAGAGCTAATTAAATCTATGGTAGAACCATGGATTGAAAAGAAAAAAATTCATAAGATTATACAGATCGATAGTTCTCCCTATAATATTAAGAGAAGTTTGGCAGAAGTGTCCTCAGACTACAATATGCTCATTTCCTGAATTCTTATATATCATGTAGCACTCAAAAACAAGAGCAAAATATATTTATTGAGAAGCTTATATCCTTTAAAAACATGGATAGTTGTAAAAGAAAATTATAGGCTATCTTCATGAGTTCTTACATACCATTTAGGTGTTAGAAATTAATCCCAACTGCCTCAATTAATACTTCCGTATTATTCCCTCACACAGCAGAACAACTTTTAATATTTTAAGTTAAAATCTTTTCAAAAGTTCTTTACTTCTACAGGCTGTTAAATCAGCATTAAATTTTTTTTTTTCTATTCCTCTGCCTCCATCAAATTGGTATCAGAGCTTAAGGTTGTTTAGCAGAGCTGAAGGTTGTTTATCAGACCTGAAGGTTAATCAAAGACAGATTTAAGAGTTGAAGATTGGTGAGTTGAAGAATTCAGAAGTTTTTGAAAGAGATAAAGTTTTACTTTTAAAATTTACAGGCAACAATGGCAAGCACAAGCTTGACAAATCCACAGATCCCACAATTCAATGGGAAAAATTATGATTATTGGGCAATCACAATAAGGGCATTATTTTGTGCTCAAGATTTATGGGAGCTTGTTGAAAATGGTTACCCAGAACCAGCAGATGCAGCAACATATAATGCATTGACTCGGGCAGAGAAAGATTTATTAAAGGAAAATAAAAAGAAAGATTCAAAAGCCCTTTTCTTCATCTTTCAAGGAGTGAATGAAAGTATCTTCCCAAGAATTCAAGCAGCAACAAAGTCCAAGCAAGCATGGGACATTCTTCAAACAGCTTATCAAGGAATGGAAAAGGTAAAAATAGCTAAGCTGCAAATGTTAAGAAGAGATTTTGAAACAATGTATATGAAAGAATCAGATATAATAGACACATTCTTCACTCAAATCATTGGTTTGGTAAATCAAATTAGATCACATGGTGACATTCTTGAAGAAAGGAGAGTTGTTGAAAAGATTCTAAGAAGTTTGCCTACAAGGTTTGAATCTATTGTGGTAGCCATAGAAGAGACAAAAGATCTCTCACAATTTTCAGTTGATGAACTTGATTCATCACTCATTTCTCATGAGCATAGATTGAGTAGGCCAGCAACTTCAAATTTGGAGCATGAATTCAAGACACAAGTCTCGATCAACATTGGTAAAAGCAAAGGAAGAACAAATTTCAGAGGTAGAGGAAGAAATTTTTATAGAGGTAGAAAAAACACAAGTGGAAGGGGCAGCAGTCCGTCAAGCTCAAGTGGAAGAGGTAACAGCCAAAACCCAAGTCAATACTCATCACAAAATCACCCTCAAAGCCAAAGGTATGACAAATCCTCAGTCCAATGTCATTATTGCAAGAAATTTGGGCATTATATGAAAGAATGTAGAAAGAAACAATATGATTTTAGACAACAAAATGTGAATTTCATGAAAGAAACCCAAAATAAAAAATCAGAATACAGTACTATGTTTTTGGCATGCAATGTTGCACAAGCAAGTGAAAAAGATTTATGGTTTTTAGATTCAGGTTGCAGCAATCACATGACAGGGAATTTAGAAATGTTTTCTAGTTTGGATGAGAGTGTAAAATCTGATGTAACTTTGGGTAATGACAACAAAGTAGAAGTCAAAGGAAAAGGAAACATCAACACTCTAACCAAAATGGGGGAGAAGAAACATATGACTGATGTCTATTTTGTTCCCGGTTTAAAACATAATCTAATGAGCATTGGTCAACTTATTCAAAAAAGGTATAGAATATTTTTTAACAATGGAGAGTGCACAATTTTAGACAAATTACCAAGCAATCAGCTCAACAAAGGGTCAAATGGCAAGTAGTAGAATGTTTCCTTTAAAAATAAGACCAGATTTGAATGTAGAGTTCTCTCAAGTAGACAACTCAATGAACTCACAAATGAATGAAATAAAAGTTGCAGTAGTCACTCAAGTGATCTTCCAAGTAGAGATTAAAGATGAAAACTATCTTTAGCATTTAAGATTTGGACATTTAAATTTTGCAGCTCTAAATCTACTTTATAAGAAAAGCATGGTGAAGGGATTACCCCTAATTGAAAAACCAGAAAGAGTATGTGAAGGGTGCATCTTAGGAAAGCAACATAGAGAATCATTTCCAGTCAGTATGTCAATGAGAGCTAAGACACCTTTGGAGATAATTCACTCAGATTTGTGTGGGCCAATGCAAACACCTTCAATAGGTGGAAGATTCTATTTTTTGACATTCATTGATGACTATACAGGGAAAACATGGGTCTATTTTCTAAAGCATAAGAGTGAGGTGTTTGAATACTTTTGTCAATTCAAAGCACTCACTGAAAAATAGAGTGGTTATTACATCAAAGTATTGAGAATGGATAGAGGTGGTGAATATATTTCAAATGACTTCATGAGATTTTGCAAAGAGCACGGAATTCATAAGCAATTTACCACAAGATATACCCCTCAACAAAATGGTGTAGCTGAATGGAAGAATAGGACAATAATGGAAATGGCTAGAAGCATGTTGAAAGCCAAACATTTGTCAAATGAGTATTGGGCTGAAGTGATATCATCTGCAGCATACATTATGAATAGATGTCCAACAAAAAGTGTCAAGAATATGATTCCGAAAGAAGCATGGAGTGGAAGAAAACATAGTGTTTCTCATATGAGAGTATTTGGATGTGTGGCATATGCACATGTGTCAGATGAGTTGAGAAGAAAATTGGATAGAAAAGGAGAAAAATGTATATTTGTGGGATACATTGATGAATCAAAATCATACAAATTATATAATCAGCAGAGATGTGCAATTTGTAGAAGATGAAACATGGGATGGAACTTTGGATAAAACAGTCAATATTGTAACCAATTTACCACAAGAAGAAAATGAAAAAATTATACCAGCAAATATCCCTCAAAATGTGACTCCTCCCACTCCTATACACGGACAACAAAGTGCTCAAAGGACACCATCATCAAGTATGAGAACAGCCTCACATATTCAAGCAATCACACCTTCAAGTAGACAACAAACACCAATATCACGAGGAACACATAGTGCAGGTCCATCAAGTCCACATTCAACAAATTTGAGTGACATGTCCAATCCCACATTGCCAAGCATGAGAAGACATAAAATCAGAAATTTAAGAGAGATTTATGAGCAAAATGATGGTGAGGATAACACGGATCAAAATTCTCTTTTTGCATTGTATTCACATGCTGATGATCCAATTCATTTTGAAGAAGCAGTTAAAGAAGAAAAATGGATAAATGCAATGGATGAAGAAATTGATGCAATTGAAAATAATGAAACATGGGAGTTGGTTAGTCTTCCAAAAGGAAAAGAAGTCATAGGAGTAAAGTGGGTTTACAAAACTAAATTAAATGCAAATGGTGATGTGCAAAGACATAAGGCAAGACTCGTAGCAAAAGGTTACTCACAATAGCCTGGGGTTGATTACAATGAGACATTTGCACCAGTAGCTCGTTTGGACACCATGAGAATAATATTAGCCATAGTGGCTCAAAACAAGTGGGCAGTATATCAAATGGATGTGAAATCATCTTTTCTCAATGGCATTTTAGAAGAAGAAGTTTATGTGGAGCAGCCACCTGGGTATGAGTTTTTGGGTCATGAAAACAAAGTTTACAAGCTCAAGAAGACTCTTTATGGACTCAAACAAGCCCCAAGAGCATGGTATAGTAGAATTGATTCTTATCTTTTGCAAAATGGTTTCAATAGGTGCAATAGTGAGCCCACATTGTATACCAAGATGAATGAAAATGGTGAAATCTTAATTGTTTGCTTATATGTTGATGACTTGATCTTCACCGGTGATTTATTAATTGATATGTTCAAATCAGTAATGAAGAAAGAATTTGAGATGACTGATTTAGGATTAATGAAGTTTTTTCTTGGTATTGAAGTGAATCAAAATGATAAAAGTATTTTTATTTCTCAATCTAAGTATGCAAATGAAATCTTGAAAAGGTTTAATATGATGAACTGCAAATCAGCTCCAACACCTATGGTCACAGGTTTGAAATTGAGTAAAGATGACAAAGGAGATGACGTAAATCCAACATTGTATAAAAGACTTGTTGGCAGCTTTATGTATATAACAGCCACAAAGCTAGACATAATGTTTTCTATAAGTTTGATTTCAAGGTTCATGGAGACTCCAAAAGTTACACATTGCAATGCTGGAAAAAGAATTTTAAGATATGTGAGTGGAACAAAGAACTATGGGATTCAATACTCAAGCTCAAACGAATTCAAACTCATAGGATATACAGATAGTGACTGTGCTAGAAGTACTGATGATAGAAAAAGCACTTCAGGTTATGTTTTTCATTTTGGATTAGGTGTAGTATCATGGGCATCAAAGAAACAACCGATTGTTACTCTTTCGTCTGCTGAAGTAGAGTATGTAGCAGCCACAAGTGCATCATGTCAAGCAGTTTGGATGAGAAGAATTTTGAAAGATCTCAAACAAGAACAAGAAGAACCAACAAAGATTTATTGTGACAATAATTCAGCCATAGCATTATCAAAAAATCTAATTTTTCACAGAAGAAGTAAACATATAGACACGAGGTATTATTTCATCAGAGAGCTGATCAACAATGGAGAAATCTACTTGGAACATTGCAAATCTGAAGATCAATTAGCAGACATCTTCACCAAGGCACTAGGAAAAGAAAGTTTTGTTTATCAAAGAGATCAATTGGGCATCAAAGACAGTAGCAGTTGTGATTAAGGAGGAGTGTTAGAAATTAATCCCAACTGCCTCAATTAATACTTCCGTATTATTCCCTCACTCAGCAGAACAACTTTTAATATTTTAAGTTAAAATCTTTTCAAAAGTTCCTTACTTCTGCAGGCTGTTAAATCAGCATTAAATTATTTTTTTTTCTGTTCCTCTGCCTCCATCATTAGGAACAGAAACAAAAGCAAAATGTATTCATTGTCAAATTTCATCCTTTGATCCTTTGAAAACATGGATAGTCCTAAAAGAAAACGGTAGGTAATTCTAGCTGAAAGTAGTAATGTTGCACTTGCCCTGCAACAAATATCTTAAAACCAGTAATATTATACCTCAACTCTTTAGCAAAAGAAGAGAAATCCCTAAAGTTTTAGGGTAATCAATCTTATTAGGACCAGTTTCTCCATCTGTTCAAGCAATGAAATGCACCATCTGAATACAATGCTTCCTTTTAGATGGATCTACTACAATCTTCCCCAATGTTCCTCATATATAGAGGTATAATCCCCGAATTACTCTCCGACAGATAGAGGTGGGAAGAGACTCCCTGTGTAAAATAAATGTGTGGTTGTCATAATAACGAAGATAAAACGTTTTTAATATATTGATTAGAGTTTCTAAAAATTACAAATAATTAAAATTTTCATTACCTATTTAGTTTTTCTTTTAATCAATGGATTTTTATTTAAGATGCCATATTACCAATTAATAAATATTTTCAATATTTATTTAAATTTTATTTAATAATTGTTAACATTTAGTTTATAATAATATTTAATTTTATTATTTAAAATAATTTAATAGTAAACATTAAATCTATTCAAATAAGATGAATTAAAAAAATTAAATATAATAAAAGAAATTAATTTTATATATTTTTATTTAAATAAAATTATAATTTTTATATAAAATTAATGAATAAATTGATTTTATAATAATTTTATGTTAAAAAATATATAGAAATAAATTTATCTAGATATTTGATGAGTTGTTACCTTACAAAACATTTTCAAAATCATTACTCAAATATGGATTCCTTATGATTTATAATAACATAAAGACATATGCAAAAGATTTACACAGATATAAAATTGTGATCTCCAAAAATATATTTGAATATTATAAATACATATTTTTAATTTCACACAATAACTATTTTTTATTTTAGTGTTCATTTCGAACTACATTTTTTCTTACGTATAGCTAGTTAATGTTTAAGTAATTTTTCCTTATAAAAATTGATATACAATTGTATTTGAATATAAAATATATTCAGTTGGTTCTTTTAAAATGAAATTAATGGACTATGAGAAAATTGTCTTCAAATGTCAAACATAATTCTTAACATATCACCTTCCATCCCGAAATATGAACTTGTGTCATTCCTTCTATCTCTTAAGATTAAAATTAATCAGAAGCTTTGTTGAATTAACAGTATTGTATTTCAGAATAATAAATCAAATTATATTTTACTCTATCAAATTAATTTTTTCACTACTTTTGAACACAATTTTATAAGAATTTTGAAAAGAGAAAAACTATCTTTTATTATATTTATTAGAAAAATTATTTCTCTTTTAAAACATACTATGAAAATGAAACATAATAATATAATTGTAAGATATAAGTTCACTTTTTATATTTATTTTAGAGGATGCAAATTTTATCATCATTTTTTTTTATCTTATTCTAATATTATTTTATGGTGTTGATTTTAAACAATTGAAAATAAAATAAAAATTATAAATTAAATTTAGGTTGATTATTGCTTTTTAAACTAACAAAATATATATTCTACTCACATAAAAAATAAGCTATTAAAAAAAGATATTATCAATTATATGATTGAAAAATTATATTTCTTCAAACATTATCATTTTTTTAATACTTGTTTTAAAATTAGTTACCTAATATACCACAATTCTTACAAAATATTTACTATGAAACTCACAAAGCTATCTATCTATTCATGTATGAGTTTCTATTACTATTTGAGTTCCAATTTTCCATGTTCTAAAGGAGATTAATACATGCTCTTTTTTTCTAGCATTGTTGTCTTTACATATCCATAAATAGGAATATTGTGAACAATATATTTTGAATAGGTATTTACTTTCCTTTCTTCTACAGCTTCTCTAATTTTTTTTAGTATATCATACTTATATTTCTTAATTTAAACTTCAACATAATCATGTTGAATGTTGTGAAAAAAGTCTAACTGAATTAGAAGAATGCACCAACATGGAAACGAAATTCCCAACTTAGACTACAAGTACACACCATAATCAAACCTCGACTACATATAAAAATAATTTGGATAAGATGAAACCAACTTTCTCAATGATTTATATAGAAAAAATTACTTTAATTAGCATTAGTTACATTGAACCTTGTGCACGTGAATGTGGAGTCACTGGTAAGCATGATTGGCAATAAGAATAGAGTATTCAACTAAAATCATGTGTATCCATTCCATCTACAAGTAGCCAACAATAAAGAAAAGTAAGAGAGAGCAAGGAATTCAAATTATTAATAAGAATATTTTTTACTAAAACAAGTGGAGAAAGGGGTTCAATATTATAGATTAGAAACAAAAATCATAAAAACAAAAATTCTTGGAGATGAAGCCAAAAGACCATCTAAACTATGTTAAAAAATAACCTCAAGTTAGACAGAGTGATGAAACTATGAAAAAACCATTTGATTGACATATTGAAATGATAGAGAACTCAAAATATGTGTTGGGTCCAATAATGGGTTAAAGGGAGCCATTTGAGTGTTCTCAATAGTAAGATATTGGCTCTTCTTCTTAGGGCAAAGAATAGTCGAAGAGGAGCATCTTTGTCAATAGAAACTAATGTAATAGCATTGGAGAAGTCATATATTTACTTTTTCTTAACAAACCGTTTGAAATTTTATATTACATAGAGATTCAATTATAGAATATCATAATGCACAAAGAAAAGTGGAGGGACATTTGAAGCCCATTTGTGCCACAACACTGTAACAAAACTTATTACCATCTAACTTAGAATGCAAATTTTTCAATTGAATTTGATAAAAAATGATATTCCTTTACTTCATCTAAAGCTCATGGTTATATAGCTACGAGACCACAACTATTATTCTTTCTTGGACCCAATTCACAACCTTTTTTGTTTATTTTCTAGTCTTAATTCTTGATAATGGTTGGACTACACATTATACTGTGCTAAAAAAATACATAATATTTTTTCTATTGTATGTATTATGGAAATCAAATGTACAAGCTTAATTTAAGTGTACTGATGATACTCTAGATGTCTTTGACAAGGAAGAGCATAGAACTTACAATTTACTGATATATATATTTTTGTATTTATTTTACAACCTGATTCTAAGATATGAAGCTCCCAGAGAAAAGAATTAGGGAAAAAAAAACTCCTTTCATAACCCCATCATGCAAAGAAAAACTCAAAATTGGTGAATCACTACATGCTTAATTCACCGTAATGATGACACCTTACATTTACAAAAATTGATGTGTCTTTGTGGGCTTAATTCACCGCAATGATACCACTTTACAATATATACACCTAATTACATAATTGATGGTCTATGATCAAATGATCCATCTAAACACTAACCCAAAATCGCAAGCAACATTAATAAGCTTGCATTGCCAAAAATAATTTGTACAGGCATTACCCGAGTTCAAACTTAAAATCTCCTAAATAAACCTAGGCTATAAGAAACAATATTATATACGTAATGGGGTCAAAATGCTGGTATGTCAGTAATTTGCAATTTAGAAGCTATTGGGATGACTGACTTTGAGTCAATATAACTTGCAAAAGGAACAAAAGATACCCATGATTACACAGCCTAAGAAGACTCTCCAATCCCCAATCCCAAGTTCAAATCCGGTATAGGAGGGGGTTGTAGTGGAGGGGCCACCAAAGGGGAAGAATCAACCTCCAAAAGATCCAACATTGCAAAGACCACCTGATGAATAACACTGATACATTCCTTATTAAGGAAACCCCCAAATTGTTGAAGGGCAATTTTAATAGGGCGGAAAGATTGCCACTCCAAAGCCCTTTTAATACTTTCATAAGTCATGAAGACAAAATGCTCTTTCAACAGAGCATGATGATGAAATATCCCACCAATCAGAGCAGCCCCACCTCACAGGTCATACTTTTGTACCGCTACCCAAAGTTTATGATTTTGCAAAAAGATGGGCTTCACATATCGTCCTGCTATGGTGTCCAAATAAGCTGGCAACTGCGTAAGATCTAAAAAGTTAGAGAAAAAGATAGAAAGAATTTGTGATGGGAATATAATCCTACGACTAGCTGGAGAGAGGTCTTTGTGACCTATAATCCTCTTGATGCCATGAAGAATATGTGGCCTTTCATAGGTAAACATCATAGCTAGCATATCGTCCCTAATGGGACCAAGGAATGGCTCCTCCCAAATTTCTACTGGAAGAGAGATCCTAAAATTTCTAGGATATTATTCCATATGAAGAGAGTCACAGGTGTGACAACATTCAATAGCTACACTAGCACCGCCAAGAAACTGGAATGAGCTGACATAATTGATATGCAGACAAAGCCAAGCTTGAGGCAACAAAAAAGGAAGCAATGAACAGGGGCTAACAAAAACAATGGGAGGAGCAAAGAGGAAGAGAATGACAAGGAAATGGCTAAGGAAAGAAATAAATAGACCTAAGGACGAAGCTATTGTGGCCAAGCTCAATCAATGATGACAGTCCCTCGAATTAATTGAAAAAGATTTTGCGGAGATTGGATCTATAAAACAAACGAACTTACCGATCGATAAATACTGATCATAAAGATAAAAATGTGCGAATGCCAGCAGTACACAAAATAAGACTTTAAAAAATTGGTAGGCAAACATACAGTGCCAAATGAGCTGAGAAAGTGGAGATATAGGAAAACATCATCAAATCACATGCTTCATTGGGAAAGCACAGGTAAGGACTGAAACAAAACCCAATACAACAGAATAATCATTAATTCACACAAAATAGCTACAAGCTTATTTGATATCACAAGGAGCCAGTACTCAAGTGGTCATATCACATTTGTTAGCTGACATGTATATAAATGATAAGCTAAATCAAGCACATTGCCAAAGTACAGAGTATAGACTATCTTATCATTTTCTGGCCATGCAAGATGACAGAGTGGCATTTTACATGCCACCATCATAATAAACTCTAAACTTATGATGTAGCAAAACTATCACTCTATCACTCCTTTTTGCGGTATAGAATGAAAGTAGGATAGAGAAACAATAAACATGCTTGGAAAGGAATCATAATGATAGGGAGGCCCCTTTCAAATCAAAGTATAGTACCACTTATACTCACGATGTGGAAAATCTTTTGACCCCCTTAACTTCCCATACCCAGTAAAGGCAGAGAAGGAGAGAGTACTTAAAAATGTGGCCAAATAGATTTTCCATCGTGGCATTAAGTGTAGCCCTGCAACTAATAGAAAATAAAAATAATTCTATAACAATTAGTGGCCACCACTTCACTAATTGGTATAAAGGCAGTTTTGAATATCCCTAAATCAAATAGGTATTAAAATTTACCAATCTGAAATGACATACCCATTTACATATTGAGCTCTATTTCCATCTATCATAAAGGTTCATTACGAGCAATCTCCATGATAGATGGAAAGCTATCGATTCTACCAGCTGAAGAATTAGAATCCAAGAAAAATTTGTTACAACCATAGTTTGCTAATATATCTGCCAATTTGTTACCCTCTTTGAGACTATGGGATATAGAAAATGAATCCAGAGAATCAATGAGGTCCCATATTTGTTGAAGTATATACTTCAACTACCAGTTTTGAATAGATCTATGAATGCACACATTTATAATAACCATTGAATCACCTTCAATATGCAGATTAGATATTGATATTTTTTTAGCAAGGATCAAGCCTTCAAGAAGTGCAATGGCTTCCACCATATTATTAGTGGCAGAACTAATAGGGGAAGCCAAGTATGCCAAGATTTCACCTTCATGGTTTCTAAGGCAAGCTCCAATCCCAGACTACCCAGGATTCCCTCTAGATGAACCATCAAAATTTAGCTTGATAGCAGGGAAGTCAGGTGGGATCCATTTCATTGAGGATCTTATAATGGGGTCTTTCCTAATCCTGGGAAATACCAGACACAATGGCAGGGAAATATACTTCCAAGATTTCAACACATGACTGTCCCATGAAGAAAAGACTGAATTAGGGTTAAAATGGCAAGATGACCTACTATTAACTTGTTCTGAAATGAGCCTTTCAATTGAAGAAATAACATCATTAAGACCAGAGACCTCTTTTCTGAAGATACATTTGTTTCATTCCCACTAGATGGACCAGATAACCGAGGAGGGAATAACTCTCCATAGGCAGGCAAAAATAGAGGATGAAAAAAGAGAGGGCCAGGATTGGAAGAGTTCCCTAATAGATCTAGGAAGGGGAAATGAAATGGATAATTTATTCATAACAAACCCCCAACATTGATGGGAGAATGAGAAATGAAAAAAGAGATGGTCAGTTGATTCCTCTTTATTCCCACACAAGACACAAGAAAAGGGATTTGCTATATGCAACTTTGCAAGCCTGTCACTGGTCAGGACTCTGTATTGGATGGCCATAGAGGAGAAAACACTAGCTTTGGGAAGATTACTATTGTCCCAACAAAATTTGAAGGCATGCTATGAAGAGTGTTGCACATTAGATTGAAGAAGGGCCTCATATCCTAACTTAATAGAGTAGGATCCTCCCTTAGAAGGGAACCATAAGAGTCTATCCTTTCCTTTAGACAGAAAAACTAGTCTCTCAAAAAGGATCTTCGCAAATTCCTTTGCAAGATTACTCGATAGAGGTAGGGTGGCAAGATTCTTCCATGAAACCTTGTGAGAGATGATGTCTACATAATCCACATAATCTACTAGAAAATCTCCCCAATGAAGAGAGGAAACCCTCATAGCTTCAAAAAGAGAAACTGAGTCAGCTAATGGCAGCTGACCATTCCAAGAGTCTTGCCAAAAAAGAACTTGTTGGCCATCATGAATCTGCCAGGATAGATATTTAGTAACTACTTCTCTAGATGCCATCATGAAGGTCCATGTAGGGGAGCTTGATGGAGGATTGGAGATAGTGAAAATTCGATGAGGGGAAGGAGAGTGCA
Organism: Chamaecyparis obtusa; assembly: GCA_027943335.1. Taxonomy (NCBI): domain Eukaryota; kingdom Viridiplantae; phylum Streptophyta; class Pinopsida; order Cupressales; family Cupressaceae; genus Chamaecyparis; species Chamaecyparis obtusa. Next base: position 133,718 of record BSBK01004031.1, read on the forward strand.
GATATTTTGATTGCATGATTTGACACCAAAGAGATTGAGATCTGAAGTACATGTTCCAGACAAGTTTCCCTCGAAATGCCTTATTTCTAAGAGACAAGTTTTGAAGACCTACACCACCAGAAAACTTGCTACAAGAGAGTCTCTACAGGGATAGAAGAGGGACTTTCCTGAAATTAGTCATACTGGATGATCAAAGGAAGCCTTAGATGATTTTCTCAATTTGATTAATTACTAAGACAGGTGCTTGAAGCACAGATATATAGTAGTTAGGTATAGCCAAAAGGACTGTTTTAATTAGTAAAATTCTACCTAATAAGGAAAGCCAATATGCTTTCCAAGAAGAAATTCTTCTCTTAAGCCTACTAATCACATTATCCTAGAAAGAGATCTTTACTGATCCAAGAAAAAAGGGAATACCTAAATAGGTCGATGGCAGTTCACTAATGGGGAAGCCAAGTATATTTTCAATTATATCCCAGACAGCATCAGGGGTAAAGAGGATGAAAATTTTAGATTTGAATGGATTGATCACCTGACCAGAGCCTGAAGTATATAAATTCATAATCCATTTTACACATCTGGGCTCATGAATAGTGGACCTACCAAAGAGGACTGTGTCATTAGCAAAGAAGTTGTGGGTGATGGAAGGAGCAAAATTAGGAATACATATGCCTTTCCAGTTAGAGAGAGCATTTTGAGCTAGAATTGACCTACTAAGAGCCTTAGCCAAGATGATGAAAAGAAAGCGGGAAATAGGGTCCCCTTGGTGGACTCCTTAGGTAGCATGAAAGTATATAGAGGGGGAGCCATTAACAAGCACCGAGAAAGATGCACCAGCTAAGCAGTTCCTAATCCACTTGCACCAATCTGAGGAGAAGCCAAACTTTGCAAGAACCCTAAGTAGAAATGAACAACATACCTTATCATAGGCTTTCATCATGTCTAGCTTCAATATGAAGAAGGGGCTCTGGGAGGATTTGATAAAGTGGATAATTTCCATAGAAACAAGGGCACCATCTGTAGTGTCCCATCTAGGGATGAAGCCTCCTTGTTGCGGAGAAATAATGCAGAGAATGAGTGGTTTGAGTTTGAAGTAGATTGCTTTAGTGAAGATTTTGTAACCTGAGTTTCAGAGAGCAAATGGCCTGAAATCTACAAATGTTTGGGGGGATTGACACTTGGGGATGAGAGCAAGGTTAGTCTTATTAAATTCTTTGAGTGTATAACCCCCCTTGCGGGATTCTTTAATGGCCATGAGAAGATCGAAGCTGAGTACATCCCAACATTTTTGGAAGAATGTCATAGTGAACCCATCTGGGCTAGGGGCTTTATCAGGAGGCATAGAAAATACAACAAAATGAATCTCTTCAAGAGTAAATGGCTGCATTAGACTACTATTGTCTTGTTGTGACACAATAGTCAGAATGTGTTGCAGGAGAGATTCCATGTTAGAATGATTATCAGACTACTGAAGATTTGGCACCAAAAGACTTTTGAAAAAGCTAACCCCTTCATTACTAATTTCTTGGTTAGAAGATAGGACTTTTCCAGAGGATGCACTTTTAATGGAGAATATAGAGGAGGCTGCTTTCCTAATTTTAGCAGAGGCATGAAAGAATTTGGTGTTCCTATCACCTACTTTCAACCAGAGTTCTCTGGACTTCTGACACCAATAGATTTCTTCTCTAGAATAGAGGATAGCCCAATAGGATTGGAGAGATCTTTGATTCTCTGCTAACTCTTCATTTAGTCTATTCTTCATAATGTGATCTGAGATCTAGGCAAGTTCCTACTCTACCCATGACTTCTCTTGAAAGATATTCTTAAAGACTTCCTTGTTCCATATGACAATTTTGGATCTCACAAAATTAAGCTTGTTAGAGAACTGAAACATTATGGTACCTTTTTGATAGGGTGCACTAACCCACCACTGACGAAGAAGAGACAGGAAGTGAGGATGCGTAAACTACATGCTTTCAAATTTGAATGAGGGAGTCTTCTTAACAGAGGATACTGTATTAATGTCTAGTACTATAGGAAAGTGGTCTGACTCCGACAAGGAGAGTATGTTTGAGGCAAAAGAAACCTTTAACATCTTAAAGTCAGGGGATATGAAAAATCTATCCAACCTAGATGAGATAGGGGTATTGGCTCTACGATTAGACCAAGTGAAATTTCCATTCAGAAAGGGTATATTGCACAAAGCATTATTCTGGATAAAGGCTGAGAATTCTTCTATTACCCTTTGTGCTATGGGATTTCCCCTAGATTTTTCGTCAAGAGAAGCAATGGCATTGAAGTCTCCACCTAACATAAAGGGAAGATCACCGAGCTTCTCTAATTGTGTAACACCCCATAAGACTAAACTAAATAAAAAACTACAAGTGAACCAAATGAAATTAACCTGAACAGCACAACAATTTTTTTTATTAACAAGGTACAACATAGCACCGAAATACAATTCAACTGACATAATCAGTTACTTAAATATCCATTAAGGTAATCAATTACATGAGAGTATATTAATATACTCAACATTTAATACATATGCACTAAGAGATCCATAATGCATCTAACTGTCCCTAGATATCCTAAGCACTATTCTGATAACAACTAACTAGGTAATAATCTATTTTCCATAAATCTTTACAGTAGTCAACCATTCCCCCAAAAACATAGTTTTCCTCATCTAGAATCTTGAAAACACCAAAATAGAAAACAACCACAAACAACAGGGCTTAGTCAAAATGACTAAGATGATGGAATACCTCCAAATCATCTGCATCATATAGGTTAGAACCTTTACAAAATAATCTAAACCATACAAATAAAAATAGACATATTTCATCATTAACAAGAAGCATTTCATTTTTACTCAACAGAAATATACAAGTACTTCATTTCATTTTCAACAAAAATAAACTCACAAAGAAAATGACAAGGTGATGATCCACTAGCTTTGGGTATCTACATAAGAATCAACGATCAGTAACCAATAGGAAACTCGAAGAATTCATTATGCCAGTCTTATTCTTTCCAAGCAATAAGGTAAAACCATTCCCTTACTTCACCAACATGTGCAAGTAATCAGGGCAATACATTTTATCTTTTTAAATGTAACCCATAGCCCATGAATTATTAAATTATCACTTAGTAATTAACTGACAGATATTCTTTCGCCTTCAGGCTCTAGACAAAAGTTAGCTTCCCATACTAAGGATCACACTTGCATTATCTCAATACACTTCATAATACCAAAATAGCTAAACCATAGTAAAATCTGAATTACCAATTCAACTATTAATGTTTACTTAACAACTAAAATCCTTAATACTAAAACAACCATTTAAAATTTCCACATACATCCATGAAATCTCTTTCCAAAATACCCACAGCAAGCATCTTCTCTTCATTACAAACATAATAACTTAATCAAATTTTCCAATGCTATTCTTAGAAATTCAAATAATAATAATATCTAATTCCTAACATCTAATTGCAATTTAATAAAAGATAAATGGAAACATCCAATTCTATTGCCAACTGTTCGATATGATAATACCTAAGAATCAATTCCATTTTTCTGTCACATTCTAACTAACAGAGTTATTTGTGATTCCATAGAAAGTTAACAATCAACTAATATACCAAAGAATAATGCAGAATTACACATTAACTACATAATTACCGCCGTATAAGAATACACTTGTTTCAATTCTGTTATCTCTATTACCAAGTCACTTATGTACATACTTGTAGGCATAACACATATATATACATATGTATATACACTCACGGTACGTGTATATACATATATACATATACATTCCTACAAATATATATATGTATGCACATACTTATAGGCCCACACACATATATGTACATATGTATATACACTCACGGTACGTGTATATACATATATACATATACGTTCCTATATATATATATGTATATATATATATATATATATATATATATATACATATATATATACATATATATATATATATATATATATATATATATATATATATATACATATATACATATATATATATACATATATATATATACATATACATATACATATATGTATATATATATATGTATATATGTATATATATATATATATATATATATATATATATATATATATATATATATATATATATATATATATATATATATATATGTATATATGTATATGTATATATGTATATATATATGTATATATATATGTATATATGTATATATATATATATATATGTATATATATATATATGTATATATATATGTATATATATATATATGTATATATATATGTATATATATATATATGTATATATATATGTATGTATATATATATGTATATATATATATATGTATATGTATATATATATGTATATATATATGTATATATATATATACATATATATATACATATATATATACATATATATATACATATATATATACATATATATATATATATATATATATATATATATATATATATATATATATATATATATATATATATATATATATATATATGTACCCTTGTATTTATACAGAGTTCAGAGCACTACATCAAAATTGTAATACAATCAGAAAACATGAAATCAAATATTCCAATCTAAATATAAATTATCAGTTACTGATACAACTCCAAAATTCCACAGACAGCAAATATACTCCATCAGTAGCTATCAAATAGCCTTCAGACCAAAGTCATAACCAAATCTACGAAAGAGATAATGTGACAATAGAGATTTACTTGATAGACCCCCACATTAACCGAGAATACCATAATACCAAGAAATAAAAATTATGTTCTATTTCCTGCTACCGCATGATCATCTAAAGAACACGATTCTTAATAAAACTCACCAACAGACCCAATAATCCTCAATAACAACAGCTGCAGTATATATAATATCCAGAACTTAAACCCCTCTCTCTAGAGCATAGAACTATGGACGGTCATATGTACCCCTAACACCAGAGACTGATACATAGATAACACGATGACTAAACTCAACATAACCTCATGGTAACCGAATCTCCCTTCTCCCGAGTCCGAAAATACAAACTACCAGATAGAGAAAAGCACACTACAAAACCTCCAAACACGATATAACAGAGTTTCCCTATACCAATGCTCGACAAGAAAAGAAAGTCGACTACAACATTCAAACAGTGACATCAAAATGAACATTGATGTGTTTACTTAAACAAAATGAACTACAAACTAAATAATATGAAGTCGGGTACAAGATACGAATTCCCTTAATGTTCCACGATTGACAGAAATCTTTTCACTATGGTTACACACCCATTCTAACCTAGGAACCAAAAAACCCGATATCTATACCACACAAAGAACGTAATAAAATAGAATTCTCAATACCCAAATACCTGGGGACAAGACCAAAACTATGAGTACCAGAACAACTAATCCCGATCACAAAATAACATTCCAAAGCTCGGTAAAAACTGGTAGCAGAGAGGCGACAGCTTCACAGTCTTCACTCTCCATTGCTACTTCCTTACACACTACATTGTCGTTCCCACTACTAAGATCACGACAACTGACATGAAACCGTGAAACACACAAAACCCCAGACTCAGGAACCCTACGCTCCCATGCTCCAATAATAACAATATCACCATTACGACAACCTCAAACCATAATACTAATGAACTGAACTAAACGCACACAACCGAACTTCCAAATTACAAATAGTGAACATAAACACTGCAATGTGCATTACCATACATTTTGAAAGACATTTCTATCGTATACAAGAAACATATTTATCCTTAGTGCATAACCCGAATAGAAACCATTTTAATGAAATTTTATAAACCAGATACATATAGAAAGAAAGAGTTGAGTTAGAGAATACTCCTGCATTTATAATAGAGTGGGGGTGTTCTGAACTCAAAGTTGAAACCAAAAACCACACTCCCAACTGGCGAGCTACACCAAATCCAAATCCTCGCTCAGCAAAGTTAAACCCACTGAAAATGTCCAAGAACCAAGCAACGAAACCGAGCACCCCGTGATAGAGCTCGTTTCATAAGCACCAAAAACCGAATAGTGCTTCCAAATGAAAGCTCAAAAACCAGAAACAGAACCATGAAATGCAAAATGGAGAATCCCATTAATAATGCACAAGTATACAACCATATTCCTCTCCAATCTGAATAGAATGACTCCATTTCTGCAACCTTTCCAGGCATCAAACCCCTTACCTCAACAGAGGAAAAACCTTGCCAATGCAAATGACCGAAAGCGAACTGAAGTCATTCAATTCCCATAAGCATGCCGTAGCTGCATTAAAGTCCAATCTTATCTTTCACTGCTATCTTCATTGAACACAGCGACAGTTGTCACTGCAGTACATACTTACTGAGAACTCTCACTTACCCATGCTCAGAGTAAAACCACATGTGCATATAACAACCAATTCCCACTACACATTCGAACATAGCAAAACAAATATCTTGGCACCGAGAACTTACTATGACATAGCCACATTAAATCATAATTCACGAAACCATAGGAATTATTTCAAAACCATAGCCAAAGTTAAACCATTTACTAACCTTAGCTTGTTAACCATAATACAAAGAAAGTTAGGATATTACTAACACCCCTACTAACTTAACACAAAACTAATTACTAACTCATTCTAACAATTAAACTTATTTGTATTCTTTTAAATATCAATTTCCACTTAACAATCAACACTAACATAATAAAACCATTTATACACTAGCATTAATCATAAAATTAACCATATTTTCCTTTCATAATAACCGACCAATATAACATCAAAATTCTCATTACTAAAAACTTAATTGTAGAATAGGAATTCCTCATTCCTTCCTCCTAAGTAACACAAATTTCCAAGTAACAAAGTCAACAAAGAAACTAATGATTCAGAAAGGACAGTGTCTGCAGTTATTTAATTAAATCCAATAGATACAATGTCATAGTCTAACCAAAGATTAACAATTAATAGCCATACTAAATATCCATAATCTGTCTAAGATAAAAATTGAAGTTAAAACAAAGCTATAATCTCCTTCTAACCAAAAGAGTCTGATCATAACAAATCCGAACCAAGACATAAATCCACCCTAGAAAAACTAAATAAATATGCAAAATAAAAAACCAAGTCAGAAGTAGATAAGGGCATGACAAATTGATCAGAAAGGGATTCCCAAAGTAGAAGTTTGTCATTTGGATATGCCGGCCCATACACATTGAACAAATGAAATTGAACATCAAACCAGTCGACTATAACGAGCATCCAATTAGGATTGACAGCCAGGATTTGTACCTGAACACTTTTCTGGTTCCAGAGGACAATAAGGCCACCTGATGCCCCAGATGAAGGGACACCAACTGATTCCTAGGGGGACCATTTTCAAATAATCTTATCAAGTGATGTCTGCAAGAGTTTGGATTCTTGGATAAGAACAATGTCTACTTTGGAAGAGTCAATATATTTTTTGACCCTTCACCTTTTGTTAGGGGCATTTAAGCCCCTGACATTCAACGAGAGAATCTTCATTAGGGGCCAAGAGAGCGCACTTCCCTCTTGGTTCGGATAATAGGCGAAAATAAATCCAATAGGGTCGACTGGATACCCACTTCAATCTCATCTTTTATTTTAGAAGCTAGAGGTTTCCTACCCCTCTTCTTTGGTGTAACCAGAGCCGGATCTGCTGGCAAAGGGGACCGAGTGGAAGCAAACTTATGCAGCGAGAGAGACTGTGAATAATCAAAGTTATCAGAAATGGGGGGGGGGCTCCAAGATCTACCAATACAGAAAGATTGGTATCAGCTTCAGAAGAAGGATTGCATTTGTCAGGCGGGTCCGGAAGAAAACCTTCCTCAATTGCAATTTCATCAATAATTTGAGAGGCCACCGAAATAAGAATCTTGTCAGACATTAATCGGATCTACTGATCTGAAACCGAAGAAGGCGATGAAGAAGGGACCGGAAGGTATGTTGATATCTTTAAGATTTCTATAACTCTTTCTCATATTTTATAACCTGCACATAATATATGAAAAATAAAAAGAAAATTTAGTAAAACGATTTTTTCAAATAGTCATATAGTATATTATTATAATTAAATCTATATATTATCATTTAGATAATAGTACTAAGTAAAAACTGTATATAAAACTATACCTGGACCCCAATCCGAGATCTGCCAGATCATAGCCACTCCAGTGAACAGTTCAATTCTAAATCTGGAGCTTATAAAAATACAATGATTTCAAATTCCATACAATCTGTATAACAACCTAACATAAGTATCTGGTTTCCGATGAAAGCTATTGGTTCAAAAAATGCCATCAAAAACATGTTTGCAGCCTCTAACAAAGACAGTGAAAAAATAATATATGGAAACTCTGTTTCTTAGGATAACACTTAGTTATCGAATTCTCACACATCCTTAAAAGACGATCGTCAGAGAAATGTCTGAGGGTTTGTTTGAAAGCATTGAACATATCAAAACCACCTTTCAAACTAACCTTGTTTACCCTTGCGGTTCGTATTCTGTTTGGATTTGTCCACAGATGGACTTCACATTGGCTTGTCCGTCTATGCCTACATTGATAATAATTTGGAATATGTCAATGTCCCAGAAACCATTTTACGGTATAAACTGTAAGATTCCGTTTTAAACAAAATATAAATATAATATTTAATATAAGCATCAATATAAATTTTCTATATTGATAAAATCTAAAAACAATAAAACTGACACTTGTAAGATCTAGTAAAAAATTAAAATGATGATTAGTATATAATATATATGATATGACAGACATTGCCATGGTCTTATAGTTATGTTGCAGTTTTATTCTTTCTATTAAGATTCAATCTGCAATGTGGTGCTTTTTGTGAATATTTAAATGGGCATTGAGGTTCTCCATTTGTCATCACACTAGTGTTTATCCTATTTAATATTATTATGTGGGAATACAAAAACTGTAATCTATAAATTCATGCAGACAATATAGAAAGGAATAAATATAATAAAAAGAAAAAATTACAACAAATATAGATGGGTTTTAAGGGGAAAAAATTGTTGGGTTATATAAATTAAAATGTTTGAGGAGAGATCTAAATTCAATCAATAAGATTATTGTAAAGGCTTTACACTTCCACCACCATAAAAGCTCCAAGATAATGTAAAAAGGGATGGATAAAAGACAAGGAAAATTTATTATGAATAAGACATGTTTTAATAGATTGATTTACATGCAAAACATTGACGGTATGTGGAAATCAATGAGATATCTAAATGTAATCAGTAAGATCTGTGTATAGGCATAAGACCTCATCCTTACCATAGTATCTCTCCTTGGATGCGATATAAGATTAGCCCTCCCAAATAAGGTATCCGTATTAGCAATTATATATAAAACTCTCGTTTAGGATGTTTAAATCTTATTGCCAAGAGGACTTCTCTTATATTGTGAGGAGAGTTGAATCTACATGAAATAATAATTTAACAATGTCATTTTCTAAGATTTTAGATTTAGTTTAATTCAAATAATTATTGTTTCTTTGTAACACTTCAGAAAAGAAAATTAAAAAAACCACATTAGTATCTGTGTAAACAATATTTCAACCAAAATAACATATAGAAATCTATTCATTTCAAGGTTTGTAGATTTGATACCTTTTAGAGCAATAATGTTCGATTGCATCGTTTCACCACAACTCCTCTGAATAAAAACCTAACCCTGCCAGATCTAGGCTAATTATCCTTTTTAGAAGCATATGCTTGGTCTTCCTTCTATATATCTTCAAAAGAAAATGCAATGATTATTAGGGTTTACTGAAGGTTTGTAGAAGCATATGCTTGACCTTCCTTTTTTATATCTTCAAAAGAAAATGCAATGTATATTTTAGGGTTTGTTGAAGTTATCTAATAGATTCTTTATTATAGGAAAATATAAATAAATCTAGATGTACAATCTTCTAAATTATCTTTTATTATTATCGTTCGCAGATTATTAGTTAGGTAAAATATAATGCCTAAATTTAGATTTAGAACCATGTATATATGTGTTTTAATTGACATAGTATTGGGTAAATGTTAAAGTTTGGTGCCTATTACATGGAAGTCTGTGACCAAAAGAGACGGGCACCCATTTTTTAAAAATACAAACGTGTTTAGCATCCCTCAGCTATTTTTCTCTAGATTATACATACCATTGTTTTTATTATTTTTCTTTATTTTTTTTATTAAAAATTATTGTTTAATATTATTTTTAACTAGTTAAATTAGTAATTGTTTAGTTTCAACTTTTTTTTATCTAATTTACCATATAAATAATTGTATTTTATGTTTCACTTAGTTATTTTTAGTTTTAGCTTACTTTGTCAGTTATCATACCAAATTAGAAAACTTAAAAAACTATTAAACTTAATTTAACCCTACCTAGAAAATAAAAACCGTAAACCTAGACAAAATCGAAATATGAAACCTTAAGTAGAAAATTAAAACATAAAGAAGAAACTATACGTAGAAAATAAAAATATTAACCTATAAACAATTGAAATAAGAAACCATGGGTACAAAATAAAAATGTAAATATAGACAACTAAAATAGGAAATCGTACTTGTAGAAAATGTAAACTTAGACACAATTAAAACATGAAACTCTCTCTCTCAATTATGTTGTAATTAATCATTTGAGTGTTTCTATGTAAGGTGAACTATAAATTATATGTTAATTATACATTTTCATGTTTTTATATATACACAAATTAAATCCATGGATGATTTTAACATTGAGGAGATCTTGTGTCAACAAGCACCACATCTACCTACTCCTTAGGAGTTGTGACACCATATTAGGAGAAATGTATAGGTCATTATGAGAGACATAAATACTATTAGCCATGATCATCATCCACCTCCCGAGCTAGATAGTTTTCTGTCATGGAGGGAGTCCTTGCGTGCTTATTATGTTGATGACTTCTCTTATATAAAGGTCAATGATTTGAAAATTATTAAAATGATATGAAATATCATTTTTTGAACTGTAAAATGGGTGAGGAGATACTTGGCAAGAAGCCATGTATTTCTATTATATGGTGTTGGCACCTTGATATAGATGAGCATATTTGGGAGTGGTGGTGGATGGTATTGGACCATCCACCATACTCTAAATTAGGAGGTCCCCCTATATTTTTTCAAAAAATTATATACTAAATTTTAATTGGGTAGGAAACCTAATTACTTTGACATTAAACTATTCCTGGGGAATGGTGAGGGTATGCCACAAGACACGCCAGAGGCTGAATTGAGTGATAGAACTATAAATTGTGTGAGTAATGAGCCCCTTGTTCCTCTTCCAGCTCTAATAGTTTTTACACATGTCCATCATCGAGAAGTGCAGTCTACTCTTGGTTCATTGAGTGGTCTTTCAGGAAATTTGTTAATCACTTGACCCAGGTGAGGGTTGCCCTAGCATAGCATATGTTTGCATGAGTTTTGGGTTTATATGTAGGGGTCCCTAGAGTGATCATGATGCTTCCCATGCTTCCCATGGTGGATATGATGATGTTTATGATAGCACACATGGTGATGTTGGAGATGAGATCACATCATATATTGATTTTCTCTATATGAAAAATGATCATCCCGTAGAGGTAAATTTAATTATAATGATGAGTGCAATATTAAATTTCATATTTATACAAATATGAAAGATAACATGTGGATATTTTTCTGAATAGAGGAGGGTTGAAACTACATCAATCATTGGCCATCATCATATGGCATCCACACCTCAAGATCTCAGTTCCCCATTCATAGTATGCACTTTGATCTAGATATATTTAAGTACATTTAAACTTTAAATAATTAGAAAAAATTAATTGATAATGTGTTTGACATATTTTTTGCAATTTTATAGGGTTCTTCATGTCACACTGAGATTTCTCTTTCCCACTGGTCACTGAGAATTAGCTGCATACCTGTAGTATGTTTTTCATTCATTGATTTTAAGTGTTTAAATGTTTACTAATTATGCACAACTTTTATTTGTACTTTTTTTTTCTATTGTAGGCTTTTCGATTGTCTCATATTGCATCACATTTAAATCCTAACTCATTAGTGACATTATCTATGTGTCACACAACTAATGTACATATTTTTGTACATTATAATTTATAATTTATAGTCAAGTTATATATACTTTATAATTTATGTATTTATTATAAGTTTGATTCATGGTTTATATATATTGTGTACGTCATCACCACCATGAATCTTGGCATGGCTATAGGATTAAGCCAAATGCAACCATCGCAATTGTCCTTTGAGGTCATGATTAAAAGTAATTTTTTAATGTCTATTGTGTATCTATCTTTCATACCTCGATTATCAAATTTTTGTAATGTCTATGTTTTATAGGACTTGACTACATCAAATTTTTGACATAGATGAAAGAGAACATTACTAAGCATGGATGCATGGTAAAATTTTAAATGTTTAAATTAATATTAATTAGTTTTTAAGTGAATTGTGTAAGTCATTTGAATTAAGTTTACACAAGTATAGTCTTCTTGTGTGATCTTTTAAAAATGTACAAGACAATGAGGGAACTCAAGATTAGACATAGCATGATGGTGCGTCTCAGTCACCTTCATGTGGAGTGAAGAGGATTTAAGATCAACTCGATGACCAAAGTTAGATTATACCCATCACATACATTATTTTTACATTTTATATCATTGAAATTTTATGATGGCACATGTTATATATTTTTTTGATAGATAAAAGCAACAAGAGGGTGCTGGCCCATAACAGAGACTAGAGGCACATTAACAACATGTTAATGGCACTAGCCAAAAGAGAGTTCCACAAAAGCAGACAACATTGAAGCAATGAAGCCAAGACTCTAAATATACTTTCCCCTATCAAACACAAAATCACGATGCTAGCAAGCCAAAAAACAAAATCAAACCTACAGCTAATAGTGTTTAGATTGTAAGCAAACCAGAGCCACACCGGGCTAGTCTTAAAATAGTAGCAATTGACAAAACCCCCAAAAACAACACCGGGCGAAACCGACCAGTAATTGAGCAAAATAAAGAACCCCATAATTAACTACTTTTTACCCCTAGCTGCTTAGACAGTAGCGTATTTGACCACTCTTCCAACAAAAATTGGAAGAGATCCTTGTTGTCTTCGTCCTCCGGCAGTGCTCCTCCAGCAAGCTTCTCCTACACAAGACACAAAGTAGTGGCCGAGTTCCTCATGATTTTGAGGAAAAATTTGTTGGTCAGCTTGCAGTGGTCTTCAAGCCTCTAGACCTTCCTCCTGAGGTCATCGATGTCACTATCCATCTCCCAAAAAAATTTCTTGAGAATGCCTTTGAAATTAGTCACCTCAGAGGGGGCTCTGTCAACATTGGGATCATCCTCACAATTATGTGGTTCCCGGGTGGGGCTCCGAGGGGGGGTGGGGTTGATGGGGAGATTCTAAGTATGCTAGGGACTAGAATGGGGGTCAGGGTCACCTCTGTGGGGGCTAGTTAGATGATCAAAGGAGTCATTGAGGGACTCATGGGACGGGGAATCTTTTTTCGTGGCTTCATGGGTAGCAACCTTCTTAAGTTTGGACTTGCATTGCTCCTTAGCAATCCTTCTAGAGCATCTACACCCAGTACCACTAAGGTCCACCTCAATAATACCTAGGCCCTCCAAATCTTTCTTCTTGGGGTCGATTATTGGGGTACTTTCAAAATCAATTTTGATGTCAATAGTGTTGGATATATAGGAGTCCTCATGGTCAGTCCGCTTCTTATGGGTCCTCTTCCATATTTTTCCTCCGACCATATCAGTCTCAGAAGTCTAAACAAATTGAAGGGATTGAGAGGATTGGGTGGGTTTAGCAGCTTCAATCGAAGGCATATTTTGGCTGATTTCCTGGATAAAAGGGGGTTGGGGGGTAGGACAGAGGGCTTTGTGGAATTGGAAGAGGTGGAGGAGGAGCCCCTGGTGGAGAATGGGGGTGGCCTTTTCTGGATTCTCCTTAATATCAGCAATATTACTTTCAATAGAATGAAGGAGATAAAACGGAATAGACATCAAATCTTTATTCCTAATATGGTTCAAAAATGATAGGAGATAGTAGTAGTAAACAATAAACTTACCCTCCAGAGTAAAGTATTTCATAATAATCAAATAGATTTTAGGCCAAAAGTCAGGGAGCTCCTCTCTGTTGAACCCTCCCTGCTTTTTCATAGGTTGTTCCCCCTCCTGAAAAAATTGATTGAGGCTAGTGGGATCTGGGGTTCTGCTCGTCTTCTTGTATTTTCTACCAGTCATGGGGAGACTAGTCACTTTGGAAATAACTTCCTCATTCAGATGGAAATGAAGGCCTCCCACCGAGACCTTACAATTATTCCAAGTGGAGACAAACTACTTCGAGATCCTCTCATCATGTCCTCCTCTCATGCCCTCCATAAACCCCCAAATCCCACCCTCTTTACAGTAGTGAGTGACGAGCGCATCACTGGAAAAGGCTTCATCAATCTTATCAGGTTCAATATGCAAAGTATTGCCCCCCATTTCAGAATCAGGATCAGCCATCATCGGAGGAGTAGAGAAGCCAGAGAGCCGAGTAGGGTAGTAATTTTTAGCAGACCACATAAAATGGAAAAACTTTCCTCGAAACCTTTTAATGTAGTGTTTTCTTTGAGAAAGTCTTTGGGAGGTGCGCACTATACCAACCAATCTAGTGGATTTGTAGGTGTTATTAATGGAAATAATGCCAAGGATACGCCCACTGTTTAAAATTGCCAAGTAGGTAGCCTAAGTCATTCTGCCATTACCTCACATGTATGGGAGGTGATTATCAAAATGTATGGGGTGAAGAAACCACCTTTTACAATTCCCAAAAATCTTACGGACACAAAGGCATGTGATCCAGCACAAGTTTGAATTAATCATGATAACATGTCGCAACATTCAAATTCTTCTCCTCCTCGATGATATGCTGAGTCATCAAGGGAAATTTTGACACCTCATTCCAAGTGGTGAGTCTTTGCTGATGTAGGCCCATCACAGCCAAAGAATCGGCGGCCTGGTTACCTTCTCTGTACATGTGTTTGATAGTGAAATGCTAAAGGTTATTTAGAAGCATTTTTATTTCCAGCAGGATGGGGTTGGCTCTCCATCCGATGCTAGTCCCCCCTTTAATAGCCTGGATTATGATTTTGGAATCCCCTTCAATAGCCATATGTCTTATATTCAAACTCATAGCAGTTTGGATTCCCCATAATAGAGCCATACTCTTAGCTTGAGTCATACTGCCGTTAAAAATGGGTCCAGCATAAGCAACAACGCAGTTGCCATTGTGGTCATGAAGGATCCCTCCTCCACCTGGGCCCTTAGCATTAGTAGCACCATCAAAATTTAATTTGATCCACCCCTTGGTAGGAGCCAGCCATCTAGTGGCTTTTAGGGAAAGTTTCTTAGTCTCATCAAACTGGGAGAACCCTTGTAGGATATTCGAATTATCAATAATTTTAACCTCCCAAGCCTTGGGGGGTGTAGAGGGGAGCTTCCAGTTGACCACCTGAGTATTCTCACAAAGCAATCTGGTACCAAGTTGGAAGCAAGTTCCAGCAGGGGTACACTCATCTATGAAGATCTGGTTGTTCCTTTCCTTCTAGATCATCCAACAGACATGTGGGGGGATCAACCACTAGAGTAGTTGGAGCAGGAGATGTTTAGAGGGAGAATTCCAGAAGCTAAACTGGTGAACCTCCCTAATGAAGACCCATTGGACCCCCAGTTTGCAAATGACTCCATGCCATATATTACTATCATATTCATAGTGTACAAACAAATTATTTATTATTTCTTCCTCTCTCAAGAAAAGGGCACATCTATTCGCCATGGAGAAGCCCCTTTTAACTAGGTTGTCTTGAGTTAGAACTTTTCCATGCATGAGATTCCACTAGAAAAAGTTAATTTTCGGTGTGAGTTGAGGGATCCAGATCTTCTTCCAATCCTCCAAGTTACCATTTTCATTTAATAACAGATTGTAAGTAGATTTGACAGAGAACCTCACCGATTGGGTGGGGGCCCATAGGATAGTATCCTCATGGTCCAAAATTTTGATATTAAGGTTCTCCATGAGCTCCTTCTCCATTTGTTTCAGATCCTATCTATCTAGCAGCCATGTTTGTATGTCCTTCCACTCTCTACCGGTCATATAATTAGAGACTCTGTTGCCTAGAATAGGTCTAAGGTGCTCCATGAGAGGTTTGAATTTACATCCCAGATTGGGGAGGTTAAGGATCTAGTGATCCTTCTAGAACCCAGTAGACCTCCCATTGCTGACCTGCCAGAAAGTCCCCTTGGCAATGATGTTCCTACAATTGTAGATGTTCTTCCATAGTTTGGAACTAGTAGGAAGGTTAGTATCTTAGAACTTCCTATTAAACGGGAATACCTGGAGATATTTGGCTTCCATTATTTTACACCATTCAGCCTTTCCCTCAAAGAGCTTCTAGGCAATCTTGGTCAATAGAGCCTTATTCATGTAGTTGATTTTTCTTAACCCCAACCCACCAAGACATTTTGGAAGAAAAATCATGTCCCAATTCACAAGAGACAACCTCTTTTTCTCCTTTGATCCAATCCATAGGAAGGTCCTCTGGATCCTTTCCAACTTTTTAGCCATACTGCTCTTGATCTTAAAGAGTGATAGGAAATAGATAGGGACACCTTGAAGGGTAGCCGCCACCAATTGAAGTTTTCCAGCATTGCTCAACATTTTCCCTTTCCAACCCGCAAGCTTTTTCTGAGTCCTTTCAAGAATAGAATTCCAAAAATTTCGAGTGACCTCTTTGACAGTGAGTGGAAGACCCAGGTAGGTGGAAGGAAGAGGAGCAGAGAGGCATCCAAGAATTTGAATCACTTTATTTTGAGTCTCTAGAGGCGTATTGAAGAAGAATAGATGGCTCTTTTGATAGTTAATGCATTGACCAAAAGCCCATGCGTAGTACTCTAGAATTTGCTTCCAATACCTTGCCTCAATAACTGAAGAAAACCCAAATAGGAAGGTATCATCCATAAATTGTTCTAGCACCACCTTGGGGCTGGCAGAAGCTGGTTTAAACCCCTTAATTAACCCTCTTTCTGATAGCATACAAAGATTCCTGCTAAGAATATTAGCAACCATAATAAAAAGATAAGGTGAGAGGGGGTCTCCTTGTCTGAGACCTTTTTCTAGGGCGAAGAAGCCCCCTGGGGAGCCATTAACCAAGATAGAGAAGCACACCATTTGGGTACATTCCTTGATGATTTGGATAGTTTTGTCCTTGAACCCCATTTTTCTAAGAATTTTGATCAAAAAAGACCAATTGACCTTGTCATAAGCTTTAGAAATATCCAATTTAAAGGCCATACCTAGAATCTTTCTCCTGTCCATAGAATGAATGATCTCATGGGTAGCAATAGCCGTGTCCAAAATTTGCCATCCCAGGACAAATCCCTTTTGAGTGGGACAAATTAACTTCTCCAGCAGAGGCTTTATCCTACCAATAAGAATCTTGGTAAGAATTTTGTAGAAGGTATTGCAGAGGCTTATAAGTCAGAAATCCATCATAGAGGAAGGATTTTCAAGTTTGGGAATTAGGGCAATGTAGGTTTGGTTATGCTGTCAGAGAAGATGTCTAGTTTTGAAGAAATCCTTGGCAGCATGGATTACATTAGAACTGACAATGTCCCAAAAATCTTGAAAGAAGGCCGGGGGAAACCCATCAGGGCCAGGGGCTTTGTACCTACCCATAGAAAAAAAAAAATCTTAACCACTTCATCTGAGACCCTTCAAGTAATTCTTTCATTGTCCTCCAAAGTGACAGCACAATGGACATTCTCCAGGAGTTGATTTTGAATATTGTCCAGGCATATCGAACCCCTCTCTGAGAATAACTCCTCAAAGTAGTTGGTGGCCACCTGGTTAATCTTTTCCTTATCCTTGACTATAGTACTCCCTTCATCCACTAAAGAAGTAATTGTATTCCTTTTCTTGTGGATACTGGCCGATTTATGAAAGAAAGCCATATTTCTATCTCCTTCAGTAAGCCATTGGATCTTGGACCTTTGATTCTATTAAATTTCTTCCTTTTTTAGCGTGTCCTACCACTTGTGTCTAGTCACTTCTTCATCCTTTTGTGCTCCACCAGAGTTTAACTTTTGTGCTTGGTCCAGCCTTTGACCTCCCTTCTAATTATTTCAAGCTTTTGAGCAACTCTGAACATGGCTGTGCCAGTAATTTTTGTGCTCCACCAGAGTTTAACTTGATCCCTAAAAGAAGGGTGAGAGCACCACATGATTTCAAACCTGAAGGGGGCCAGGTAGGCCTTAGGTTGATCAAACCAGTGAAGAAGGAGGGGGTTGTGGTTCGAGGTGGTTCTGGGAAGGAAAGTTAGGGAGGAATTTAGGTAAAGATCCCAGGAGGCTGAAGTCAAGACACGATAAAGTCTCACCTAAATAAAGTGGTTGCCTTTTCTGTTGTTGGACTAGGTGAAGAGATTTTCGGCCAAGTCAATATCTAGGAGGCCATTAACTGAAATAAAATCAACCAATTCTAACATACTATCAGAGTAATCAACAAGCCCACCACATTTTTCTGAGGGGTAGAGGGGGGTATTGAAGTCTCCAGCTAGCATAAAGTTCCTCGAGCTATACTATGTCAGCCGGCTACTAAGCTCATTCCAGAGCATAATCCTACCAGGGCGGGTGTTAGGAGCATAAATGTTAAAGGTTATCCAGTCCAGCCCGGCCTTATTAAAAGTGACAACAAGAAAATTTGGGGTCAACTCCAGCAATCTACCATTGATTCTATTGGGATTCCAAAGTGTGGCAATACCCCCCAAGGCACCCGAAGCTTCAGAGTACACAAAAGTAGCACCCGGCCATAACTTAGGTGCTATCCTTTCAAAATTACTAACAGACATCTTAAGTTCTTGCAATAGAAGAACATCAAGTTTACGATAAAAAATGTAATGTTGAACAACATTTTGTTTTAGGGAGCTATTCAGGCCCCTTACATTCCAAGAAAGGAAAATCATTTTTTACCCTTAAAACTTAGTTCCAGGGTTTGTTGCTTATCCATTGCAATGTCTCTTATGGATCCTCTCAATCTCCTTTCCTGATCAGACGGCCTTCCTCTTGGAGTGTCACCACCCACATCTGCCTTCTTAGGCTTTGTTTTCTTCCTTTGAGTTTTCCAATCTCCCTCCTCATCATCCAGATCATCAAGAGAGATGAATGAGTGCTCTATATCCAGTGCCAGGGGAGCATTCAACTTTTGAGATATCAATTCCAATGCCACCATAATGGTTGGTTTTTCAATCTCTGATGGGAGAGGCAACCCCATCACAGAGGGGGGTGTAGAGGGGATTGAAGTCACCAAAACCTTTTCCTATGAGCCCGGGAGAAACTCCATGCCACGACCATTCTACACCTCCAACTGTAGGGGGACAGACTCACCTACCACCGAGCTGGTGCCAACAGAGGCTAGGGGAGCCACCATATCAGGAGAAGTGGCCTTCGTAGTGGTAAGGGCAGCTATTACCACATCCAGATCTGGGTGTTCCACAACATCAGCTTGTATTTGAGGCGGGGAAGCACACTCTTTCCCTTTGCCCTTATCCTCACCAACAACCTACTTAGAGAGCTTGTAGTTGTTACTCGAATGCCTCCTGTGATCACAGTTTTGGAAAAATAGGGAAGCATTCTCGTAAACAATAGCTTGTGTCCATTTACCTAGTTTAGACTTTAGAGTGACAAAATTTGGGAGAGTTTTGTTCAGAGTAACATTCACACAAAATCTAGCGAAAACAAACCTAGATTTGGAATGAGTCACCTGATCTATAGTGATGAAAGAGCCGAAAGAGTCACCAATCCATCAAAAAAATTTCTCATCCCAATATTCAAGAGGGAGACCTAGGAGGTGAACCCAGATAGGGGCTGATCTAGACAAGTTCGTATCAGGATTGAATCCAAGTTTCCATTTAGCAAAGGCAAGGAAGTGTTTCCTGTAGACCCATGATCCCGACAAGATAGAAGACAAGTCTTCCAGGGATGTGAACTTGAATATGATCAAGCCCCTCGGCATAGCAGAAGTTGACACAGAGCCCTTGATCTTCCACTAAGAAGCAATCCACTTCCTCACCATCTTGATTGTGGGTCAAAAGTTGAAGACCCTCCCCACCAAAGCCATTTGAAAGTCTACCATTGTTCTATTGACAATAGAGTCTGGGAGTGAGAGCTCAGCCCCACTATCGGTGAGGACAAAATCAACCAATAGTGACTCCAGTGTTTGATGTGCATCTTCGACAAGAGCCCCAATCTAGTTAGTCATTTGTATAGTGGGGGAAGCTACTTTTAGAGATTCCTGTGAAGATTCAGGCATAGGACTCATGCTAGAGGGAGTCACAGGGGACGCCTTGGAGGCAACAAGGTTCTCAGGCAATTCAACCATGGGGGCCACACCACCCCCAGAGGAGGCAGGCATGAGACCTGCAAAATCTAAAGCCTTGGGTGGGAACCTACAAAATCAAAAAACCTTGGGTGTGGAGTTGTAGACGTAAAAAATTACTCTATACTTGTTATGATGTTATTTGGACTTGTATTATCAAGACTTACTATCATATTAAATTTGGACTTGTTTATATAGTAGGACATGCATTACTAGGACTTGTTACCATATATTAACTATAAAAAATATCTATCTAACAATGAGATCTATTAATTTGAACTATGAATATGTATGTACAAATAACTCTATCATTATCTATTAGTGAACATAGGATCAACATACATGTTTTAATATTGAGAACAAAATTAGACAAATACAACTATAAAAATAAAGAACAACATATAAAAATATAGAAGACATGCTGGAAATTATAAAAATTCGATCTAAACTGGGCAAATATGTGCAGAAGCTAGATTATGAAAGTGTCCCTTTTGCTTGTTTCCTCTACAAGAAAGCTGGACACAAAGCAAAAGTGTGTCCAACGTTCCAGAACTCAGAGAAACAAAGGAAAGAAAATATCACTCAAAGAAAGATAAAGCCAAGAAACCAAAATAGAAGTGATAAGGCATGCCCATCAAGGGATAACACCAAACCTCAGAAGGATATAGAGGACACCAATGAAAGAGTGTGGAAAAAAAAGGAACAACCAGAGATCTCTTCTAAGACCCTTGAAACAAGGGCTGAAAAGGAAAAATCCGCTGAAGGGGAGTCGACAAGACTTCAAAAAGATTGCAAATACCTAGATAGCCAAGAGATAGTAAATATAGTTCTTAGAGAGGATCTCCCTTCCTTAGAAGGCATAGTCCTGGAAGTCAACATACAGAAAGATACCATGGAATAAACCAAGGAAGACGGGCTAGCGAAAGGAGGTGATTCATGCCCTGGGTCGATCTTCCTCTCTATTGTTCTAGATTCCCTTGAATCCCCGCTAGAAGAATGCTTCTCCAGTCCAAAAAGGGACAAGTCAATAGGCACCCCATCTCAAGAATCCCACCAATGTCATGAGATGCAGGACTCAAATAAAGTCCTAGAAATGGAATAATTACTGGTCTCTATCTCCCCAAGGTAGCTAACAAAGATGGAAGATCTCTTTGTGAAATACAAAGATGTAAAGGAGGGGAGGTCCAAGGCTCAAAACAAGAGACCTAATAGAAGATATCCCCCTCTAGTTTCCCTTGCAAGAACCAGGAGTAGAGACAAAGCTGATGTAGGGGCTAAACAAAAAGCCCTAGGAAGAAAGAGACCAAGTTAGATTAGGCAAGAAGAAGCCAGTAAGAACATTGTGGACGGAAGTCAGAAAACCATCCAGGCAGCATGTACCCCTAGTAAGATTTGAAAGTCACTTCACGGAACCCCTGTGGGCTCAGCTCACACAAGCATGAAGTAATTAGGAATTTGAACATGGAACACAAAATAAATTTTTTCTAACCGAGGAAACTATAATGTAGATGGATAAGTTAGTGGGAATCAACTTGTGGCTTACTAAGTACCTTAAAGCTAAAGTCATCTATGCAGAAGGAAAGGCCAAGGAAGTGGCTCAAGAGAAAACATAAAACTACATAGGGAAACTTCTTTTGGCTAGCTGGTCCAAAGCCAATTACATTGAAGCGGTCAAAGGGAACTCTGGCCAGATGGGTAGTGGAGGAATCATCTTTGGATTTGGTTTCACTGCGGTCATCTTTCCCCCTAGTTCTCTTACTAGATGCCTCACAGTTGCTAGTGAGACTACCTAGTCCAATCCTGCCTTTGATATAGGGGTCAATTATCCCTAGTTGGAAGCCAACTCTTTAAACCTCACCACTAGTGCCAATATGTTCGATGACTCATGGGAAATCCTTTTAGTGGTCCACATTCATCACATGTCCAACACTACCAATAGGGTTGCTGATGGGATCACGAACAAGGCTATTACAAAGCAAGCTAAGATGAGATGGCACCATGCCAAAGATCTCTCTCATGATGTGAAGGATTTACCTGACGCGGACAGATGCCAAAGTATATAGGGAATTATTAAAGATAATCATGAAAGAAAAGGGGATTTATGGAGGTGTCATTACATTAATTACAAGCACTAGAGCGATAGTAAGGTTAATTACTAGGCATCCCCTTTGCATGCTTTCTGGGCTTCCCTTCCCAAGAACTGTAATTATCTTCAAAGGAAAAAATCTAGAAACTCTAGAACAAATGCTGAAACAAAGACATAAAGCATTAAGGTTTCGCATCACTAAAGAGAAACCAGAACCCAATCAATAGCCATGATTGGGGAAAGACATAGAAGGGAGCCGAAGAATGATAACAAGAAGTGGAAGAATCACACAAAAGTTTGGAGTGCCCTGCAGAAAGGGGAAATTACTACCTTTATAGAAAAAATCCATGGTAGCAAGAAGGTGATCACCAACATCTTCGTTAAAATCTAGAACAAAGGTATTGTGGAAATTGAAGGAAAGCCCTTCACTGTCAAAATTGAAAAAGCTCTGAAAAAGTAGGATAGAAAGGAGATAACCTCAAATGAGGAGTATGAAAACAATGAGTAAGACATGATCACAGATGATGAGGTGGGCAACCCTAATAAGGAAGCCACTAAAATGATGGAACAGGTCATAGTGGAAAACCTGAACTCTATGAGGGATTTCTTGGGTCACCTCTCTGTTGATCTCATGATTAGCAAAGATAACTCCCCCCTATTCAGCCCCCATTAGGAACCAACAATGAGGCTTGTTAGTTGTGGATTATTCCCTTTGATCTTCAACTTGTAGATTTACACTTTGGTGGATAATATAAATAAAATCCTGACTCTATCACCACTCCAAAGTCCACAAGGAAGGGGACCAACTGACAAGGATCAAAAGATCCCTCTTCACTTTGAGCTTTAGTGCTCAGGCGGGTGTACCCATGACTCACTTCTTCAAAGGAGTCTTAAAATGATGTATACTATACTCACAGAAGTCTAAAAGGTTTATCAAATGAATGTTTATGTTTGTGGTTGTTAACCATGAAACTTCAAGAGAAAAGACTAGTGCCTTATCCTAGAGCTAAGAGTCACCCAACTGTATACTTCAACTAAACACCTCAAATCAAATATAATGGAAACCAGAGTAAGTGCTTTTCCTATTACCCCTTTGCCTCAAGCACAAGGACATCAAATTCTATACCTGGCTATAAACTCACTGAATTCACCTAAAAGGCTTTAATCCTAACTTTGTTAGAAACTCAGAGATGAATTCAAAATACTCTTTGTTTACAATACATTAAAACACTTTGTGATATTAACATATATGAGCTCAGAGACAAGAAATAAGACATACACAAGATACAAGATTGGGATTCAATGGTTTTTTCATTAACAAATCCAGAATCAGCATACAATTAGAATGACACCAAGATGAGAAAAATCACAAAACCAAACCTCTATCAGTATACAGTCAAAAACTAGGGACCAAAAAAAACAACAATGTTTTTTTGGAACCCATGCAAAAACCAAAACTCTACAACTTATACCACTAGCTACCTTGGAATTCTCAGAGAGAATGCAACAAGCTATGGATAGCTAGGGCCAAGGTCTCAACCACCCAACCTGATGGAAACGGTCTAGAAAGTTATTACAGGGGCAGGAAACACATCAAAATGAGGAAAGAGGAAAGCAAAACTAATCCACAATCATGAAAAACATCTCTGCAGGTACAGGGGATCATAAAACTGGGGGTCAAAAGGACACCCTGCAACATGCCTTGAGCACACAACCACCATGGTACAAGCTCTGCAAATGACCCAACCACACCTTGGACCACACCACAAATAGAAAACCAATCATTTCTCACCAAACAGGGTCACTTCTACAATAAAATCCATAAATTTACGGTACCCTTTGTCGCTGGAAATTCAAACTCAAAATGTAATGGCCATCACGCAATTCGTGGGCTCTAAGTTCTTCAACTGTTTCCCCCAGTCGCACAACCGTGCATCCACAACACACTACCACAGGAAACGGGCTCTAAATTTATGCTTGGTCACATGATCACATAACCTGGAGATGGGTTATGCAAACATGCAACACCTGTTAATCACCACCTTCTCTATAACTGCTGACACCGCTGCTTGCCACAACAGGGTATGTCACATGTTCGCAAGCTGGGAAACTAGCCCACATGAACATGCGACAACCTGCAAACATGCACCCAGCTGACTATTTAGATCACCGCCAAGAAATCCAAGCCCGGGCCCATGTTCAAACCATAACATTCTACCAACATGGCCCAATCGGAAACCGCCACGACACCACTGCGCGGAGCCCACCAAATAGCTACAGATGGGCCCCAGGGACATGTGGCACCCTGTCGGATGATTGCATAGCTCAAAAATGGGCTATGCGAACATGCGATAGCCCATGAACCTCTACCTTGCTGTGCACAACTCCACAACTGTGCAACTCTGCAACTGCGTCACTACCAAATAGACTGCCACCGGGAATAAGGACATGTGTCGATAGGTCACATGATCGCATAGCCAAAGAATGGGCTATGCAATCATGCGACAGCCACCCAAAGGCTGCCACATGTCTGCCAGTGGGCCCATAGTGAATAAACCATCAGCACCACATCGGACGGTGGGCACATGATCACATGGGTAAGGAATATTCCATGCAATCATATGTCGACCATAGATCTTCAATCTCTGACACCGGGCCCTGCTGACAAGTCTGACAAGTCACTGCCACAAGGACCAATCGGGCATGAGTCTTACCATTTAGAGGATCAGACGGTTGTCACAAAAGTGCATAGCCTTTACACATCCTTCATGCTTTAATGAAAACCATCAATCTTTTGACACATCAGGACCCTCTGCCCAATCTAAAAACCAGGTCCCACCAAACATCACACTTGCGCATTTAGAAAAGTAAACCATCGAGCATTCAGTGACAACGGGACTATGGAAAACTTAACCGCCAGCCAGGTCGCCAGAAGAAGACTAACCACCAGGCATTCAAACACAATGAAGAGCTAGGACCATGCAGACAGGTGGCAGGCAGTCGCATGTTTGCATGTCAGAAAAGTCTAACATGCGGCCATACGATGGCCAATCAGAACACATCTCTACCTATCATCTGACACCATAACCACTGCACACTGCCAACAGGATCAACGACAGGCACATGATCGCAAGGGGAAAGAATATTCCTCACAATCACACACCGACCGTCAATCTTTTCTTCTCTACCTCATGAAGAATCGAGCCAACTTACCAACCACCAAGCATTTAGTGACATCATGAGTAACTGCCTGCCGAGTCGCTGAATGTTAACCGCTAACCGTTGGAAGAGAAGAGGCCACACAACAAAATAGTCACCAAGTCACTGAATAAAGACATAACCACCAGTTAGGATGAACAGGAAGAAATGGACCCACATGGACAGGTGGTGAGTGGTCAGATGATCGCATGTCAGAAAATTCTGACATGTGGCCATGCGACAACCAATCAGAGAAGAGCCTATGAAACTTGGGCCCACCACCCATCACACTTGCGCACTTAAGGAAAGCCGACAGACAGGGAACTAGGAGGTCGAAAACACATAAAGTTTTCACAATAGCAAAGGATTGAAAACACATAGGGTTTTAAACAGACCGAAAGATAGCAAGGAAGCTGAAAACATCATGGGTTTTTGAAAACACTGTGGGTTTTTGACACTGAGGCAAAACTTTAAAAATGCTTCCAATGGACCTTGAAAATCAAAAATCTTACTAGAATTTGCACATTAGGAGATGCAGTTTGAACTAGGGATAGGTGACAACATAAACTACCAGGGGTAGGAAACGCATACCATGAAACACTAAGGATTTTCATCGCAAGTCAAGACTGAGATTACAGGCATCACAGGACAGCAAAACAAAAACATTGCAGGGTATAGGCCAATTACAAAGGATTTTTCAATGATAGAAAATTGACCTAAGAGTGGCTCTATCTAGGGATGTATGCCTCCAGTAGGCATAGCAAGGACTTAGAATCACTGGTAAAAGTAGACCATCCCACAGGACAAAATTGTAGAGAGCAAGGAGCAAGCAGGGCAAGACCAAGCAACAGGACCAAAAACTGATAGACCAAGGCAAAACAAGGTAGGGGAAAGCCACTTATATAAAGAGATTTACAAGATGTACAACCCTAACTACTATTCATGGAAAACAGAGTACTTCAAATGAAGTACTGCTTCAAGAATTGTCCATGAACTGGCAACTCCTGAAGATCACCATCAAAATCCTTGATGATGTACGAATCTTGGCCCCATTTTTCATGAATCAAATATGGCCCTAACTAGATGGGATCAAATTTACCATTCTTCCCCCTATCCTCCAATCTAGCATTCCAAACTAACACCAAATCACCAGGCTCAAACTTTCTGTCAACAGTCTTTTTATCATATAAATTCTTAACCTGCAACTGCAATTTGACATTCCTTGCAACTAATTCTCTTCTAGTTTCATCCAACCTAATGAGGTCCCCAATTCTCAACTGCATTTCATCATCAATGTCATCATCATACAACTGCACAAACTTGTACATCTCCAACAAATTATTCTGAGGTATTCTAGCTTGAATTCCATACACTAGGTCAAATGGTGCACAACCAATTGCCTTCTTCATAGTTACCCTATTAGCCCATAAAGCTAATGGTAGCTTTGAATTCCATGCCCTCTTATTCTTCTCCAGAATCCTCTTCAAAATATTAATCAAGCCCTTATTAGTAGATTCTTCCTGACCATTTCCTTGCGGATGATAAGGTGAGGAATTAGAAATCTGAATTCCCAAACCTTTGCAAAAGTCCTTATATTCGGCAAACCTGAAGCACATAGCATTGTCACTCACTATCCTCTCAGGGCACCCAAACCTTGTAACAATATTATTCATCAGAAAGTCAATTACCACCCTGCTAGTTGCATTCTTTGTAGGTATAGCTTCTACCCACTTTGTAAAATAATCAGTGGCAACTAAGATCCATGAATTTCCTCCACTTGACTTGTTTGGTATCTCCCCTATGAAATCAATTCCCCACTATTGGAAAGGAGCCTGAACTTCTACCGGTTTTAATGGTACATTACCTAAAAACTTAAGCTTACCAGAGAACCTTTGACAAGCATCACATCTCCTTACCAACAGTTCTACATCCTTGAAGATTGTGGGCCACCAAAATCCTACTCTCAAGATCTTATGAGCAATTTTTTTACCCATATATTGTCCACCACAAACTCCCTCATGCATCTCCTTCAACAACAGATTAGCCTGATTCTCCTCTACACATTTCAATAGTATGCAATCCAAATTTTTTCTATATAACTTTCATTTCACAATTACATACTTGATGGCCTGTAACTTCAATGTCCTCTTTTGATTATCATTCATACTATCTAGACACCTCATGTTTCTCAAATAGTAAATAATATCCTGATACCAAATACAATCATCCATATCACATGTATAGTCAATTTCAGAATGATTTACCTGGTTTGCATCTAGATTGGATTGGGCCATCAGCTTTGCCAATTCTTGACCTCTAACCAACTTAGTGATCTAGATCTTGACATTGAATTCCTGAATCCTACTAATCCATCTGCATCTTCTTCTAGACACCTCCTACTATGAGAAAATATCCTTCACAGCTGCACTCGGCACAAAAGCAATCACAACTGCTCCCATCAAGTAACACCTAAAAGCCTTGATTGCCTTCACAAGTGCATAAGCTTGTTTTTCATTTATATCATATTTCAATTCTCCAGCCTGCAAATATTTACTGAAAAATGCAATAGGTTGCTCAAAACCATCCTTATTCTTTTCTAACAAAACTGCAACAATAGTGTGAAAGGATGCAAAGGAAAAGATATGCATTGGGACACTATAATCAGGTGCCTCTAGCACTGGTGCATCTTTGATAGCCTGCTTGATATTTTTGAAAGCCTCATTAGGCTCACCCTCCCAATTTGATGCAGAGTGGCAAACAGATGTGGTGGAAATAGTATGAATGCTTCTACAATAATGCACTTTCCCTTTAGGCCTATTAGAGACTAAATACCCAAAATGACACAACTTGGCTTTCAAATGAACAAGATAAGTTTACAAGGTGTCAAAAATATACATTCATCAGGATTCAACCACTTTTAAGGGTCTATGCAACATTTATTGACCAACACTCTCCAAATCCCCTTTTAGCCCTATTAGCCCCAATTAGCCCTGCTGGACCAGTTTTCTAGCCTTTTCTCTGACTTCTTCCAAACAAGTTGCCAAACAAATTATATTTTGGGATACCCGTTTCAGGAATACAAAACATATGTCAAGTTCAGACCCAACTCCTTTGGACCAATTTGTACTTCCTTCACAATGACCCTGTCTTTAATAATGAAACACAAGTGCATTTACAAAGCAACATGTAGTAATACTTAAGGTATGAACTTAAAAATTTTTATAGGCTCCTCAAATGCCTTTGAATTGACAAATACATAATTAGTTTCAGTTTATGGCTTCAACAACATCAAAAACCCCAAATCATGCATTCAAAACCCTTGTTTCTAGGGTATGCTCAATCTCCTTCATACAATGACTTCTTTGATCAATTCTAGATGATCTCACCTATATTTAAACACAAATAACATGATTCAAGTCTTAAACCTTGCCCTCATCAAGGCAGAACTTCCTCACTATGACTGTCCCCTGCAATTCCTTCTTGTTCACTATGTTAGTGCATTGGTGGCCACCTTTTCGTATAGTTAGATGATCATTTTATGATTAGGAAAATTTAAACATGTTAGAAAACCACCACTCTATGAAGAATCAGTCAACATTTCATAGATTGGCCATGAACATTAAACAAACCTTCAAAACTGTCCTTCATCTACCTGCTACAATAAAAATCAATGAAAACTTGAACAAAATCTTACTATTTTGAATTCAAATCTGGAGTAATATCATCAAAACATGTCTGTAACTATATCTAAATGTATTCCACTACAAAATATAAGCAAACAAATCAAAGAATCCTCAAATTTCTATCAAAACAAGCAATTTTATTCACTTTTTAAGGAACAGTCCGTACAAATTTGTAGGTACAGGCCGTACCATCACTATTTATATGATTGGGAGGTAGTTATTAAACCTCTTAACTGACTCCAATTCATTTTACTTCCCATTCCTTCATGAAATTCAAACTAGAGACTTTCCCTCCAAAATACTATATAACCGTTTATATTCAAAATTTGAATTTTCTAAAGTAATAAACTATATTTTAAAGGACTTATTGAATGATTTAACTTATGAAATGACTTGATATTAATATGAATTCATAATAGATCCTATCAAATGACTTCTCTACCCTAGAAAACCTCTAGATCCTATTCCATGGATCAATTACATCTTTTCAACATTGGAATCAATCAAGACATCATACAAAATTATAACTTTTTGTGCTTTCAAATGCCATGATTGGCTGTAGAATTGACCAATTGACCTTAGGAGATGCTCTATGTCCACTAGGATTCCCTGGATCTCCAAGATACCTATGATGAGCATATGATGCCCCTACATCAAATTCACCACCTTGAAAGTTGTTCTTGTCCCAAGAACATTGTCTTGCAGTGATGACTTCTCTTTCTCCATGTCTCTGCACTTGATGCTTGGGAATGAAGTCCCATAATATAAAATGTCTTTTCTTCTTAGTACCTACATAAGAAACATCAAAACATTTGTTAGAAACAAAATTTTCTACCATTGAGGTAGTGCTTGCTGTCATGACTATTGGGACAATCCTTATTGCTACCTGCTCCTTCTTCCTTTCTGTCACCTCAGGACAGTACTTCTACTGTTGTACTCTTATATTGTTGTTCTTGTCAGGTCCTTTAATAGGACAATATAACCTACCAATCCACACTCCTTCACCACCTTGAAACTTTGTCCTAATCTCTGTCACAGAGTTCTAAAATTTCTGCCCCTTATCTTCCATCATGACTTGCTGTTTCAACTTCCTACCAGTATCCAGTTCTCTGATGCTCCCTAAGAGAAGAGACTCATGTCCTTTGCAAGGTAATGGTGTCAATTGAATCTTTCTTCCATTACTCCATAAGGTATAAACATTTGTGTAATAGTCATGTATAACTCGCCTAGATACTTGCCAAGTTCTACCTAGGATGACATGTGCACACTTCATATTGACAACATCACATAATATTTGATCAATGTACTCACCTATTGAAAAAGTTACCAAGGTCTGATGTTGCACTATGAAATTCTGATTGTCTTCCACCCATGTAGCATAATATGGCTTAGGATGGTGTTGAATAGGCAACTTCAATGCATTAATAACATCCCATGAAATTAAATTGCTGCAAGTACCTGAATCTATGACCAATTTATAAACCTCACGTTGTATCAAACAATTTGTCCTAAAAATACTTACTTGTGGTGTCCAATCCTTACCTCTCCTAAACATTAAGAATTCTCCTATCTCAGGGTCTGCATTACCTTTTGGCATTTCTTCCTTGTTTTCTTCTTAGACCAGGTGTACCCTCTTCTCTTTATCAAGACATTGGTAGGATTGATGCCCCACTTTTCCACATGTGAAGCATGTACCTGTGAACACATCACTTCCTCTTCCTTGTCCACTCCTACCACCTCTCTGATTTTTTCCTCCTCTTGGATCAAAACTTGTAGCCTTGTCTTTTTCCTCCCAAACTTGGTTTGTCTTCCCTCCTCTTCCTCTCATGGAAGATCCTCCTCTTGTGTTATTGTATCTTTCACTTCTCCTTTTCATTTTCTCCTCTATCCTCAAATCCATTTGATAACACTCCTTCACACTCCTAGGATTAGTAGTAGAAAACTCATCTTGAATAGCAAATTTCAATCCTCCTAAATACCTTGCAACTTTAACAACTTCTTCTCATCCAAACCTGATCTTATACTCAGTTTGTAGAACTCATCTATGTATGCATTTACATCCAAGTCCTTTTTCTTTAAGCCATGCATCTTCTTATGCATTTGAACCTCAAAATCTTCAGGAAGAAAATTACTTTTCATTTTAGAAACCATTCTATCCCAAGAAGTTATTTTTGGCTTACCTCTTTTTCTTCTTTCAGCCTCGTCATGATCCCACCATAGGAGTGCATGTCCTTTCAATTTGGTCTTTGCCAACTTGACCCTCTGTCCCTCAAGTATATCATCAATTTCAAAATAAGCATCCATAGATGCAATCTAGTCTAGTAGGTCTTCTTCTTTCAGACTTCCATCATACATTGGAATGTCTTTCCTTACCTTGTAGCTATCTCCTTTCATAGCTTTCAAGATCCTAAGTGTCCTTTGCTCTTCAGGATCAACCTGTTGTTCCTCTTGCACTTCTTCATTGTTCTCTTCTTCTTCTTCAGTATCTTCATCATCACTTACTGCTCTTCTCTGATTTGATTCAATTGTCTCTAGCCTTCCCAATAATACATTGTATGAGTCTTGCAACTTAGCATTCTTTTCCTCTAACTCTTGAACTTTTCTCGCCCAACCTGCATTCCTGGGAGCCATTATATCAAACAAATCAATTCAAATACAAGATATCTCTACTAGCAAATACCTTTTCCTCACCAAGAACCCTTTTGACACCTCAAGTACACCTTTCAAGTTTGGGTCACACAAGGAGGAATTAAACACTCCAAGGTTTCAATAATGGAACCAGTATACAAAAGACACCAAAAGACTTCAATGATGATGAAAACTTAACCTTCCAATACCCAAGGAGATCTTCCTGATGCTCTAATACTACCTGATGTAGAGTGGCAAATAGATGTGGTGGAAAAAGTATGAATGCTTCTACAATAATGCACTTTCCCTTTAGGCCTATTAGAGACTAAATACCCAAAATGACACAACTTGGCTTTCAAATGAACAAGATAAGTTTACAAGGTGTCAAAAATGTACATTCATCAGGATTCAACCACTTTTAAGGGTCTATGCCACATTTATTGACCAACACTCTCCAAATCCCCTTTTAGCCCTATTAGCCCCAATTAGCCCTGCTGGACCAGTTTTCTAGCCTTTTCTCTAACTTCTTCCAAACAAGTAGCCAAAAAAATTATATTTTGGGATACCCTTTTTAGGAATACAAATCATATGTCAAGTTCAGACCCAACTCCTTTGGACCAATTTGTACTTCCTTCACAATGACCCTGTCCTTAATAATGAAACACAAGTGCATTTACAAAGCAACATGTAGTAATACTTAAGGTATGAACTTAAAAATTTTTATAGGCTCCTCAAATTCCTTTGAATTGACAAATACATAAACATTTTTAGTTTATGGCTTCAACAACATCAAAAACCCCAAATCATGCATTCAAAACCCTTGTTTCTAGGGTATGCTCAATCTCCTTCATACAATGACTTCTTTGATCTATTCCAGATGCTATCACCTATATTTAAACACAAATAACATGATTCAAGTCTTAAACCTTGCCCTCATCAAGGTAAAACTTCCTCACTATGACTGTCCCCTGCAATTCCTTCTTGTTCACTATGTTAGTGCATTGGTGGCCACCTTTTCATACAGTTAGATGATCATTTTATGATTAGGAAAATTTAAACATGTAAGAAAACCACCATTCTATAAAGAATCAGTCAACATTTCATAGAATGGCCATGAACATTAAACAAACCTTCAAAACTATCCTTAATCTGCCTGCTACAGTAAAAATCAATGAAAACTTAAACAAAATCTTACTGTTTTGAATTCAAATCTAGAGTAATATCATCAAAACATGTCTGCAACTATATCTAAATGTATTCCACTACAAAATATAAGAAAACAAATTGAAGAATCCTCAAATTTCTATCAAAACAAGCAATTTTATTCACTTTTTAAGGAACAGTCCGTACAAATTTGTAGGTATAGGCCGTACCATCACTATTTATATGATTGGGAGGTAGTTATTAAACCTCTTAACTGACTCCAATTCATTTCACTTCCCATTCCTTCATGAAATTCAAACTAGAGACTTTCCCTCCAAAATACTATATAACCGTTTGTATTCAAAATTTGAATTTTCTAAAGTAATAAACTATATTTTAAAGGACTTATTGAATGATTTAACTTATGAAATGACTTGATATTAATATGAATTCATAATAGATCCTATCAAATGACTTCTCTACCCTAGACAACCTCTAGATCCTATTCCATGGATCTATTACATCTTTTCAACATTGGAATCAATCAAGACATCATACAAAATTATAACTTTTTGTGCTTTCAAATGCCATGATTGGCTGTAGAATTGACCAATTGACCTTAGGAGATGTTGTATGTCCACTAGGATGCCCTGGATCTCCCAGATACCTATGATGAGCATATGATGCCCCTGCATCACAATTGACTATATTTACCCTCTTCAACATCTTGGAAATAGGTCTAGTAACCTCTGCAAAGTTTGTCACAAACCTCCTTAGAAAATTGACCTTACCAAAGAAGGATTGAATCCCTTTAACATTCTTTTGTCTATGAATTTTATCAATTCCCGCTACTCTCTCTAGGTCAATTCTCACTCCTTGCTTCCCAACTAAGTGGCCAAGCAGCTTACCTTCTGTGACACCAAAAGCACATTTCCTTGGGTTTAATGAAATGCCAAATTCTAAGGCCCTCATAAATATTTTCTCTAAATGAGCACAATGGTCCTCTTCCTTCTTGGAATAGGTAGTCAAATCATCCTGATACACAATAAGGAAATCATTAATGAAATTTGAAAAGGCAACATCCATTGCCCTCTGAAAAGTAGCACCAACATTTGTGAGACCAAAAGGCATTCTCACATAAACATATGTTCCCCAAGGTGTTGTAAAGGCTGTCTTGAATTGTTCTAATTCCTTAACAATGACCTGATTGTAGCTAGAGAAACCATCCATCATTGACATCAATTCTGACCCGGTTAATCTTTGCAACATAGCCTCCATATTGGGCAAACAATAGTTATCTTTCAATGAGCTGATGTTCAAATTTCTAAAGTCCACACAAAGCCTGATGTCACCATTCTTTTTTCTTATAGGAACAAATTTGACACCCAAGAAGAGTGCCTTATAGGCTTGATAATTGCAGCAGCTCTCAACTTCATTAATTCTTCTTGCATCTTGGGTTCCAAAGTAGGATTAATAGGCATTTTCTTTTGTCGGAAAGGTTTAGCATCTTCTCTTAATGGAATAACATGCTGAAATAAATCCTCTCTATAAACCTTTAAGTCATCATATGACCATGCAAAAACATGCCTGGATTTCCTCAATAATTCAACCAAAGGTGCCTCATGTGATCCAAGATTTATCTCCTCAAGATCAGCATGATCTTATCCTTTGATATTCTTTTGAACTCTATCTTGGTTGTCAAAGACGGTCTCCAAAACCACAAGCCCCTTGGGCACCTTGTTAGTTCTAAGGTGAATGACCTCATTGCCTAAGACAACCTCCCTTCATTCTATTGACTCAACCAAGGCTGAACAATGAAGTTCCTAACCATGATACTGATCCTTACAATCCATAAACTTCAAAATGTCATTATCATCATCAAAAACTTGCCAATTCTCAATATTGTTTGGTATACTAGGCCTAGCCTGAATTTTAACTTTAGAAATACCAGAGAATGTAACATTATTAGGATTGATTGCAATATTGGCCAACAAGTCAGCCATCTTGTTGTTACTCCTATCCTTCCACTCAATATTAAAGGCATCAAAATGCTCAATCAAATCCCACACTGCATTCCTATATTATTTCAACCTTCTATTCTTGGAAGCATACACTGACCTGACTTGGGACACCACCAACTTAGAATCACCAACAACACTTATGCATTTTATACCATGCTTTTGTGTCAACCTCGGTCCTAACAAAAAAGCCTCATATTCTACTATATTGTTGGTACAAAAGAAATTCAATGTGAAAGAGAACTTTTAGGTGTTCCCATCAGGAGAAATAAGTAAAATACCTGCTCCTGCACCATCTTTGCAGTTTGCACCATCAAAGTACATGACCCACAAATCACCCTTCATAGAGTCAGCACCTACCTCAGTAGAAATAGGTGATAAAGAAAGCTCATTTTCAAATATAGGGATCTCTGCCCTAAAAGCATTAACATCAGTATCCACAAAACATGTAGTTTCATTATCTATGTTTCTCTCAATCATGTGGCATACTCTTGGCTCTTGTTCAATCTTGACAAACTGATCATCAATCTTGAAAGTTTCATAGGACAAATCACACTGTAAACTTCCACCGATGGTAGCACTCCATCTTCTAGATAGCAACATCCCATAATGAGGGGGGATATCTACCACTAAAACACTCATTGTTAACTCTTTCTCTAGATATGCTGCCAACCTATATGGCATTGCATTGATAGTCCCAATGACTGGTACCTCCCTCTGATCCATTGTACAACACCTACCCTACACTGTATCAACTTTAAGGCCCAACCTCTCCATGATTTTGAAAGGCATGACAGTATTAGAGGCACCACTATCAATCATACAATTCCTTAATTTCATCCCATTGACAAGAACACTTAAGAAGAAAGGGTCAATATTTTCAAGGCTCACATTGACAGAATTATCCAAATATATTGGAGGAATTTGAAACACAATTCCCTAAGTAGCAACATCCTTCAAAGCTTTATCCTGAGATCCATTGCATGAAGTATCATTTTTGTGAGTATTACCAACCCATGCAATAGCTTTATCTTTATGTTTGAGGATCCTCAACAATTCTGACAATGGAACCTTAACTGTAATTTGTGACAATACAGATAACATGTCAATAGGGGTAGAAGTAGGAATCTCAATCTACACTGCCTTAACATCCTTTTGTTTGTCTGACACATTAGGTGTATTGACCACCTTCATTTTTTCAACCTTAGCCATTGTGTTAACTAGCTTCTCAATCTCACAAGAGATCTTTTCAATTCCAACTCCCTTAGGCTCATAATGTTTACCTTTTACATTCTTGAATTTTACCATGTGATCACCCTTTGATTTGTTCTCATTATGTTCTCCGGAGTTGGTACTCTTTATAAACATTCCTGCAGCTTTCTCATTTATGTTCCTTGCCACCATGCCTCTAGTTTGCACCTGGGCAATCATTTCTGTAGTAATCCTCTCCACCTCTTCTCTGGATGGTCTTCTCAAATTTATTGGCTCTGGAGAAGAGTTCATGTTACATGTTTTCTGATCAATGCATTCACCATCAGAAAAAAACCTCTTGATGAAAAAGGGCCTGATTATGTCTCTTTACATTCACATTTGTCTTTTCATCAAAATTAGAATCATCTTCATATCCTAGATATGAAGAAGCCATGTTGCAACCAACATCATCTTGTTCTTCTTGTTCTATCTCCTCATTTCTACAATCTTGATTTGCAGCCATGGATTGTGCAACCACACAATGCTCTGCAGAATGAGGGGACTGGCAAGCAACACACCATGGTACATTCTCCATGACATTTATTGAAGCTTTATGTAGAGGGTCAAGGACACCTTTGTCATTATTTCCTCTTGCAGCAGGGATAATAGGCTTTCCATCCTTCCATTGGGTGTTGTAGGGGTAATTCTACAGTCTATTCTGCTTACTGAAATTGTTGTTGAACCGAGGCCTCTCATTGGTAGGAGCACTGATGTTTCTATTTGTAGGTGCCTTCAAATCCTTCAATGCATTAAGCACCTTATCCAATTTATCTTCTTCCTACCTCCTAGATCCAACACCCTTATCATTTTCTTTCTTATATTTCCTGTCCCCAAACAACTTTGGGTCATCTCTCTTTCCACCCAATTTTCTTGATATTTTCATGTTGTTCTCAATATTGACAGCAATCTTAAAAGCATCCCTAAGAGTTCTTGGTTCTTTATCCCTCAATAAATATCCCATATACCCATCAAATGCATTGAAGTATGTAGTTAGATAGACATTGTCATCCAACCGCATGACTTGGAACAACTTGTGCATACCCTTCTGAAATCTCATGTTGAACTCGGCTGCAGACTCATTTTGATTTTTCCTTATGGTACTGAATTCATTCAACATGAAGCTAGCATTAGGCCTATCACCATACTACTCTTTGAAACATTTCTCAAAAGAGTCTCAAGTATCAATACACTTATCAGGAAGCCTCTTAAACCAATCTCTAGCATCCTCCATTAGAGATTGAACAAACAATTTCATGACAACATCTTCATGCTCTACCTCATAATCATTAAGCATATCAACAAATAACCTAAGATGCTCTTCACAACTAATAGCATTATTACCAGCAAACTTAGGTACCTTATCTCTAATATCACTTGGAAAAGCATTTGGATAGCCAGGAATTCCATCAAAACTTATTTGCCTATAGCCTTCTAATTGCATAGGTCTTCTTTGAAAGCTCGAACTAGTGTTAACCCTAGGATCAACATTAGCATCTACATTTATTTGTGCATTTGACTATTGCCTAGGATCTACACCTATCCTAGTAGATGAAGAAGGAAAATAACTAGTAGCATTACTAAGTGGAAAAGCAGTAGTCATAGATGGCATACCTAGTTCAGTAACAGATGATCCAAGAGCATTAGCTGAAGAAGCCCACAAAAATTAGATCTTCCTTTTCTTTTTTGCAATGGCAGCGTCAAGCTTATCTTTCTGTAGTTCTCTTGCAAGGTCCTCATCTTCTTTTCTCCTTCTCTCCATTTCAATGTCCTTATTTGAATCAGGTGGTGGGATCCCTGGTATTGTGACTAGTTTGCTTGCTTGATCACCCACCATCTTCTGCTTTCCTTTCTCATTTATGATAATAGCAGGTCTGGTAATCCTGTGCCCATCTTTATCTTTAGGCAAAGGGACATAGCTTTGTAGTTGTCTAACCACAGGGCCCTCATTTTCAAATTCATGATCCTATAGTAAATGTTCTTGCTCACTTCTCAAAGCATCAAGATCACCAAAAACATCATGCTGCAGCATTTTAGGAGCAGAAGAAAGCATTTTATTTCTCTCCTTCATTTCATTTATTTTTCTCAGAAGAGACTGCCTCTCTATCAAAGCATTTACCTTTTCAGCCTCTCTCTCCTCCTGTAATCTTTTATGTATGGCATCCTTCTCTACCAATTGCAACCTCAATGCATTCAAGTCATCAGGATCAACCATGATGTCATCAAAACCGGATGACACATCCACATCAGGAAGATTTTGATATGGGAAATGGACCTACCTATGTCTCATCTTCTGAATTGATCTTCATCAAGATCCAAGTCAACCTCTAAACCCACATCTATATTTTCTTCATTTTCACCTGCAAGCAATGGACGTTTATCCTAAAATGCAGCCTCAGGGGTATCATGAAATCTCTCCTTAGAGTGACCACCTTCTGATTTAGAAAGTTTTTTCTATGAACCATCCTCACTTGAGGATACATGCGGTCTTCTAGCTCTTGCATTTCTTTGTTCTCTCATGGGAGCACTGGTAGACTCACCATTCCTTGTAATCTAGCTCTTGTTTCCCTGTCTAGGTAATTGCTCCAGAGTGACCTCCATATTTTTTCTAACATATGACCTAGTATTCCTTCTTTTTTCCATGCTTCTTCAATATGTTGCACTGGTTCAGACCTTTGAGCCACCACCCACCTAGAAGGGAAATCTTTAAAACACTCAGGAAAACAAGAATAGAAAATAACCTTTCTCTCTAGATTCTCCCCAGTAGAATCACTGACTCTTAACAAATGCATATCTTTTAGTTGTCCCCAACAGAGTTGCCATTTTGTTGGTTGTGGATTATTCCCTTTGATCTTCAACTTGCAGATTTACACTTTGGTGGATAATATAAATAAAATCTTGACTCTTTCACCACTCCAAAGTCCACAAGGAAGGGGACCAACTGACAAGGACCAAAAGATCCTTCTTTACTTTGAGCTTCAGTGCTTAGGTGGGTGTGCCCATGACTCACTTCTTCAAAGGAGTCTTAAAATGATGTATACTATACTCACACAAGTCTAAAAGGTTTATCAAATGAATGTTTATGTTTGTGGTTGTTAACCATGAAACTTCAAGAGAAAAGACCAGTGCCTTATCCTAGGGCTAAGAGTCACCCAAATGTATACTTCAACTGAACACCTCAAATCAAACACAATAGAAACTAGAGTAAGTGCTTTGCCTATTACCCCTTTCCCTCAAGCACAAGGACATCAAATTCTATACCTGGCCGTAAACTCACTGAATTCACCTAAAAGTCTTTAACCCTAACTTTGTTAGAAACTCAGAGATGAATTCAAAATACTCTTTGTTTACCATACATTAACACACTTTGTGATATTAACATATATGAGCTCAGAGACAAGCAAGAGGACATACACAAGATACAAGATTGGGATTCAATGGTGTTTTCATTAACAAATCCAGAATCAACATACAATTAGAATGACACCAAGATGAGAAAAATCATAAAACCAGACCTCTATCCGTATACAGTAAAAAACCAAGGACCACAAAAAACAATAATGTTTTTTTTGAACCCATGCAAAAACCAAAACTCTGCAACTTATACCACTAGCTGCCTTGGAATTCTCAAAGAGAATGCAACAAGCTACAGACAGTTAGGGCCAAGGTCTCAACCACCCAACCTGCTAGAAACCATCTAGAAAGTTATTATAGGGGTGGGAAACACATCAAAATCAGGAAAGAGGAAACCAGAACTGATCCACAATTATGAAAAACATCTCTACAGGTACAAGGGATCATAAAATCGAGCTCAAAAGGACACCCTGCAACATGCCTTGAGCACACAACCACCATGGTACAAGCAATGAAAATGACCCAACCACACCCTGGAGCACACCGCAAATAGAAAACCAGTCATTTCTCACCAAATAGGGTCACTTCTGCAATAAAATCTAGAAATTTATGGTACCCCCGGTCGCTGGAAATTCAAACTCAAAATGCAATGGCCATCACGCAATTCATGGGCTCTAATTTCTTCAACTGTTTCCCCCAGTCACGCAATTGCACATCCACAACACACCACCACAGGAAATGGGCTCTTAATTTATGCTTGGTCGCATGATCGCATAACCCAAAAATGGGTTATGCGAACATGTGACACCTATTAGTCACCGCCTTCTCTATAACTGTTGACGCTGCCACTTGCCACAATAGGGTATGTCGCATGTTCACAAGCTAGGAAACTAGCCCACGCAAACATGTGAAAACCCACAAACATGCACCTAGCTGACTATTTAGATCACCGCCAAGAAATCCAAGCTCAGTCCCACGTTCAAACCATAACATTCTGCCAACACGGCCCAACTAGAAACTGCAATGACACCACTGCACAGAGCCCACCAAGTAGTTGTAGATGGGCCCTAGGGACATGTGGCACCCTGTCGCATGATCGCATAGCCTAGAAATGGGCTATGCAAACATGCGACAACCCGCGAACCTCTACCTTGCCGTGCACAACTCCACAACCATGCAACTCCGCAACCTTGTCACTACCGAACAGACTACCACCGGTAACAAGGACACATGTCATGCAATCATGCGATAGCCAACCAAAGGCTTCCACATGTCCACTAGCGGGCCCATAACGAACAAACCGTCGACACCACATTGGACGGTGGGTGCATGATCGCATGGGTAAGGAATATTCTATGCGATCATACACCGACCATAGATTTTTTATTTCTAACACCTGGCCCTACTGACAAGTTTGACAAGTCACCGCCACATGGACCAATTGGGCATGAGTCTTACTATTTAGAGGATTGGATGGTTGTCACAAAAGTGCATAGCCTTAACACATCCTTTGCACTTTAATGACAACCATCGATCTTCTGACACCTCAGTACCCTCTGCCCAATCCAGAAACCAGGTCCCACCAAACAACGCACTTAGAAAAGTAAACCACCAAGCATTCAGCGACAACGTGACTATGGAAAACTTAACCGCTAGCCAAGTTGCCAGATGCTAGGGACTTAATCGTTAGGATCCAATGAAAAGGAGAAAACTGCAAGTCGCCAGGTCACTAGAAGAAGTCTAATCGCCAGGCATTCAAACACAATGAAGAGTTGGGACCATGTGGACAGGTGGTAGGCGATCGTATGATCACATGTTAGAAAAGTCTAACATGCGGCCATGCGATGGCTAATTAGAACACATCTCCGCCTGTCATCTGACACTGGAACCACCGCACGCTACCAACAGGATCAACGATAGGTGCATGATCACAAGGGGAAAGAATATTCCTCACAATCACACACCGAGCATCGATTTTTCTTCTCTACCTCTTGAAGAATCGAGCCAACTTACCAACCGCCAGGCATTTAGTGACATCATGACTAACCACTCACCGAGTCATTGGATGTTAACCGCTAACCACTGAAAGAGAAGAGGTCATGCGACAACATAGTCACCAAGTTGTTGAATAAAGACATAACTGCCAGCCGGGATGAACAGGAAGAAACAAACCCACACAGATAGGTGGTGAGTGGTCACATGATCGCATGTCAAAAAAGTCTGACATGTGGCCATGCGACAACCAATGAGAGAAGAGCCTATGAAAACCTGGGCCCACCACCCATCACACCTGCACACTTAAGGAAAGCTGACAGACAGGGAACTGGGAGGTAAAAAACACAAAAAGTTTTCACAACAGAGAAGGATCAAAAACACACAGGGTTTTTGATAGACCGAAAGATAGCTAGGAAGCCAAAAACATCACGGGTTTTTGAAAACACTGTGGGTTTTTGACACTGAGGCAGAACTTTAAAAATGCTTCCCGCGGACCTTGAAACTCAAAAATCTTACTGGGTTTTGCACAATAGGAGATGCAGTTTGAACCAGGGCCAGGTGACAACATAAACTACTAGGGGTAGGACACGCATACCATGAAACACTAAGGATTTTCATCACAAGTCAAGACTGAGATTGCAGGCACGACGGGACAACAAAACAAAAACATTGTAGGGAATAGGCCAATTACAAAGGATTTTTCAATGATAGAAAATTGACCTAACAAGGCTCACAACCCTATTCCTGAGGATCCTAAAGATGAACAGGGTAACCCTCTACCCAGTCCCTAATTATGCTTGAGACCTCAGAAGATAACAGCAGAGGAGAATACCGAATTCAAGAATCTGGAAAAGGGAAAAAGGTTTGGAGGAACTTCAATATCAATACAGTGTACATGGGGATCATAAGGGATGCCATCTATCATCAAATCTAGAGGATACCGATGGAAAAGTCCACAAGGAGGAGCTGATTGACCCCACTCTGGTGGTTCTCAGTGATAAAGCTAGGGAAATGGAGATGAATTTCCTAAAAAATACTAAGAATTGTATGATGGATCAGTTCAGGTCCTTCAAATAGCTCTTCCATGAAATCGAAGATCTCAAATACAAAATTCAGAGGACTAATGGTAAGCATCACAACACTACCGATAGAAAGCAAAGCTTGGAGGAAATGGTTGACCATGTGGAATTGAAAATGATCAGTCTTGAGAAAACCATAAAGGGTATCACTGAGAAAAACTATAACATTCTTAAAGCATTCAATGACCACATTAAGATGCTTCTAAACAAAATGGAAGAAAAAATAGATAGCAGGGATGAACAGAGAACTATGAAGGAATAAAAGATTAAGCTCAGCGAGGGTCTAGGAAAAAGAACCAGAGCCAATGCAAAGAAAAAAAGGGATGAAGATAGTTCCAAAGGACCTTAGGACATTCAAAAATTTAAAGAGGCACCAGTGGAGATGGAGATTTTTGAACTTAATGCTTCTACCATGCTCAGGACCCTAGCCTAATCTAGTGCCTATCTTTTTTTGCTCTATTTTTGTCTTTCCTTTTTGTGTCCATTTCTTGGTCATCCTTTCATAGGCCTATCTCTTCATTTTTAATGCTTTAGCTCTGTACAAAACTTGGTTTTGCTACTTTTTATCTTTTTGTGGGTTTCAAGAACCCTGTAAAACCTATTTTACTTAATAAAAAACATATAAAATATAGAACAACATATAGAACAACATAGAAAAATAAGACAAATAACAAAAAAATCCATTTATAAATTTGATTCAAGCTAATGTACAATCAACATCCTCTCTTTTCTACAATGCATCTATGACTGCCTCATACTCTTCCATTGAAAGTGTCCATAATATTTTACTATAAACTTTCCCTTTGTATCTTTCCAATTTGATATTTGTTTCCACTACCAAATGGGAATAGTGTATAATCTTATTTCCTGATTGATAGTCTTCAAAAGATGGTAAACTATTCCTTCTTTTTACGTATTTGTGTAGCCATGTACCAACTACCACAACATACCCAATTGGATACTGAAAATCATCATCATCTACTTGATGACCTATCAACTTTTTCTTAGGTTTTACATGTTGAGCTAGCCAATAATCAATATTCTCTTCATCATTCTCAGGTGTGACAACAATATACACATGTCCTACAAAACAAAATTAAATACATGTACAAATAAAACTTTTTAGATTTGTAATTCAAATATAATCATAAATTATATTACATACATGACTAATATAATTTAAATTTTACAATAAATTGAATTAAATTACCATGTTGTATGAGGTCTAAAATATGATCATAATATTCTAATGCAAATGTGTGATCTGGGTTTTCATTTATTATATCATCTTGATCTTGTTTCTCACTAGGTCTTTAAGGATTTTTGTTTCCATTCTTTAACCCATTCCATATTCTCACATTCTTCTCATTCACATGCAACATAAAATTGACAAAAATATGTAAGCTCTATTGGAAATTTGGCTAATGTGGATGCATAGATGTTGTCATTATGAAAACATATGATCTCTACTGAGAGTGCAAAATCTGGAATGCAAGTATGGCAAGTTGAAGGAAGAAATTGTCTAAGTATGGATACAGTGATCCTGACAGAGCACCCGATGAAGATTTAGTTGGCGACGTCCAGTGGAGCAATATTTTTGTTTGTGCAGTTAATTAAAGCTTCTACAAAGTATGAGGATACCCCATCTTAGTGTGCATAAATTTTGGAGCAATACAGACGAAGTTATTCAAAGTTTACCGAAGACAGTTTTGCAGATAGAACAGTTTTGGAGACAGTATTAGCGAAAGAGTTAAGGGATTATTTTTCTTGTCAAAATAATGACATAAAATTATGAAGGGATGACATCCTAGATGTTTACCCTTGGATAAAAATTTTGGAAGCCGACCATATGAAGTTATTAGCTCTAATAACTCATATATTAGGCATACTTGAAATGTAATG
The DNA here is from genome assembly GCA_027943335.1 of Chamaecyparis obtusa. Classification (NCBI taxonomy): domain Eukaryota; kingdom Viridiplantae; phylum Streptophyta; class Pinopsida; order Cupressales; family Cupressaceae; genus Chamaecyparis; species Chamaecyparis obtusa. Next base: position 178,608 of record BSBK01004031.1, read on the forward strand.
AGTATAATGTTTTTTGTGAAAAGAAAGAAAAGCATAACTTGTGAAAGTTGTATATTGTGATAGCAGCAAAGGCTATTGATGTGAAGTTGTAAGTAGTACCATATTATAGTCAGAAACATTTTGTATTACCTGTTTGGGTAGTGAGCTTAGCTGGTGATCAGGTTTTGTAATCTAATCTCCTAACAGGGTTAAGGCTTCTAACAAGGCCTAAAGTCCTTTAACCAGGACAGATCTACTATACATTATAAATAGACTCTTAATAGGGTCCAATATTCCTAATAGGATACTTTTGATTAGTGATCTTTGTGGGTACCATCCCCACCGGGGTTTTCCCTTGGCCAGGGTTTCCTCGAGAACATATCATGTGTTATGAGTTCTTTCTATTTACTGCTATGTCTGTTAATTAGGTTGATAATCTTTGTATGCACTAAAGTAATCTATTATATCCATAAGTGGGCAAAAGTAAAAGTTTGTGAAATACTGATTCACCCCCCCCCCCTCTCAGTATTTCCTATTTCTAACAATTGGTATCAGAGCGTAGTTACTTGGAGAAGGAACATTCAAAGAAAGCTTAGCAGCTTGAGTAATATCTCTATGGATATGGATCAACTTCAAAAGAATCTTGAAGAAGCTCTTGAACAGATTGATATACTTACTGATGAAAGAAACTCCTTAAGAAGAAAGTATGAAGATGCAAAGAATGTTATTGACAAATTAAAAGGTAAGATTGAAGATCTACAATCTGAAAAGGAATCTGATATTCTTGTTGAAGATTGTGATGAATTAGAAAAAGAAAATGAGATCCTTAAGCATGAACTGAAGATAGTAAATTTAAAGCTTAGTATGGAAGATGGAAATTTGAGATCTGATAATGAAAATTTGAAAATTGAGAATGAAGATCTGAGATCAAGACTTGAAAAGGTAACATCCGAATTTGAAAAAGTAAAAGTGCAGTATGTAGAACTTGAGAAGTATAATAAAATTGTGAAAGGTGAATTGACTCAATCTAAACAACAACTTGAAAGGCTATATTCTAATGGTGATAGGACTGAAAAAAAATTTCTTTTGGAGAACCATTCTTTGATATGATTGGATTTGGATTTAGTATGTTTAGAACAAATCATGAATGTAAGAAGCCAAATCTGGAGACATCTGAAAGTATGGAGGAAATGAAGCTAGATGAGAACACATTGGAAGATCCACCTAAAGAAGAACCACCTAGAGAGAAAGAAGAATCAAAGCAAGAAGAATCAAAATAGGAAGAATCATCTAAAGGTATGCAAAGAGAATTCAAAGGTAGATGTTTCTCTTGTAATACTATTGGGCACATGAAGAGAGATTGCACAGGTAAGAAATTTAAACCTCTTAATGGAGATTGTTATAATTGTCATGGTTTTGGACATAGAGCTAATGAATGTAGAAGACCTAAAGCAATTTTGAATAATTATGATAATAGAATGATTGGGAATACTAACAATGCAAATAAGAGATCTATTGAAGAAATGAATAAAAGAAAAGTGGTAGTATGTTTTAGATGCAACAAAGTAGGACATATTGCTAGAAATTGTAGGTCACAGATTAACCAGCAAGGATAGAGATTTGGAAACAATGGAATCATTTGTCAGATATGCAACAAGTTTGGACACTCAGCAAGAGTTTGTAGAATGAACAATGGAAGTTATCATCATAACGCTAACCCTAGGAACAATGCAAGAAGGACTGAAAATGTAGGAAACAAAGAGAAAGGTTGTTGTAGCAATAAAGATGAAGTAAAATTTGATAAAGGCATAGATCAAGGAGGTATATTCAGCACTAAAATTAGTCAGGAAGGTAATGTATCTGATGGTAAGGATGAATGTTTACCTGACCCTTCTTTAAGTACTTAAATTATGTAAGTTTTTGTAGTTTAGGACTTAGGATTAGTGTAGATTAGGAATTTGAATGAGTTAAGTTTTGCACAGTTAGATATAGGTTTTTTATGTTGTACTAATGCTATGGTTAAGTGTGCAAAAGAAAATATTGTGTTTTGTGAGGTCGCAAATTTTTTTTATGGCTGCAGGTTTGCAGAATCAGCTTTTTGAGGTTTTAATGGCAAAATGAATGAATGTGCTGTCAAATCAAGTTAATGTGAAGTGTTATTAGGTCAAAATCAAAGTTATTACAATTTCAAAGTGATTGAAAAGAGATTTGAAAGAAGAAAAAGTGAGTTGAGGATGATTTGAAGAAGTTTGGAAGTAGTTTGCAACGCCGATCATACCGAAACCCTAGATTTGCAAAGTTGAGGTATTTTTCGATCTTTAATCAGTTGATAAGATGAATATTTATATGGTTCATAATGTTAAGGATAAGAATAGACCTAATATTAAGAAAGAACCAATAGAACTAGCTGAAATTGATGACAGACTAGCACTATCATCCGTACCAGATGGAGTATTACACATTGAGAATGTTAAAGGATATTTAGGTTGGAAGTTTGAAACCTTGGGAGATGTAGATTTTAATGATGATTACAGGAAATTGTATAATCATGACATGTTAGTTAAACCAGCTTATGGGCACCTAGAGAACAATGAAATTATCGATTATTCCATGAAGTATGAATTTGATGATGAGGAATGTACCAAGATCATTTTAAGTAGAATCCACAATAGGAAATTCTGGATGGAGGATAGAGTTATTGATATAACTGCTGACCTAATTCATGATGTTACTGGATTATCAAAAGTTGGAGAGATTCCAATAAATCAAAAGAACATGAGAAAGATTGTCTTAGACAACATTGGATCTAGTTATAATGGTAGAGAAATTGTGATAAGTAAGATTAAGCAAGATGATGTTAGGTACCTTTGCAAGATCCTAACAACTAAATTCTATGGTAGTTCAAGAGAAGATGACATGGCTATAGGAATGGTTCATGTAGCTTATCTTATGTGTATTGAGAAGAAACACGTAGACCTATGTGAAATTCTAAGAATTCAGTTGTTTGAGAACTTAGAAAAGATTAAGAAGGCTAAGTACACATAGTTTAGGTTTTCATCTTTGATAACCTATATTTTTTTCACATTTTGAGAAGATTTCCTTACACAGTTGACTGGAGTGACAATGTGAACACAATGGAAAGAATAAACTTAGTCTACATGAAGCACCTAATTGATAAAGTCAATGACAGTGTGAGGCTTGTATTGAAGACTTTTCAGAATATTGTTAAGAATAGATCAAGGATTCCTGAATCCTTAGTTGAAAATCATAAAGATGACATTTTTTTTTATGGTAGACACTGATTTCACCTACATTGAAGCAGTTGACCCTAGAATGGAATTCATAGACCCTCTTAGCTATGAAGTATCTGAAGCAGAAATAGTAGGATATGTGACTAGACTATTAAAGTGTGAGTTGGATGGTCATGCAAATAGGTTTGGAACTTGTGAAGAGAATTTCAACTCTACAATAAGTTTGAAAGAAAAGAAGCCATCTAGTAGGAGAGTTGAATCAACTATAAAGAAAATACTGAAAGAATCAGGTATGTCAAGTCATTAGTTTGACATAGCTAAGAAGAGTGCAGAAGACTTAAAGCAAAGTGAAAATCTTGTAGTTCCACCTGTGGCATCTAGTGTAGACCCTGTTGATCCTATTGTAGTAAAGGTAAAAGTTGAAGAACCTAAAAAAGTTGAAAGGGAAAAATCCTTTTCTCCTATTCCTAGCAAAAGAGTAAAAGAGAGTGCAATAGGACCCAACAAGAGACAAAAAGTGATTGTACCACCTGTAGCTCAAAAAGTAGCAGAAATTAAAGATGATGATGAAGTTTCAGTCAAGAAGAAAACTTGGAAACCAAGAATTGAAAGAGTTAATGAAGATATATTGCAGCATGGAGACTTCACTAAGATAAAAAAATACTATGATCTATATGGATCATTTGACAGATTAAATTTTGAAAATGTAATGATTACACATATGATTTTGACAGATAAGAAATTTAGCACTATTCATGGTAAGATTCCAGAAGATTTGTATAACAGACTTGTGAATAGAAAATAGAGAGCACAAGAAGAGGACACAAAGATGAGAGAACATGTAATCAGATAGTTTTGTGAAGTTGAGGATGAAGATCATTTGAAGAGAATCTTGAAGCCTCTTGGAACTTTATTGATAATTAAGAGAAGAACAATTCTTATAATGGGAGGCAAAAAGGAGGAAGTATAGAAAGAGACCGAGCAAGCAATAATGCAAGTTCTTACAGATATAGTTGCAAGAAAGCATGTTGAATTAGATCCTCAATAGAATCAATTAGAGGAACAACATGCATAGGAAGTTGGTATTGAAGAAGTCCCATCTTCTTCACATATCAATATTGGCAAAGAATCAATGGACATTGAAGGCACCAAAGTGACACTAGAGTCAGATGATGTAGTGTTTTGTGATCTAGGTAACATTGTTGACAATTTGGCTTTGGAGAGCGAGAGAAGGTTACAAAATTAGAAAAGGATACAGAGGTAGAGGAAGAACCAACTATATCAAAATCAGTTCCAGCAGAGAAGACAGTTAAAGGTAAACAAATTTTGATAGAGGTCACTACCTCTAGTGCACCTTCTATACCAGTTGAAGACATTAGCACACTTGACAGTAAGAAGAGACAAATTGGTTAAATTTTTTAAGACCTTGGAAAAGAGGTTGAAGATGATGATCATCTTGAGTTCATCACATCTCTTAATAAAATTATTGGAAAGAATAAGAAGGTGAAGGACCTTGAAGGCAAAGTTAGAGTTTTGACAGAGAAACTTGAGAGTGTGATCAGCACTAAGGTATTTAACTTAGATCCACTTGAGAAAGCTAAAATGGTAATGAACTCTTTTGACTCTAAATTTTCTAACTTGAAGGATATTGCAAGAATAAAAGCTCAGGAAGCTTATGAAGTAGAAATGCAACAAAATATAAGTGCAAATATTCAAAATGATATTGGTAATTTGGATGTATGTATAAAGAATTTGAGGAAACATTTTGAGACTAGAAAGAGTTTGTATATACAATGCACAAAATTAGAAATCCTAACAGTTGAAGAAGATAAGAAGATTAGAGAGAAGATTGATGCAATTACAGCTGAGACAAACACCTTGACAAGCCCTAATGTAAAGATAAGTTCTGGGGAGAAGAACATAAGGAAGTTAAATGATGAAATTAGAATGTTAGTAGAGGAGAAGAATAGAAAAATGATCAGGATTAACATCTTGAGAGAGCATGTCTCAATCAAGACCTCAATTGTTGAAGACCAAATTGAGGAGTGTCTTTCAGCAAAGACATCTTTTCAGAAGTTTAGCTTTAATTCCCTGCAAGCTTGTCAGATAGCAGCATACAAATTGAGTACTTTACTCAATGTTGCTGAATCCATCAAGAAGATATGGGAGAAAGATTTTGAAACATGGAAGTCAGAGTTTGGCAACTGTGTTGCAAGCCTACCGGCTTTGAAATAGCTGACAACAAGGTATCAAGTTTTTTTTTCAAATTTTGGTACACCCTATCTTTGTCATTGTTGTCAAAGGGGGAGAGATAGCAGAAAATTGATAATATGTCAAGGAAGGATACTCATAGGGGGAGCTATTATATGGAGTATAATATTCTATATGTTTTGTATAACATTTGGCCACAATTTTGTGCAAGTGTTTTGAAGTTTTGTTTGCACACTTAGCCAATTTTCCCATATGTTACCACCAATGACAAAGGGGGAGATTGTTGGAAATTTGGCTAATGTGGATGCATAGATGTTGTCATTATGGAAACATATGATCTCTACTGAGAGTGCAGAATCTAGAATGCAAGTATGGCAAGTTGAAGGAAGAAATTGTCTAAGTATGGATACAGTGATCCTGATAGAGCACTAGATGAAGATTTAGTTGGCAACGTCCACTGGAGCAATATTTTTTTTTGTGCAATTAACTAAAGCTTCTATAGAGTATGAGGATACCCCATCTCAGTGTGCATAAAGTTTGGAGTAGTACAGATGAAGTTATTTGAAGTTTACCGAAGATAGTTTTGCAGACATAACAGTTTTGGAGACAGTATTAGCGAAAGAGTTAAGGGATTATTTTGCTTGTCAAAATAATGACTTAACATTATGAAGGGATGACATCCTAGATGTTTTCCCTTGGATAAAGATTTTGGAAGCTGACCATATGAAGTTATTAGCTCTAATAACTCATATATTAGGCATACTTGAAATGTAATGAGTATGATGGTTTTTGTGAAAAGAAAGAAAAGGATAACTTGCGAAAGTTGTATATTGTGATACCAGCAAAGGATATTGATGCAAACTTGTAAGCAGTACCATATTATAGTTAGAAAAATTTTGTATTACCTATTTGGGAAGTGAGCTCAGCTGGTGATCAGGATTTTTAATCTAAACTCCTAACAGGGTTAAGGCTTCTAACAAGGCCTAAAGTCCTTTAACTAGGATAGATCTACTATACATTGTAAATAGACTCTTAATAGGGTCCAATATCCCTAACAAGATAATTTTGATTAGTGATCTTTGTGGGTACCATCCCCACTGGGGTTTTCCCTTGGCCAGGGTTTCCTTGAGAACATATCATGTGTTATGAGTTCTTTCTATTTACTGCTATGTCTGTTAATTAACTTGATAATCTTTGTATGCACTAAAGTAATCTGTTATATCCATAAGTGGGAAAAAGTAAAAGTTTGTGAAATACTGATTCACCCCCCCTCTTAGTATTTCCTATTTCTAACAAGCTCCCTAGTCCAAATAGCCCGAGTGTTAGAATTAGAACTCCTTAATGAAATCCATTTAGTTGATTCACTGATTTTATCACAATCATATCCTGAAATGATATATTTTTGTTCAACTAGCCAGAAGAAACATTTGATTGGAGACTTCTGACTTGATCGCATAGACAAACTTGTTTTACACCATTCTATTATTGCACGTGCATCTTTAAATTTTTATTTGTCCTCAAATTTGAGTTTCTCATTGCAAAGAGATATCTTAACAAATGCACTGACACCATCACGTTGTCCCTTCCAATGTCTAGCCTCAAACAAAATCTTGATATGTTGGATATTTATTTTCTTATGTGTCCCGCTGAACCAATAAAACATTCTAGCATTCTTGAATTTCCATGTTCAATTATTTGATAATATTAGATGTTGTATTATATGAATTTATCTCTACCTTAAATTCTCATAAAAGGTCTTAATGAAATAGTGGACAAACATTGATGAGTTTAATTTATTACCACTTATATAAAAATGGTACACTCTCAATAATTTTTTATCCTCTTTTGTACTATCAAGTGCATGCTTATAGACAAGATGGAGAAAAATTGTTACTTACACTGAATATTGCAGTTGGATCTCATCTTTTGGTGCAAGTATGTAGTTATTTGCAAAGTCCATGACTCAAAATATACTATGAATTGAAAATGTATTCTTGCATATGCAAAATTATTGATCAAGCCATATAGCATTTTAAGAGTGTTTCACATATATAGGTATGACATCACTGTTGAATTCATTCATAAATACATGAACATTAACTTTTTTAGTTATTAGATTGCACTGTTTTCCAACCTTTTCATCCTTCAATGGATACTCAATAGTTTTAAATCTTTGTACATCAACTAATTGTTGTCCAAAATCAATTGAAATATTTTAATGCAAACATTCATCTAATAATGTAAGATTTCCACATACATCACATAGACATGAAGAACATGCATTCAAAAGATAAAATTATTCATTAGGTGGGTTACTAAAAAAAGTTGATATAAAATCCTTTACAGTTTGAGGTGGTATATTTATACCACATTCTTGCAATATTTCAGTAGTATGCATGGTAAAATGTATAGATCAAAAAACATCATAATGATAACAAAATTGAACATGCTTTTTGAAATAAAAGGTTACTCTTTCCTTGTTAATCCTTACATACCATGGTTTATATTTTTCAAAAGATATTTGACTAATACTAATAGTTATCACCTTATCATTCAAAAATTTCTTATACAATTCAGTTTGAGTAATACCCAAAAGATATTTTGGATGTGGATCACAAATTTGTGAGTCAACTATTAATTTAGGAACATCTCTTGCATTAGGTGACACTCTTGTATTATCATAGAAAAATGTTTCAATCAAATTTTTGACTTCACTCATAATTTTCATGTCAGACCTTGTGAGTCTCCCACTAAAGGTACATAAATGGTTTGCCAGATCACTTTCAAAGATAACTCTTCTCTTTAAAGCTCTTGCTAAGTTTTACAATGAATGTTAAGATATCCGCTTATGTTTGTAATCATTATTTTATCAGTAGTAGGTTTTTTACTAAATATGCTATTATTGCTTGGCGTGCCACATTACTATCAGTAGTAGTTTTTTGACTAAAGATATCCACTATTCACATCCTTACAACCCAAAGTGCTAAAGACTGTGGGAGAAATGACCCCTAATGATTATGGAGTCTACAACAGGGGTATTAATATTATTTATGTACAACTAGAGGATAGGCTGGTATGCACAAAGGAGGCTCATAGGATAATTTTATTTGATTATTTGAAAAAGGCCAAGAAGCTACACAAAATCTTCATGGAGCTACATAGAGTCAAGAACACATATAATTTCCTTACAGGTAGAGATAAATCTTTAAAAGTGGAGATTACACGTGACTGGGTGTAAGTTAAAAAAGAGAAAGTAGAGAAAGATTCTTTGCAAGAGCAAGTCAACAAAGTGAAGGAAAATATGTAGCAGGGGCAATAGAAAAAGAATGAATATTTGAATAAGCTTACTGAGAATGAGTAAGAGCTAGCATAATCAGAGGCTAGTCTCCAAAGTATGGTGTAGCTCTAGGGTTAAATAAAGATGCTAACTACTGAAGAGTGGATTGGAAAAGAGTTAAGTGTTTCTCAAGCACTACTTTCCCACGAGAAAAGATCAAAGGAAAGTGAGCTTAAGGAATCAAATAGAAAGAAAAAAGAGGCAAAGAATCCCAATGTAATCTTGAAGAGGCCTTGAGAAAAGAAAATGAGAGGTTGGATTAAAGTAATGAGAAAATAAAAGAGAAAATTGTGGAGATGGTAGACTTACATTTGAAAGTAAGCAAGGCAGAACACAATGAGAAAATTTTGATAGAAAATCTTGTTGTGAAGGAAGCATAAAACCTGTTGCTCACTCATGGCACGCAGGAACCCCCACCTTCTACCATAGATGTTTTTCTAATTTTTGAAGGTATTCTTTTTGCAAAATTGAAAAAAAAAAGTAATTTATTTATTCTTTCCATGCTAACTTTAGATTTTTTTTTAATCTAGGATCATTCTTTGTTCACTAAGGTTAAGCCCATCCTCAAGAAGTTCTTTGATTTTGTAATGCCAAAGGTTTGGAGTGCTCAGATATTTATAATCTAGATATATACATGACATAAAACCAAGAGGTAGTAGATGAAGGTTTTTTAGATCAAAAGGATTAAATATTTTCAATCACTATGATAATCAGTTACCACAAGGTGGCCCTATGAACCCATACCACTTTAACTAGCTTGGAGTCTATCATGGTGAAGGCAAAGGGGTGTCTTAAGGAATTAGTGGGGCATGGATTTCTAACCCCTTTCTATCTAGATAATTTTGTGATACAATCAGAAGAGGTATTTGCAATAATTGATCAATAGTTAATTGGTTTCATCCTAAAAATTCTCCACACAATCCCTAAGGAAGACATTTTTGGAATGATTTTCTATTCAGTAGTTCAATTATAGATCCTTCTCAAGTATAATTTTTGTGACCTTGGTCACATATCTTTCCACAAGATGATATTTTTAGATAAGGAATATCCATTCTTAAAAATTTGGTCTTTCCACATGGAATAATAATTACACCCATTAAAAAGGGACATGGATGATCTCCTCAATGCCGAGTCATAGCCTAACATGTTCTTCAAATCAGAGATAACGGTTCTAAATCCCATAGGTAGGGTTCCCCTAGGATTTTCCATTCTGTGAATAATTGTTTCACCTGATTTCACTAATTATTTTTTTCTTAGTTTCTTTCTTCTCTTTAGCATTTTTATTTTGGAAGGAGCAGCGTCCATAGTACCATATATCCATACAATGTTGTTTTGAAGTAGCTATCCTTTTTGTTTCACTAAGGGCCTGCTCGTGCACCACATTTCCTTCGAGTGCTCATAGGATATATATATTTTTTTCAAGCCCAGGTTTATCTCGTGTGTTACACGTGGATGTCTTGTGAGCTCTTCAAGAGGTTTATTTTTGTGAAGATGTAGCTTTAGCGCTAGCATGTCACCTATCACTTAATTTTCATCTGAGATACTTGTTCATCTTGGTCCTTACATTTACAAAATGGAATGCACATATTGTTTAGACACGAGTTTTAGGAGCTAAAGGATTTTTGTTGAAGATAGATTTTGTTAGGCCATTTTTCTGTCATAGCAAAAATCCTATGAAAATGGCCTCTTCCCTACAAATGTTTCATGGTTTGTGCTCCTACCCTATGTGTTTCATGTTGTCACCTTACTCTAGTCCAAAACACACATGCTGAATTGCAAAATCCAGAAAGTTATTTGAGTTTCAAGGTCTGCAGGAAATGTTTTCAAAATCTGCCACAGTGTCAAAAACCCACAGTGTTTTAGAAAATCCATGATGTTTTTGGTCTATGTGGAAACCCTCGTTGTTTTTGACCTTGTGCCTTCCCACTTTTGTACTCTTATCTTTTGGTGTTAGAAACCTAGTGTTCTTTCGGTCTTTCACTGTGTCAAAAACTTTGTGTGTTTTCGACCCCGCACTTCTGCCCTGTTTGTTGGCATTCTCTAACTACACAAGTCCGACTGGATGGTGGACCTGGGTCTTCAAAGTTGTAAAGTGATTGATTGTCACATGGCCAACTTTTCTGACATGTAATCATGCCACCGCTTGCCACCTATCCATGTGGGTCCCAGTTCTGTTCAGCTGCCTAGGGGTTTATTTTCCTTAGTGCGCAAGTACGATCAATGGTGGGACCTGGTTTCTGGATGTATCAGAGGATCCTGACCTGTCAGAGCATCAACAGTTGTCGTTAAAGCACGAAGGATTTATCAGGTCTATGCAAAGTTGTGACAACCATCTGATCCTCTAAAAGGTAAATTTCTCTCGATTCGAGGTGGTGATGTGGCAGCCTGGGGTTGGCTATCTTATGATTGCATGTCAGAGTTTTCTAACATGCCATCATGCGACTAGTTGACACATGTCTATGGTGGTGATGTGGTGTCTTCCAGCTAGTCCAAGATGATGACTTGGATTTTTGTCAGTGGGTCCCTTGTCAGGGTGGAATGACTTGGCATCTTCTGATTGGTTGGTGAAATGACATGTTGGATGGTGTTGGTGGGTCCGTAGTTTTCTGAGGAAGTTAAAGCGTAGACAGATTTGGTGGTTGTCGTTATACCACTGAGTGGAGATGCTCATTTTTTAAAATCATGGTATAGCGACAGCCATCGTTTCTACTTTATGTGGAGACTGCTCGGTGGACCTGTTTGTGGTGGCAATGATGTTGGTGGTTAAGGTTTGTGGGTTGTCGCATGTTTGTGTAGCCCGTCTCTGGGCTATGCGATCATGCAACAGGGTGCCACATGTGCTGGGGCCCATTTGTAGTTGTTTGGTGGTCTCATTGGCAGCTGGTGTTGTGGCAGTCTCTGGTTGGTCTGAGCTGGCAGGATGATAGGTTTGAATGCGGGCCTAGGTTAGGGTTTCTCAGCGATGACATAACAACCAGTAGGGTGCATGTTTGCGACTTGTCGCATGTTCGCATGAGCTAGTTTTCTGGCTTCCAAACATGCGACAAAACCTTTTGTGGTAGCGGTAGTGTCAGTGGTTGTGAAGAAGGTAATAGGAAGTGGCATGATGCATGTTCCCATAGCCCATTTCCAGGCTATGTGATCATGCAACAACTGTTTGGCATCGCCATTGTGGAGTTAACCCAAGATGTTTGGATGGTTAAAAACTAAAGCCCGTGAAGTGCATGGTGACCATTTGCTTTCATTTTTGAATCTCTGAGACATTTCCTACGATCAGAAAGGACTGAAATTGATGAAAGGAAGGGCCAGAGTTGGTAAAACTAATTTTCTCCACCGCTCCAGTGTGCTCCAGGGTGTGAGATGATTGCGAAAGAGGAGTGTCTTTCTATAGGGGAGTAAATGAAATGTACCAAAAGCAATTGTAGGGTCACTTCCAATTGAGTTTTATAGATTTTTGATTGATCTTCGGTGCCTTTCAAAGATTGTTTCATGATTGAAGATCAAGTGTTGATTGCTTGCACAGTTTAGTGTTTTTCCCTCCAAATTGTGATAAACTATTTTGAATTATGATTTGATTGGTTGGGTGGTTGAAATCCTAACCCTGGTTACCCATAGCTTGTTGCATCCTACTGGTTTAGGATTCCAAGGTAACCAGTGGTATAAATGGTAGGTTGTTCATTTTTTAAGGGTTTCCTTCTTCTGCAAATTTTTTAGGAGAATTGGTTCCAAGTGAAGGGTCATTTTCCTGTAGATTTTCTTCTTCTCTCTGCATATAGAGTGTTCTTCCTTCCTTGCTAGTTCTGAGAATACAATGCATATTGTAAGTGATTTGTCTTATGTGTGAGAATTTAATATATTCTTACTAGTACCAAGTTATCTCCATTTGAATTCTAGATTCATTAATCATACATCAAGGTTGTCTGGTTTTTCTATTTGCACTGCCTATGTGCTTGCAAGTGGAGTTGTCTTCGTAGGGATAACTAGTTCAGGGTTAGTGTTTATGTATGTATGGGCTGAGGTGTCAAAGATATTTCATGCTTGTCTTCAAGTGAATGCTGGTTAATGTATTGTCTATTTATAGGAATCTTCTAAGGGGAGGGTTAAAATCCTTTGAGTGGATAATAGCATACTTAAATACACAGGTGGGTGCTAAGTTGAGGTTTGGTCATGGTGTGTGGTTGATGTTAGGCATCAACACATTGAGTATATTGTTTTCTTGTTTCATAGTTGTCCCTTGCAATATTGTATTTGACTCTATGGCCCATTGGATAAGGCACTAGTCTATGAGAGACTTAGGGTATCTCAGGGGTCCCTTCTATCCTTTTCAAATCATTTCCTTTCAGTTCCACCATTTGCCTTTCTTGCTATTAGTGTAGGTCTCTTGTTATCAGACTCATTACATGAAAGTAGGTTATTGCATCATATTTGGTTTCATTGGGGTACAGGATACCTATAGGAGTCTGGTAACTATTCCACAATAATACATTTGTAGGCCTTTCTGTCATCAAGAAGAGTCATGAGTGTGCAGATGAGGCAATACCCAGCTAAGTGATGTGGAGCTCAAAGAAGAAGGAGGATGCCCTCGGTCCTCATCAATTGGCACTTTTCCCTATCAGACTTTGGAGCAAAGACTAATCAGTTTGTCAATCATAGTGTAAACCTGGTACCATGTGGGAACAAGTTTAAAAGCCAACAAAATGGCAACTCTGCTGGGGAGAACAATTAAAAGGAAGTTTATCTATTAGAATCTCTGGTTGTTTGATAATTTTGCAGTAACTTATTGACTAGATTTATTTTCCCATCCGAGTCACCAACAAGATGGCGACTTTTCTGGGGAGGCCATTAGAAAGAGTCAAATACAAAAACAAAGCGATTGCTAATATTTTCTCACCTAGTTGTGAGTGGCGGCTCTGATTTTTCTTTGTTTGTTCAGTGCACTCCATGATAAATAGTGCATGTTATCTTGGTAAGTTTTGGTTGGTTGGAAGGGATACGCAAATCAATGAAATACTTTCCTCTTCAAGGAGGTGGCAAATCTACATGACAAAGTAATCTGATGGAGTTTCAAGGTGAGCTCAAGATTTGCCCTACCTTCCAGCCAACAAGGTCTTCTACTACAAGAATCCCAGGTATTTCTCAAAAGTTTTAAATGTTCCTTATAAGGTGATCAAGCACTAAAAGAAGGATAAGGTGTGAGTAGAGGTTAGCATACTTTAGTTTTTAGTTTTAGTTTGGAAAAATTATATGGAAGTATTATAGTAAGTTTAATGTATAAGTTGAGTAAGGAGTTGACTTTCCTTGAAGAGGGCATCCTTAGGGATTGCATAAGATTAAAAGTGGGAAGTAGAAAGGATTTATCCATATCCTTGTTCTATGATAGATTTTGTGAAGTATATGATGGGCTTCCTGAGGATGTTGAATTTCCTGAATCTGAGTTTATTGGTTTATTCTTGGAGCTTTGTTTTCTTGAGTCAACCAATTGGTCAAATGCTTTGTGGGAGGAGTATTATGGATGTATCAGGGATTGGGTACTTGGTGATGGTAGTCTTGAACTTGAGGATGCACTTGGGGCTTTTCTCATTAGTGTTGATATTGAGAATGATGAAATTTATGAAGGAGATGTGTCAGGTGTTGATACTCTTTCTTCCAGTCATGAAAGTGATTCCTTTTCTCAATATGGGGTAGAAAGTTTATGTAGTCAATCAGATGAAGAAGAGGATTGGATTGATGAATATGTTGCTAATGATTATATGTTAGAGGAGGGTGTTCTTGAGGATAGTTGTTCACTTCATAGTGAACAAATTTTAGACCTCTTATCTTGTGAATATCTTAGGTATTCAGGGAGGGATGTTTCTGAGTTCTTACATCCAGCACACATTGATTTTGATATGGAACATGAGTCAATGGGATTTGACTTTGACATGTGTGCCTCTTCTCCCCTTCTTACCCCAGCACCACCAAGTAGAAACCTTGTTATATATGATGTGTTGGATGATGCGGTTGCCTGTGTTTTCTCACTTTCAAGTGACTCAGTGGTCCCGTATATTGTTTTGAGTACTGATTGGAAGAGTTGTGTGGATTCTGAATCCTCTTCTGATTTTGAATCTTTTGCTAAGCCATGGAAGGATGGCCTTTCAGCTACTCAAACTTCACCATCTCATGGATAGGTTGATGTTTCTCTTCCCACCTATCAACAATTTTTGGTTTTGTCAGTTGTTGACAAAATACAGGTTGCTCCTATGTTGGATGATCATGTCCCATGTGATGAGTTCCCTTAGTGTTTGCATGAAGATCAGTGTATCTTCTCCTTGGAGGTGCAAATTTATGGTATGAATGGATCCAGTAGTGATTGCACTGACAGTTTGATAGAGCTGGAGTGTTTTTCTTTTCGTGTGGAAGTAGAATTCCTGGGTTTATTGACAGGATTGAGGATGGTTCATCTTGTGGCTCCTTCAGCATTTTCTTTTTTGACTACAACATGCATGTGCCATAGCATTTTCAGAATTGGTATGATCACCTTTCCATCCCTCAGGAGGAATGTGCTAGCAATCTTTGTTTTAAGCTTTTGAAAAGTGGATATAATTGTGTTTTGTCACATGGAAGTAGAATTTTTAGTTTTCCTCTGTTGAATGGAGATGAAAACTACTTGTTTGATAGAGGTAAAGGTTGATCATAATTTTGGGGCTTTGAGCCTTTTGTAAATATTGTAAATCTTTGTATAGTTTCCCTTTCTTGTTGTGTGTTTCTTTTCCCGGTTCGGTTGCCAATTTTTGAGTTCCCTATTTTTGTCCAGTGGGTGGTCTGCTCTCCCAGAAATCTTGAATTCTCACATGGGCACAAGTTACCCATCGTCCCCAGATAGAGCCACTATTAGGCCATTTTTCTATCATAGCAAAAATCCTGTGAAAATGGCCTCTTCCCTGCAAATGTTTCATGGTTTGTGCTCCTGCCCTGTGTGTTTCATGTTGTCACCTTGTTCCAGTCCAAAACACACATGCTAAATTGCAAAATCTAGAAATTTATTCGAGTTTCAAGGTCTACAGAAAATGTTTTCAAAATCTACCACAGTGTCGAAAACCCACAGTGTTTTAGAAAATCCATGATGTTTTCGGTCTGTGTGGAAACCCTCAATGTTTTTGACCTTGTGGCATCCCACTTTTTTTCACTTATCTTTTGGCGTCAGAAACCCAGTGTGTTTTCGGTCTTTAACTATGTCAAAAACTTTGTGTGTTTTCAACCCCGCACTTCTTCCCTGTTTGTTGGCCTTCTCTAACTGTGTAGGTCCGACTGGATGGTGGGCCTGAGTCTTCAAAGTTGCAAAGTGATTGGTTATCGCATGGCCGCATGTCAGAGTTTTCTGACATGTGATCATGCGACCGCTTGCCACCTGTCCATGTGGGTCCCAGTTCTGTTCAGCTACCTGGTGGTTTACTTTGCCTTAGTGCGCAAGTGCGATCAATGGTGGGACCTATTTTTTGGATGAATTAGAGGATCCTGACCTATCAGAGCATCAACGGTTGTCATTAAAGTGCAAAGGATTTGTCAGGGCTATGTCAAGTTGCGACAACCATCTAATCCTCTAAAAGGTAAAGCTTCTCTCAGTTTGAGGAAGTGATGTGGCAGCCTGGGGTTGGTTGTCACATGATCACATGTCAGAATTTTCTGACATGTGATCATGAAACTAGTTGACATGTGTCTACGGTGGTGATGTGGTGTTTTCCGACTGGTCCAAGATGGTGACTTGGCTTTTTGTCAGTGGGTCCATTGTCAGGGTGGAACGAGTTGGCATCTTCTGATTGGTTGGCAGAATGACATGTTGGATGGCATCGGTGGGTCCACAATTTTTTGAGGAAGTTAAAGCATGGATAGATCTGGTGGTTGTCGTTATACCATTGAGCGGAGATGCTCATTTCTTAACATCCTGGTATAGCGACAGCTGTCATTTTTGCTTTATATGGAGACTGCCTGGTGGACCTATTTGCAGTTGTAGTGATGCTGGTGGTTAAGGTTCATGGGTTGCTGCATGTTTGCGTATCCCATCTCTAGGCTATGTGATCATGCGACAGGGTGCCACGTGTGTAGGGGCCTATTTGTAGTTTTTTTGTGGTCCTGTTGGCAGGTGGTGTTGTGGCAGTCTCGAGTTGGTCTGAACTGGTAGGATGACAGGTTTGGACGTGGGCCCAGGTTAAGGTTTCTTGGTGGTGACATAACAATCGGCAGGGTGCATGTTTGTGGCTTGTCGCATGTTCGCATGAGCTAGTTTTTCAGCTTGCGAACATGCAACAAACCCTTTTGTGGTAGTGGCAGCATTGGTAGTTTATGAAGAAGGTAACGGGAGGTGGCATGTCGCATGTTCATTTGTAGCCCATTTCTAGGCTATGATATCATACGACAACTGTTTGGCATCACCATTGCAGAGTTAACCCGAGATGTTTGGATGGTTAAAAACTGAAGCCCGTGAAGTGCATGGTGACCGTTTGCTTTCATTTTTGAATCTTTGAGATGTTTCCTGCGACCAGAAAGGACTAAAATTGATGATAGGAAGGGCCAGAGTTGGTAAAACTGATTTTCTCCACTGCTCCAATGTGCTCTAGGGTGTGAGATGATTGTGGAAGAGGAGTGTCTTGCCGTAGGGGAGTAAATGAAATGTACCAAAAGAAGTTGCAAGGTCACTTCCAATTCATTTTTGCAGATTTTTGATTGATCTTCGGTGTCTTTCAGATATTCTTTCATGATTGAAGATCAAGTGTTGATTGCTTGCAGGGTTTAGTGTTTTTCCCTCCAAATTGTGATAAACTATTTTGAATTTTGATTTGATTGGTTGGGTGGTTGAAATCCTAATCTTGGTTACCTGTAGCTTGTTGCATCCTACTAGTTTAGGATTCCAAGGTAACTAGTGGTATAAATGGTAGGTTGTTTAGTTTTGTAGGGGTTCCTTCTCCTGCAAATTTTTGAGGAGAATTGGTTCCAAGTGAAGGGTCCTTTTCCTATAGATTTTCTCCTTCTCTCTGCATATAGAGTGTTCTTCTTTCCTTGCAAGTTCTAAGAATACAATGCATATTGTAAGTGATTTGTCTTATGTGTGAGAAGTTAATGTATTCTTACTGTTACCAAGTTATCTCCATTTCAATTCTAGATTCATTAATCATACATCAAGCATGTCTGGTTTTTCTATTTGCACTGACTATGTGCTTGCAAGTGGAGTTGTCTTCATAGGGATAACTTGTTCAGGGTTAGTGTTTATGTATGTATGGGCTGAGGTGTCAAAGAAATTTCATGCTTGTCTTCCAATGAATGCTGGTTAATGTATTGTCTATTTATAGGACTCTTCTAAGGGGAGGGTTAAAATCCTTTGAGTGGATAATAGCATAGTTAAATACATAGGTGGGTGCTAAGTTGAGGTTTGGTCATGATATGTGATTAATGTTAGGCATCAACACATTGAGTATATTGCTTTCTTATTTCATAGCTGTCCCTTGCAATATTGTATTTGACTCTGTGGCCCATTGGATAAGGCACTAGTCTATGAGAGAATTAGGGTATCTCAAGGTTCCCTTCTATCCTTTTCAAATCATTTCCTTTCAGTTTCACCCTTTCCCTTTCTTGCTATTAGTGTAGGTCTCTAGTTATTAGACTCATTGCATGCAAGCAAGTTATTGCATCAGATTTGGTTTCATTGGGGTACAGGATACCTATAGGAGTCTGGTAACTATTCCACAATAATACATCTGTAGGCCTTTCAGTCATCAAGAAAAGTCATGAGTGTGCAGATGAGGCAATACCCGCCTGAGTGATGTGGAGCTCAAAGCAGAAGGAGGATGCCCTCGGTCCTCATCAATTGGCACTTTTCCCTATCAGACTTTGGAGAAAAGACTAATGAGTTTGTCAATCATAGTGTAAACCTAGCACCATGTGGGAACAAGTTTAAAAGCGAACAAATTCAAAGCCATTTTTCTACACATGATTTTATTTACAAGCCAATTTCTCCACACGTCTTGTGCTTGTGAGATTGATTTATTTTCAGCTGTGTGCACCTCTTACTATGATGATGATTAGAGATGGTGGTTATGTTACTCATAAATGGATTAAGAGTTGTCATTATTATTCATATGTACAGTTTGTAAATGGAGCAAGATAGTTCTATCAGTTATAACTATAAAGTAGTCACCGAGAAGAGAGATTATCGAGTACAGTAGTCATCAAGCACATAGGATTACCAAGCACTAGTATAATACCAAGTCAGAGACATAGCATTTACCAAGTAATCTAGAGCTCACATATAATTTTGAAATGACATATATTTCAAGATGAACAACATTTTATTGAGCTAGAAAATGGTTTACCAACATCAAGGTGAATATTTAATATAGATGTAATAATTTAACGATTGATGATTCCTATGTAAAGATGATCTAGGTTAATCATTAGAACCGTTGATATTAGGTTTTCTAAGATAGTGTCAAAAATATAATTAGGTCAAATATTTTTTATATAAGAAATGTGAAGATGTCATTTAAAAAAGGTATCATCAAGAAGTAGCCGCATTCAAGGACATATGGAGATCAGATAGGGTTATGTTAAATAATTGATAGTATATTCAGTTTATTAGAAATAGGTCAGGGCTATGGAGTAGTATAGAAGGACATGTTCATCATAGAAAGGTGATTTCATTATTATACTTAATGGATCTGATATCAGCAATGTAATTTGTTTTATCAAATAGATCAAAACTTCAATGTTACTCTCTAGAAATTGTACCAAACTTAAAGTCTCCTAATAGAGTAGACTTTATAGTCTTTTATAAAATAGCTTAACCAGATGCACACTTAAGGAGAGTTTCTAAATCCTTTAACTAGGTAGATCTAGTTGATCATTTTGTTACTCCTAATAGGGTAAGATGACCAGAAGTGAAGATTTGTGGCTTCCATCCTCACCACGTGTTTTACCTTCTAACAAGAGTTTTTGTGATACGAAAATACATGTGTTATGTGTATGAAGTTTTAGGTTTATTTATTTTTTAGGATTACATGCATTTACATTTGAGTTATGTTATTAAGTGTATGGTGAATGCAATTGATATAGTGAGTTAATGAATTACTTATTTACAAGGATTCAGTTTGAAAGTTTTTAAGGCTACTAATTCATCCCTCCCCTCTTAGTACACACCTTTCCATAATTCCAATAATTGGTATCAGAGCTAGTTCTCTTATTGAGGAAGTTTAATCACTGAAGAAAAAATATCTTAAGAATGGAAAAGTATAAGCTTGATAAAACCATTGAAAATAAGAAATAAAAAATGCATATTCACATGGAATAGTATAAGGAAGCAAAAGAAAATTTGAGATAGTCATTGGTCAAAAGGAAGGAACTAGCATTTTGGCTCAAAGAGACTGATTATCATGAAGAAGACATAGAAGATTTATTTGAAGGATCTAGATCTAGAATTACATCTAATGCATCTAAAGGAACCATATTAAATCTATTTGAAAAGAATCAACACCTCACTAAACAAGTGAAAACACTACAAATCAATCAAGAGACTCAAATGGTAAGAATGATTAATGTCATGAACAATGTAAGAGAGATAGAACAAGAAATAAATTTGCCTATTGAAGAAAGAAGACAAATAAATGAAAAGATAGAAGAAAAGGAATCTGAAATAATTAGAAAATATTAGTGAATTGAGAGAAGAAAATAAAATAGTGAAGAATAAAATGAAGATCTAACAATAACATAATGAGATGATAAATAAAGCTGAAGAAAGTATGAAAAGAATGGATGATTTATAAATAGTCAAAGAAGACTTGACAACACTACTGGTTTAGGTTATACTGAGTAGGGATATTCACCAAATCAAGATGAGAAAAATACATATGTACAAATCCAAGGCCAAAGAAGCTCTCATGCTATCATTGTGGTAAAATAGGTCACACGTCTAATTCCCAAAGAAGAAAATCAAAAGGTATTCCTAAATCCACCCCTAAATTTGACAGTTATTGTTATAACTTAAATAAGTATGGACATCATGTACATGAGTGTATATAAAAGTTTAATAAGTCAACATGCATGGACATATATCAGAGGAATGCAAGACAAAGAGGAAGAAAGTCTAGAATTGAAAGGACAAAATAAGACATATCAACTGAGAAGACAAGGTAATGCATATACTTGGGTTAATTGCACAAAATGTGGTAGATATGTTCATATTCTAGCTAACTACATAAGAATTCACTGGAGAGGAAAATCTAGAAATTGGACAAATTCTTGAATGGCATATTTGAACTATCATAAGGTCGGTCATATAAGTAAAGACTGTAGAGACCAAGTGCCAGAACTGAGTATTGATGAAAATAAGAACACCATTGAATGAATCATGAGGATACAAAGCAAAATGTGGAGAAGAGAAAAAAATGACAATGCTAGAACAAGTACAACTATCGGGGACACCTCATCCTTTGGATTAGGTGATCTCACCACTTCCACCTAAGAAAAATCAAGTAACTATGGAACTAAATTTCAATTAGCTATATTTTACAACAATTCCTTATATCTAATATGTGAATACCAAATTAGTATGAAATAAGATGCACTAGATCATTATATGTTTGGACTTACAAATATGTAAAGGTCGTGAAGAAGGACCAAGTAATAAATTTCCTGTCGGTGAAAGTTTAGAGACAACTGCGTTGCATAGTCAACTGAGCATTGATAGTATGCACTGAGCTAAGGTATCTATTGAGTTAACTAAGTGATTTGATTATCAACTGAGTGGTAGTTGGCCAAGCATTTACTGCACCCAACAAGGTTTTTGGTTATAAATACAAAAGAAATGAACTTATTTGTTTACACAGCGTTCAAGAGAGAATCGAAGCAATTTGAGAGAGATGTGAGCAAAGTGTTTTCAAGTATTTCATAAAAATTTGAGTACATTATGAATAGTTAGAAACTGATTCAAGTAAGTTTGCAACTAACTGAGCTCTCTACACATAGTTTATCAAAAGCGTTAAATTTGCAGTCATGATGGCATCATCTTCTTGAACTTTTCAATCTAAGGAAGAAAAGGGAATGAAGGTAACTTTGATGAAGAATAGAACCTTTATATAGCCCCACTAAAAACTTCATCTGAAATTTGCAGCTCAACCCAATGACAAGGGCGTGTTCTCCTCGATACCACCTAGGGTTCTACTCGTGAAAGATATTAGGTCTTACATCACTGTAAAATCAATGAAATCGGTGAACTCGAGGCTATATTCCACTTACCAAGAGCTTTGCACTGATGGAAAATTGAAGGAAGAGCACAAACACTTGGAGGTCAAAGGGTTAAAGTTAATGCCCTACATTTCCTGAAATAATTCAAAACATAATGGATTTAAATATAGTGTTAAGATGAGTACATGAAGAAAAGATATGGATAGATGAACTAATGAAAATAAAAAAGGGTGTTATACACATGGTTATTGAGTATCCCACGAATGAAAAAGAAAAATCCCTAAGAGACCCAATGAAGAACGAAATTGAGAAGCTTACAAGAGATGAATAGGATGGAAGAGGCATGAGGATACACACTATCAATGACCCTGAGATGAGATGAGATGCATATTTAATTGTATACAAGATATTCTAGTCAAATAAAATGAATAACATTGTATGTGGAGAGGTTGACATAGGACATAAAATTGTTAAGAAGTGTTTTCAACTTGACCTAGCTAAGTTGATGCTGAGACAATTGGAAGAGAACATGCAAACCATCAGAGTGGAAAGATAAAATAATTACAAATTTGATTCATTATTGGTATGTACATTCTTTTATTTTGGAAAACTATTTTTCATCAATCAGTAATGTAGAATGGGATGTCAACCAACCAGTTATTGTGTAAATAATTGAATTTATTAGAAGCTTAGACAAGAATTTTTTAGGTTGGTTATGGAGGATTATTTTGGAAAATTCAAGGAGAGAATGGAGATAAGAACAAGGATCCTATCACATCCAGTAGATAAATACAAGGATGATATTTTTTTTTTCATGGACACTAACACCACCCAAATTAAAGTTGTTGAACCAAGGAAAGCTTGGTTAGCTCCCTTGGAATATGAAATTGACATTGACCAAGCTACAAAATCTATCAAAGATTTACTTGTTGAGAATAAGGATAAAGATGTTATATAGTTTTGAAGCTATGAAGTTGAAAAATATATAATTAAAATGGGATTGGTTTTATAAAAGATAGGAAGGAAAAAAGGAGAAAATGGTCAAAACTCTAAACAAAAAATTCGGTGTAACTGATGAAGACATTAAGAAATCAATTGATGAGGAAAATGAGGAACATACAACAATTAGTGATGATATTGATGAAGAGGCAACTGAGTCTAATGATCATGAATAGACAGAGCCTCCTAAGGCTACAAAATGTAAAGGTAAACAAGTTGAGACCTTAATCCATACTAGAATAATTGATGAAGTTGCAGAAGGAATAAAGAACATTGGAAGGATTTCTACTCCTAAGCTTAAGAGGTACCCTACTATGACCACTAAGGATCAAGATAAGCTGGAGGAAGCCATAATAGGTATGATATAATAAATTTCAAACAAGTTCCAGTTGATTTTTTAAGAAGCATACCAAAAGAATAATATGACAAAGTATCTACTAGATGGATGTATGTACTTCAAACCGAGAATAGGATGATAGAAAGGTCACTAATTTTGGTTAGATCTAACTTCTCTATTCCCAATATTGATAAATCCTTGAAATAATATAAAATTAATTATTTTATGAAGGTTAGGGTATTTAAAATTATTCAAGGAAAACTAAAAGAGGTAGATGACGAGAGTATAAATATATGGACTAAACTCCTAATTCTAGGAGATAAATTTGAGGCAACTACATCTGTAGTTGATATCGAGCAACCTCAACTCAGTATACAAGAAGGAGAACCAATAAATGTTGAGGATGAAACAATTTATATCTTGGATACTGAACAACCTAAGGAGGAAACTTATGCAAAAGACTTCATAACTATTGTTGAGAATGTTATGTAAGGGATTTTGGAGATGTTGAAAACATTAGGGGGTGAGGAAATACCAATTGAAGATATAATAGAAGGCGACTCCAGTCACAGAGCCAAAGAAGATGAAGTAATAACTAATGCTACCAATAACCTTGGCAAAGAAGAAGAAATCAAGGTAGCACATGTAAGGGTATTGGGTAACTTACCTATATAGTACAAGATATTGATATAGTAATTGAGAACTAGACCGAGGAAGCTCCACCTGAGAAAGGAACAAATAAAATTGAAGACAAGGGTGAGGTGACTAGTAAAGTTACCAAGCATAGTGGTAAAGCAAAACAAGGTGAAGCACCCACCAAGGCCATTGATGTAGCAAGTAATGCTCAATGAACACAAGAAGAGACAATGGTAGATACTTCTACCATTGACACTAGGTCACAAGCCCCCACACCACAAATTGTATAATCAAACACTCAGAAGAATGAAAAATGAAGAAAAATCCATGAAGCCACCTAAGGTAAATCTAGAGCACAACGCTCAAGTTTCCATTGCACAATCTCTGACATCTAGTGTGCAAGATAAGAAGAAAAAGAGGAAGTGACGAAGTAAGGGTCCAATCACACTTGATGAGATAATAGAAATACCAGCATTTGACCTAGGAACACTTGACCTCGAAGCTCTTCATAAATATGGAGAGCTATGCACCCGAAAGGAAGCTCAAGAGAAGCCAAGGAAATAACACAAGAATAATAAGGTTCTAGAAGATTTGAAGGAAATATTAATGCAAGTTTCTCCCTACATCAATGTAGATAAAACTACACCAATCATTGACTAACTTGCACTACTCACTGAGACCATCAATGGACCAACTACCGATGTCAAGAAGATGATTCAAGAAAGAGTAGAACAAAAGATTCAATACAAGCTAACTGAGAAGATCATCCTATTAATCCCTAAGTTTTGTTGTCAATTAGTGTCTTACACTTAGTCATTTTCAAGGCAATGTTGTTGGGTCATCACTTTGACCAAGCCATCATGTATAGGCTGAGTCATGTATATTGTACATTTACTAAGCAGTAGTTACTATCGAGTAAGACAATTGTCACTGAGTACTTTAGTATTAGCTGAGTTAGTTTATGGAAAATTATGTAGAGATGTCAGTGTCAAGAACCAGGGTATGAAGAACAATGAGTTCCGAGTTCCAGAGATATAAAATGCTGAGTAAGCTAGATTTGACATATGTATTTTTTATGGCACAAACAATTAGGTAAACCATTTTTTCTGACATCAACATGATATTTATTGTTGGGAGAGGAAATCATAGAGGTGATTATGCTTTATAATTTTAATCATTAATCCCTATGTAATTTATGTAACTAATTCGAATTAGGGAATGATTAAGCGGAAAAAGTAGATAATCTAGATTGTAGATCTCATATGATGGAGATGATAAATTATTTATATAAGATGAGATCTCAACCCTAAAATGTATCATGAGAGAGGAGAATTATATGAAGAATATCTCATACTTGTAGAATAGAAAAGTGTTTTGATTATTAGAAACATAGTTTAGTGACCTAGAAGAGTAGCGAAGGACATAATAGAGATATATTTGATAGAGGAGATCAAATCTATATTGTAAGGAGAAGATCTATAATTAGCATCATAATGAAAACTGAAGGATCAGGTACTAAGACATTCTAATAGGTGAATCAGGGTAAATCTCTTAAGAGAGTGGTTCTAACATATCTAAGTAATTCTCCTAACTAAGTGCTTACTTTATTATAAGGTTAAATCCATATGTAAGGTAGATTGTATAATTCTAAAAGCTCTTAACAGGGTAGACCCCTCACAAGGTAGATCATTATTTTATGGTCTAACTTGTAGCCCTAAAAGGAAAACTTTAATACTGTAGTAGTGAAGATTTGTGGGGGTTATCCCTACCCCAGTTTTACCTTTCAAGGGTTTTTGGGTAACCAAAATCATTTTGTTATGTTTTATTTTCATGGATGATGATTAGGATATTAGTTATGTTATAGTATTAAATTTGATGTTTATGTTATGCAAGTTAGTTTATGTCAAAATGCAATGATTGGTTGATATCTAATTCACCCCCTATCAGTATCTACATTCCCATAATAGATTTCCAACAATTGGTATCAGAGCTTAGTCTCTTAAAGATGTCTAACCACTTGTGAGTCAAAGATCTTGAGATGGAGGTTTATAAGTTGGGAAAGATCATAGAGAATCAAAAGATTGACATTCAACTTGCATTAAAATAACTTGAAGTAGCCAGAGGTGAACTGAAGAAATCCTTAAACAGAAGAAGAGAAATAGTGCCGTTATAGCAGAATGAAACTCAATACCAAGAAGAGGATACTACAAGACTATTTGATAGTGGAAAATCTACTAAAAGTGACAAATCTATAAAAGAACTACTAGATAAAAACAATATACTAAATGAGGACATCAAAAATCTGAAGAGAGAACAAGAAATACAATCAGCAAGACTCTATGAAGTTGTGGAATAGAAAGAGAAAGCTAAAGAAGATAAGACAATGGCTGAAGAAGATAAAAGAAAAATATCTATGAGATTTGATGAAAGAACATGTTATATGTAGAGGTTGTCAAACAATCAGTTGGACATGGTAAATCAATTACTACTTGTTAATCAAGAATTGGGCAGGAAAGATGTGGAAATCATAAATTTGAGATCAGAAAATAGTCAACTGAAGAATGAACTAAGATCTAAAAAAGAACTCAATAAAATGATGAACAAGCCTAATGAAGCTATGAGACACTTTGAAGAGTTTTTGAGGTCACCTAGAAGATCCAATGATACATCTAGACTTGGACATGATGAGCACCTGTCATCCACTCAAGAAGGAGAATTATCAAAGAGTCGAGAACAGAGGAATGCAAAGCCAAAGAACAAAAAGCCTATATGCCATCATTGTGGAAAGCTAGGACACATAACTAACATCTACAAAAGAAAACATGGTAAGTCTAATTCTAAACCAAAGTTCAATGGATATTATTTTAACTGTAAGAAACATGGACCTTAGGTACATGAATGCAGGACAAAGGTCAATAATCCACCTACCTCACCTAGATTTCAAGGACCTTGTTTCAACTGTCAGAAATATGGGCATAGAGCATATGAGTATAGATCCAAAGATAAGTGGAAATCTAATCAATAGTCTATGGTACCTAAGAAGGGTAATACATATTATTGGGACTACAATACATGGTATGGTTTTCATTACTATGGAAAGTATGGACATATTAGAGAAAATTTTTTAAAGACACATTTTAGAGGTAAATCCAAGAGTTGGATGAGTGGAAGTATGGTATGTTAGAAATGCAATAAGATTGGTACTTAAAGAAAGAATTAAGAGTACATGTTCTGAGAAATGAAAAAAACAAGAATGAAGAAACTATTGAGAAGATGAGAAATCAAATGAACATGACATGGAAGAAGAAAGAGGAAGGGAGCCAGTGAACTTGAGGTCACCCAATCTGATGGATTAGGTGATCACACTACTTTGAACTAAGTAAAGGAGGTATGTGTGGAACTAAATCTTATAATGTTTTATTTTACATCATTTCCTAGCATTTGCTAAGATGAATTCCATATTTGCATAAATTAAGATGTATTAGGACAGATTTGAGAAAAGAGCTACATTGTATATTTAATGCCAAGCATTAGTATTTTATCCTATAGTGACTAAGTGACTAGTGATTGTTGAGCTCCTATGATAGACGAGATGTGATGTATACCGAGTCGGAACTGAATGGTTGTATCGATCGAGCTTATGTCAACCGAGTTGATATGAGATTGTCAAGACAGATATATCTTACCTGGAAAGTGTATGAATCATTAATGAAGCTCTAAGCTGACCATTTGATGTTTATAAAGTGGAAAGTTACTGTTTCGAGATTGATGAAGCTGTGAAACAATATGCAAGTATATTTTTTATCAAGGCTAGGGCTTGTAAAATTCTTCAAGGAAAACTACAAGAGGTAGATGACGAGAGTAGAAATATATGGACTAAACTCCTAAGTACAGTAAAGAAAATTGAGGTGACTTCATTTGCAGTTGATACCAAGAAACCTCAACCGAGCATAAAAGCAAAAGGACCAGTCAATGTTGAGGATGAAACAATTCATATCGCGAATACATAGCAACATGAGGAGGAAAATTATATAAAAGACTTCATAACTGCTACTAATAATGTTATGGAAGGGATTTCAGAGATGTTAACAACATTAGGGGATGAGGAAATATTTATTGAAGATATAATAGAAGGATTCCCCAGGGAAGAAGCCAAAGAAGATAAAGTAATAACTGATGCTAATGAGAACCTTGGAAAAGAAGAGGAACCCAAGGTATCATGTGCAATGGTACTGGGTAACTTAACTATACTGGTACAAGATATTGATATAGCAATTGAGAAACAATTTGAGGAAGTTCCACCTGAGAGAGGAACATATAAAACTAAAGAAAAGGATGAGGAGACTAGTAAAGAGACCAAGCATAGTGGTGAAGCAACACAAGGTGAAGCACCCACCTAGACCACTGATATAGTAGGAAATGCTCAGGGAACACAAGTAGAGACAATGATAGACACTTCTACCACCGACACCAGGTCATAAGCCCCCACACCATAGATTTTAGAATCAACAAGTGGGAAGAATAAAGAGGAAGAAAAATCAATCAATCCACCTAAGGTAAATCTGGAGCATAAGACTCAAGTTTCCATTACACAATCTCCAATATCTAGTGTGCAAGATAAGAAGAAAAAGAGGAAGTGAGAAAGAAAGGGTCCAGTCACACTTGATGAGATAATAGACATACAACCATGTGACTCAAGGACACTTGACCCTTAAGCTCTTCATAAATATGGAGAGATATGCACCTGAAAGGAATCTCAAGAGAAGTTGAGGCAAGAACACAAGAATACCAAGGTGCTAGAAGATGTAACAAAAATATTAATGCAATTTTATTCTGACGTCAATGTAGATAAAACTGCACCAATCATTGACCAACTTTCACTTCTCACTAAGACAATCAATGGACCAACTAATAATGTCAAGTAGATGATTGAAGAAAGAGAAGAAAAAAAGATTCAGTGGAAGCTAACTGAGAAGATCATCAAAGCAGTGATAGTAAATAAGGTAAAGCTTTCTAAGGTACTAACCAAATTAGAAAGCATTATACACAAGGTTATTACAATTTTGAAATACTTATGTACTATGGACTATTTCACTACCAAGCTTAGTGAAAAGATAAGGAAACTAGATGAAGATTTAAAGAATAGTGAAACTAGTCTCACAAATGAGCAACATGCATTTCAAGTAGATTATTTAAAGGTTAAACACATTTAGCAGTTAAGACTAGAATTGAGAAAGGAAGAGGACTGAATACAAGATCAGGTAACCAAGCTACAAGATGAGTTACTACCGCATTAGAAGTGATATAGAAACATATGAAAAAGGAAAATAGATTGATTGCCACCCTCAAGATATCAGTCACAAAAAATATTTTTGGCATTCACACACAAGTAGGCTTAGCAAAGATTGCTCTAGAAAATATCAAGGAGGAATGGGAAAACCTCATGGACAATCTCAAGAAAACCCACCTAAATGTTTTTGACAAATTACAAGTAAATTTTTTTGAATTATTCTCAAAAAAGGGAAAAATATATCTATATATTATTGAGAGCATGTTCAAATGGGGAGTTCACACAGGTTATATATTTTTTGGTTTGTAAATTTTTCAACCTTTAATAGTCGCCATACATATATAAGTTTTTGATACTAATCCCAAAGGGGGAGAATATTACTCCTAAATAGATTAAGAGTTGTCATTAGTATTCATCTGTATAGTTGGTAAATAGAGAAAGATGGTTTAGTTGGTTATAACTGAAAATTAGTCACCTAGCATAGATATTACTGAGTACAACAGTCACCAAGCACACATGATTATCGAGTGCCAGTATAGTACCAAACTAGAGACACACCATTTACTGAGTAATCAAGAGTTCACATAAAAGTTTGAAGTGACACACAGTCCCAGTTGAACAACCTTTTTTCTGAGCTAGAAAATAATTTACCAAGATCGAGGTGAATATTTAATATAGATGTAATCATTTAATGATTGATGATTCCTATTAAAAATATGATCTAGGTTCATCATTAGAACCGTTGATCTTAGGTTTTATAAGATAGTGATAAAAAATAAAATGCAATGTGAACCCTAACATAGATTCCAAATGATGTCCAGTAAACTCCCTCAGGTTTGCAACAACAAATTCTCCAAGACTAACAATCACAACTAAAAACACTAAAACTAGCAAACATGAACAAAATATGAATATACTAAAATAAAGATATTTTTTTGGTTGATACAAGGTTGCCAAAAACCCAAGGATTCTCTCGCATAAGAAACCTAGAGTAAGAAGAAAGAGATTTTCTTTCTTTGATGTTGTAAGAAGAATCCACATCATCAGAAAAAAATCTGATCATAGAACTTCATTTTGATGTTTAGATTCCCAACCCTCAATGATGACAAGATGAATCTATGAATACCAAATCTCTAACTCTACCAATCAGATCTCAAAACCCTCTATACTACAACACACTATCTAAAAACTCACTGACAAGGCCAAATAGATCTGAAACAAAACAATGCATTGGATTTGCACTCTCCTTCTCAAACTCTCTACACAACTTCCCCAGCTCAATTCGATGTCCACCACACATCCAATTAATCTCAACTATCAGATCATCAGGAGAAAGCAACTCATGTATTATTCTACCTCTATCTATCATCTACAAATCCTTAGTCAACAACACCAACTCCACCAATCCTATCTTTATCTTTGTTGAGAGTTCCCTTTGATCTTTAATTTGTAGATTTATACTTTGATGGATAACTTTAATATAACTTTGAGTCTATCACCACTCCAAAGTCTACAAGGAAGAGGGCCAATTAACAAGGACCAACAATGAGATCCTCCTACACTTTGAGCCTTAATGCTCAGGTGGGTGTACCCTTGACTCACTTCTCCAAAGGAGTCTCAAAATAATATACCATTATACCCTTTACTTACTAATTGAAATATTTTATCATTTAAATGTTGTGTGACTGGTGATGAACAACCTCTAGAGAATGGACCAGTGCCTTAACCAAGGGCAAAGAGTCACCTAATAACATATATCAGCTGAACCCTAACTCAAACACACTTGAATTCAGGATAAGTGCTTTGCCTATTATCCCTCTCCCTCACATACCAGGACATGAAATCCTTATCCAGCCATGAACTCACTGAAACTACCTCAAAGACTTTAAACCTAACTTTTTTAAGAACTTAAAGATAATTTCAAAATACTCTTTGTTTACCATATGCTAACCCACTTTGTGAAATTAACATATATGAGCTCAAGAAAAAAATAAGAATACATACACCACTATGAGATTGGAATTCAACTATATTCTCATTAAGACTTGCATAATCAATACATTATCAAACAACAAAATGCCAAAGAAACAGACCCAAAATTTGAGCTCTCTTTGTTCAGTAAATTAACATCAACAATCAAGGACCAAAAGAAAATTTTGGAACCCCTACTAAGTCAAAAAATGCTACAATATATACCCCCTAGTCATCTTGGAAACCCAAAATAGGTTGCAACAATCTACGGATGACTAGGGTTAGGGTTTCACCCTCTAGATCAATTGAAACAATCAAGAATTTATTACAGGGGATGAAAACCAGTCGGCCATGTCTGAAAAAGATTTGCACTTATGATAGATCTTTGGGAAAGTACTGCAAATCATGGAATTCTAAATTTGTCAACTGTATTGGCCATTTGCAACACACCTTGAGCACAAAAAACATAGTACAAACCCCTGCAGATGATCATGGAACACCCTGGACCACACTGCAATGGCAAACAAATCATCTCTTACAAGCTCTAGTTGATTCTGCATTGAATTTTAGTCCTTCTAGTCATAGGAAACCCTCCAAGAAATTTGAAATTGAATTTCAATGGTCAGTTTTATAACACCAACACTTAATTAACGGTCAATATTTGAATCTGAGCTATTTTTAAGTCATCACCCTCTGATTAGTCCTTTTCACGATCTTTATGTCTTTAACCCAACAATGCTTTTTCCTATTCACGGAATGAAAACCTTAACCCACAGTCTAACTCAACAACCTAGTGACTAAAGGAAAACATTTAACCTCGGTCCCTTATTCAATAAATTGGCGACTGAAGGGTAGCGCCTATTCGTCAAATGTTTCATCTCTCTGCCAATTCATTTAGCTATTACATGAATTCTTTTTCGCTGGATCGCCAGTCAATTTAGAACATCACCAATTTATTATGTGAATGAGTGAGGCCCTTGAGATTTTGTCAGGCTGCTAAACACTTTATTAGAACTGCTAAAAGACCTTAGACCAAAACCTGGGCCCGCCTCAAGAAGATCGACGGTTGTCTCATCTTCGCATAGCCCTCCAAGATTCTTCCAGATCATCAGACAACCATCGGATGAAGAATCTTACCCTATCCTGACAACCCTCTGACACAATATGAAATCAAGGGTCGGTGCAAGATCTTAAACCTCTGACACATTTCATAAGAAATTATGCCAACCATTGATTTACTGACAACATCAGGACCCTCTGACGCATCTGAAAACTAGGTCCCACTAACAAGCACCAAGTCATTACCTCATGGACCAATCGTAGAATGCCAATTATGCCTACGTGTTAATTAGGACCCACTAAGAACAATATACCACTTGGAAGATCAGACAACAGGCGCAAGATTTGAAGGGCTGAAAAGATTCTATGTGCTTATACGCCAACCATCGATCTAGAATCATCTGATTGAGATAATGGGCCCACTGTGCTTTATAGGATATCTTGATGAATGAGAGACCACCACATGAGCCAACCTGGCAGTGGACCCACCTACATTGAAAGTTACATCATGGAAATGAACCAATGGCTATCGCAAAAGTGCAAGCCTCTGACAAAACCCTTGCACTTTCGCGACAACCGTTGGATCAAGATGGTGTTAGAGCCGGGCCCAGGAAAATATAAAGCACTGAGGACTTTAGGAAATAATTAAAACGCTGGACCTAGGGAAATATTAAATCAAAGGGGCCAACATCAAACCTTAGTTGCATCATCGCAAAGCATGCAAAAGGTTCATGTGATCATGTGACAAAGAGGTGAACAATTTAGCACATGCGCTATAGGACCTTTTAAGTGACCTAAATAAAGTAACATGAAATCAGAAAGCAGCCAGGGCTTAACAAAGGGTTTTTTCCACACAACGACTACATTTTTTAATTTTCTAAGCTTAGGGTTTATGCTAGGGACCTAAAAATAATTGCAGAGACTAGAAGAAAAGGGCTAGAGCCATGAAAATTTTTCAAGGTGCTAACAATGGCTCTATCTAGGGATGTATGCCTCCTGCAAGCATAGCAAGGATCTAGAATCATTGGTTAAATTAGACCATCCCACTGGAAAAACTGACAACAGAGAGCAATAGGACCAAAACCCTACAAACTAGGACAAAACAAGATAGGGGCAAGCGACTTCACAAAAATTTATAGAATGTACAGACCTAACTACTATTCATGGAAAATAGAATACCTCAAAAGAAGTATTTCTTTGAGAATTGTCCATGAACTAGCAATTCCTGAATATCACCATTCAATTCTTTTACAACATATGAATCTTGGCCCCATTTCTCATGAATTAAATATGGCCTTAGCCAGATGGGATAAAACTTACCATGTTTTCCTTTATCCTCCAATCTTGCATTCCAAATTAACACCAAATCACCAGGCTCAAACATCCTGTCAACAGTCTTCTTATCATACAAATTCTTAACCTGTAACTGCAATTTGGCATTTCTTGCAACCAAATCTCTTCTTGTTTCATCCAACCTAATGAGGTCCTCAATTCTCAATTGCATCTCATCATCTATGTCATCAACATATAATTTCACAAATTTATACATTTCCAGCAGATTATTTTGAGGCATTCTTGCATGTATTCCATATACTAGATCAAATGGTGCACAACTAATTGCCTTCTTCACAGTTACCCTATCAGCCCATAAAGCTAATGGCAGTTTTGAATTCCATGCCCTCTTATTCTTTTCAAGAATCCTCTTTAGGATTTTCATCAAGCTCTTATTAGATGATTCTACCTAACCATTTCCTTGTGGATGATAAGGTGAAGAATTTGACCTCTGAATTCCTAGACCCTTGCAAAATTTCTTATATTTAGCAGACCTGAAGCACATTGCATTTTCACTTACTATTCTCTTAGGGAAACCAAACCTTGTAACAATATTATTCAACAGAAAATCAATTACCACCTTACTAGTTGCATTTCTTGTAGGTATAGCCTCTACCCACTTAGTAAAGTAATCAGTGGCAACTAAGATCCATGAGTGTCCTCCACTTGACTTGTTTGGTATCTCCCATATGAAATCAATTCCCCATTGTTGGAAAGGAGCTTGTACCTCTACTGGTTTTAATGGCATGTTACTTGAAAATTTAAGCTTACTAGAGAAACTTTGACAAGCATCACACCTCCTTACCAACTATTCTGCATCCTTGAAGATTGTGGGCCACCAAAAACCTACTCTCAAGATTTTATGAGTAGTTCTCTTACACATATAATGTCCACCACAAACTCCCTCATGCATTTCTTTTAACAACTTGTTAGCTTGATTCTCATCCACACATTTGAAAAGCATGCAATCTAAATTATTTCTATACAATTTACATTTCACAATTACATACTTGATGGCCTGTAATTTCAATGTCCTCTTCTTATTGCCATCCATGTCTGCTGGACATTTCATGTTTCTCAAGTAATAGATGATATCAGGATACCAGATACAATCATCCATATCACATGTATAATCAATTTCAGAATGATTTATCTGATTAGCATCAAGATTGGATTGAGCCATCAATTTTGCCAATCCTTGTCCTCTAACCAATTTAGTAATTTGGATATCAATGTTGAACTCTTGGATCCTAGTGATCCATATGCATCTTCTCCCAGACACCTCTTGTTGTGAGAAAATATCTTTGACTGCTCCACTTGGCACAAAGGAAATCACAACCACCCCCATCAAGTAACACCTAAAAGCCTTGACTACCTTCACAAGTGCATAAGCTTGTTTCTCATTTATGTCATACTTCAATTTAGTAGCCTGCAAAGATTTACTGAAGAATGCAATAGGCTGCTCAAAACCGTCCTTATTTTTCTACAACAAAACTGCAGTAATAGTATGAAAAGAGGCAAAAGAGAAGATGTACATTGGGACATTATGATCAAGTGTCTTAAGCACTGGTGCATCTTTGATAGCCAGCTTGATATTTTTGAAAGCCTCATCAGGCTCACCCTCCCATGTAATAGCAGATCCCTTCTTCAACATCTTAGAAATAGGTCTAGTAACCTCTGCAAAATTTGTCACAAACCTCCTTAAGAAATTGACCTGACCAAAGAAGTACTGAATCCCTTTAACATTATTTGGTCCCTGAATTTTATCAATAGCTACTACCCTTTCAGGGTCAATTCTCACTCCTTGCTTGCCAACCAAGTGGCCAAGCAACTTACCATCAGTGACACCAAATGCACATTTCCTTGGGTTTAATTAAATGCCATATTCCAAAGCCCTCACAAATATTTTCTCTAGATGAGTACAATGGTCTTCTTCCTTCTTAGAATAGGCAGTTAAATCATCTTGATAAACAACAAGGAAATCATCAATAAAATCTGCAAAGGCAACATCCATTGCCCTCTAAAAAGTAGTACCAGCATTTGTGAGACCAAAAGGCATTCTCACATAAACATATGTCCCCTAAGGTGTAGTGAAAGCTATTTTAAACTATTCTGATTCTTTTACAATTACCTAATTGTAGCTAGAGAAATCATCCATCATAGACATCAATTCAGATCCAATTACTCTCTGCAGCATAGATTCCATATTGGGCAAACAATAATTATCCTTTAATGACCTGATGTTCAAATTCCTAAAGTCCACACAAAGCTTGATCTCACCATTTTTCTTTCTCATAGGAACAAGGTTTGACACCCAAGAAGAGTGTCTGATGGGCTTGATAATGCCAGCATCTCTTAACTTCATCAACTCTTCTTGCATCTTGGGAGCCAAAGTAGGATTGATAGGCCTTTGTTTCTACCGGAAAGGTTTAGCATCTTCTTTCAATGGAATAATATGCTGAAACAAATCTTCTCTATAAACCTTTAGGTCATCATATGACCATGCAAAAACATGCCTGAATTTTCTCAATAATTCAATCAAAGATTTTCTCACATTGTGAGACATGTCCCTACCAATGTATACCTTCTTAGGTGCCTCGTGTGTTCCAATATTTATCTCCTCTAGATCAGCATGACCTTCTCTTTTGATATTCTTTTGAACTCTATCCTGGTTATCAAAGATAGTCTCCAAAAGAACAAGCCCCTTGGGCACCTTGTTAGTTCTAAGCTGACTAACTTCATTGCCAAAGACAACCTCCTTTCCTTCTACTGACTCAACAAAGGTTGAACAATCAAATTCCTAACCATGATACTGATCCTCACAACTCATAAACTTCAAGATATCATTATCATCATCCAAAACTTGCTAATTTTCAATATTGTCTGGTACACTAGGCCTAGCCTGAATTTCAACTTTAGAGATACCAGTAAATGTAATATCACTAGGATTGATTGCTATATTGGCTAATAGGTCAGCCATCTTATTATTACTTCTATCCTTCCATTCAATATTGAAGGCATCAAAACACTCAATCAAATCCCAAACTACATTCCTATATTGTTTTAACCTTTTGTTCTTGGAAGCATATACTAACCTGACTTGGGACACCACCAATTTAGAATCACCAACAACATTTAAACACTTAATACCATGTTTTTGTGCCAACCTCAGTCCTAACAACAATGCCTCATATTCTACTAAATTTTTTGTACAAAATAAATTCAATGTGAGAGAAAATTTGTAGGTGTTTCCATTAGGAGAAATAAGCAAAATACCTGCTCCTACACCATTCTTGCAACTAGCACCATCAAAGTACATTACCCACAAATCACCCTTCACAAAAATAACACTTACCTCAACAGATATAGGTGACAAAATAGGTTCCTTCTCAAGTATAGGGATCTCTTCCCTAAAAGCATTAATATCAGTATCCACAAAACATGTAGTCTCATTGTCAATATTTCTCTCAATCATGTGACATACTCTTGGTTCTTGCTCAATCTTGACAAAACTGATCATCAATCTTGAAAGTTGAATAGGACAGATCACACTGTAAACTTCCACCCATGGCAGCACTCCAGCTTCTAGATAGTAGCATCCCATAATGAGGAGGGATGTCCATCACCAAAACACTCATTGTTAACTCTTTCTCTAGATATGTTGCCAGCCTATATAGCTTTGCATTGATAGTCCCAATGACTGGTACCTCCCTCTGATCCATTTCACAACATCTACCTTGAACTGTATCAACTTTAAGGCCCAATTTTTCTATAATCTTAAAAGGCATAACAATATTAGAGGCACCACTATCAATCATACAATTTCTCAATTTCATTCCATTCACAAGGACACTTAAAAAGAATGGATCAATGTTTTCAAGGCTAACATTGACAGAATTGTCCAAATATATAGGAGGAATTTGAGATACAATTCCCTAAGCACCAACACCTTTCAAAGCTTTATCATGAGACCCATTGCATGCAACATCATTTTTATGAACATTAGCTACCCATGAAATAGTTCTATCTTTGTGTTCAAGGATCCTCAACAATTCTGACAATGGAACCTTAACTGTAATTTGGGACAATATAGATAACATATCAATAGGAGTAGTGGGAGGAACCTCAATCTGCACTACTTTAGTATCCTTTTGCTTGTCTAATATATTAGGTGTATTGACCACCCTCATTTTTTCACTCTTAGCCATTGTGTTAACTGGCTTCTCAATCTCACTAAGAATCTTTCACCTCCAACTCCCTTAGGCTCACAATTCTTAACTTTTACATTCTTGAATTTAACCATGTGATCACCCTTTGATTTGTTCTTGTTAGGCTCTCCAGAGTTGGTACTCTTTATAAACATTCCTGTAGCTTTCTCATTTGTATTCCTTTCCACCATGCATCTAGTTTTCACTTGGTCAATCATTTTTGTAGTAATCCTATCCATCTCTTCTCTAGAAGGTCTTCTTAAATTTACTGGCTCAGAAGAAGAGTTCATGTTACATGTCTTCTTATCAATGTCTTCACTATTAGAAAAAAAAACTCTGGATGAAAAAGGGCCTGATTATGTCTCTTCACATTTACATCTGCTTCTTTATCAAAATCAGAATCATCTTCATATCCTAGATATGAAGTAGCCATGTTGCACCCAACATCATCATGAGTCTCTTCTTGATCTATCTCCTCATTACCACAATCTTGATTTCCATCCATAGAATGTGCAACCACACAATGCTATGCAGAATGAGGGGATTGGCATGCAAAACACCAAGGTATGTCCTCCATGACATTTATTGAAGCTTTTTGTAGAGGGTCAGGGAAACCTTTGTCATTGTTTCCTCTTGCAGTAGGGACAATAGGCTTGCCATCCTTCCATTGGGTGTTGTAGGGGTAGTTTTGCAATCTATTCTACTTATTGAAATTATTGTTGAACTAAGGCCTTTCATTGGTAGGAGCACTAATGTTCCTATTTGTAGGTGCCTTCAAATCCTTCAATGCATTGAGCACCTTATCTAATTTATCTTCTTCTTGCCTCCTAGTTCCAACATTCCTATCATTTTCTTTTTTGTATTTCTTGTCCCCAAACAACTTAGGGTCATCTCTCTTCCCACCCAACTTCCCTAAAATTTTCATAGTGTTCTCAATATTGACAGCAATCCTAAAAGCATCTCCAAGAGTTCTCGGTTCTTTGTCCCTCAACAAGTATCCCATCTTTCCATCAAATGCATTGAAGTATGTGGTCAAACAGACATTGTCCTCTAACCACATAACTTGGAACAACTTATGCATTCCCTTCTGAAATCTCATGTTGAATTTAATTGTAGACTCATTCTAATTTTTTCTTATGGTATTGAATTCATTCAACATGAAACTAGCATTAGGCCTATCACCATACTGCTCTTTGAAACATCTCTCAAAGGAATCCCAAGTATCAATACATTTATCAAGAAGTCTCTTAAACCGATCTCTAGCATCCTCCATTAGAGATTGAACAAACAATTTCAAGACTACATCCTCATGCTCTACCTCAAAATCATTAAGCATATCAATAAATAACCTAAGATGCTCCTCATAACTAATAGCATTATTACTAGAAAACTTAGGTACCTTATCTCTTATATCATTTGGAAAAGCATTTGGGTAGCCTGGTATCCCATCAAAACTAATTTGCCTATAGCCTTCTAGTTGCATAGGTCTTCTTTGAAATCCTAAACTAGTGTTCCCACTAGAATTATTATTTTTATCTACATTCCCACCCACTTGCACATTTGACTATCTATTAGGATCAACAAATGATTTGGTAGATATATTAGGAATTAGATTACTAGTAGTAGCATTGCTAAGTGGAACAGTAGTGTT
This sequence comes from Chamaecyparis obtusa, assembly GCA_027943335.1. Classification (NCBI taxonomy): domain Eukaryota; kingdom Viridiplantae; phylum Streptophyta; class Pinopsida; order Cupressales; family Cupressaceae; genus Chamaecyparis; species Chamaecyparis obtusa. The sequence continues at coordinate 218,078 of BSBK01004031.1, forward strand.
CATAGATGGCATACCTAATTCAGTAGCAAAAGGGCCATGAACATTAGCTGATGAAGCCCTCAAGAATTGGATTTTTCTTCTTTTCTCTATAATAGTAGCATCAACTTCAGCTCTTTCCAACTCTTAAGAAAGACCTTCATCCTCCTTTTTTTTCTTTCTATCTCTGTCTCCCTATTTGATTTAGGTGGTGGGATCCTTGGTATTGTCATTGGTTTGCTTATTTGGACACCCACCATCTTCTGCTTTCCTTTTTCATTAATAACTACAGTAGGCCTAGTGATCTCATGTCCATCCTTATCCTTAGGCAAAGGAGCATAAATTTGCACTTGTCTGATCACAGGGCCCTCTTCATCAAACTCATGGTCTTGCAACAAGAGTTCCTACTCACTTTTTAGAGCTTCAAGATCACCAAAAACATCATGCTGCAACACCCTAGGAGCAGAAGCAAGCATCTTGTTTCTCTCCTTCATTTCATTATTTTTTCTTAAAAGAGACTACCTCTCCATTAGAGCATTTACTTTTTCAGCCTCTCTCTCCTCTTGTAATCTTTTGTATATGGCATCCTGCTCTGCCAACTACAACCTAAGTGCATTTAGGTCATGTGGATCTATCATGTTGTCTTCAGAGCTTGATGACACTTCCACATCAGTAGGATGATGATGTGGGAAATGCACTCACCTTGGTTCCATGGGTTGTCTTATGAAATTATCCTCATCAAGATCTAAATCAATCTCAAAACCCATCTCTCTAGCTTGTTAATCCTGACTTTCAGCAATGAACCCTTCTCTTGAAATATAGCCTCTGAGGTATCATAGAATTTGTCTTAAGAGCAACCACCATCTGATCTAGAAACTCTATCTTGTGAACCTTCCTCACTTGAGGAAACATGTGGTTCTCTACCTCTGGTATTTCCTTGTTCTCTTATGGGAGTACTAGTAGACTCATTATTTCTTCTGATCCAACTCTTCTTCTCCTGTCTAGGTAATTGTTCTAGAGTGACCTCCAGATTTTTTCTAACAAAGGACCTAGTATTCCTCCTTTTGTCCATCTTTTGCAGTCTATAACACTGGTTCTAACCTCTTGAGTCACCACCCACCAAAGTGGGAAAACCTTTAACTGAATACAATAGGAAAACAAGAGTGCACTTTGAAAACTTTTATCTCTAGACTCTCCCCAGTAGAGTCGCCATTTTGTTGGGAGTTCCCTTTGATCTTCAACTTGTAGATTTATACTTTGATGGATAACTTTAATATAAGTTTGACTCTATCACCACTCCAAAGTCTACAAGGAAGAGGGCCAATTAACAATGATCAACAATGAGATCCTCCTACACTTTGAGCCTTAATGCTCAGGTGGGTGTACCCTTGACTCACTTCTCCAAAGGAGTCTCAAAATAATATACCATTATACCCTTTACTTACTGATTGAAAGATTTTATCATTTAAATGTCTGTGTGTGTGACTGATGATGAACAACCTCCAGAGAATGGACCGGTGCCTTAACCAAGGGCAAAGAGTCACCTAATAACATATATCAGCTGAACCCTAACTCAACACACACTTGAATTTAGGATAAGTTCTTTTCCTATTATCCCTCTCCCTCACATACCAGGACATCAAATCCTTATCCAGCCATGAACTCACTGAAACTAACTCAAAGACTTTTATCCTAACTTTGTTAGGAACTTAAAGATAATTTCAAAATACTCTTTGTTTACCATATGCTAACCCACTTTGTGAAATTAACATATATGGGTTCAAGAAGAAAATAAGAAGACATACACCACTATGAGATTGGAATTCAACTATATTCTCATTAAGACTTACATAATCAATACATTATCAAACAACAAAATGCCAAAGAAACAGACCCAAAATTCGGGGTCTCTTTGCTTAGTAAATTAACATGAACAATCAGGGACCAAAAGAAAATTTTAGGACCCCTACTAAGTCAAAAAATGCTACAATATATACCCCCTAGTCATCTTGGAAACCCAAAATAGGTTGCAACAAGCTATGGATGACTAGGGTTAGGGTTTCACCCACCATATCAACTGAAACAATCAAGAATTTATTACAGGGGATGAAAACCAGTCAACCATGTCTGAAAAAGATTTGCACTTATGATAGATCCTTGGGAAAGTACTGCAAATCATGGAATTCCAAAATTTTCAACCCTTTTCGCCATCTGCAACATGCCTCAAGCACAAAAAACATAGTACAAACCCCTACAGACAATCATGGCACACCCTGGACCACACTACAATGGCAAACAAATCATCTCTTACTAGCTCCAATCACTTTTACATTGAATTTTAGTCCTTTTGGTCATAGGAAACCCTCAAAAAAAATTGAATTTGAATTTCAACTGTCAATTTTATAATGCCAGTAGTGAATCAACGGTCAATATTTTAATCTGAGCTATCTTTAAGTCATGACCATCTGATTAGTCCTTTTTGCAGTCTTTATGTCTTTAACCCAACTGCTAGCCTCAAGGTTTACTCCTAGCGACTACGTGACAATGCTTTTTCCTATTTGCAGAATGAAAACCTTAACCCACCATCTAACTCAGTGACCTGGTGACTAAAGGAAAACATTTAACCTCGGTCCCTTATTCAGTGAACTGGTGACTGAAGGCTAGCACCTATTTGCTGAATGTTTCATCTCTCCGCCAATACATTTAGCTATTACGCTAATGCTTGTTCACTGGATCGCCAGTCAATTTAGAACATCACCAATTTATTATGTGAATGAGTGAGGCCCTTGAGATTTTTTTGGGCCTACTAAACACTTTATCAAAACCGCTAAAAGACCTTAGACCAAAACCTAGGCCCACCTCAAGAAGATCGACAATTATCTCATCTTCGCATAGCCCTCCAAGATTCTTCCAGATCATAAGACAACCGTCGGATGAAGAATCTTACCCTATCCTGACAACCCTCTGACCCAATATGAAATCAATGGTCAATTCAAGATCTTAAACCTCTGACACATCTCATAAGAACTTACGCCAACCATTGATTTACTGACAACATCAGGACCCTCTAACACATCCGAAAACTAGGTCCCACTGACAAGTGCAAGTCATTACCTTGTGGACCAATCACAAAATGCCAACTGTGCCTACATGTTAATTAGGACCCACCGAGAACAATATATCGCCTGGAAGATTGGATGACGGGCGCAAGATCTGAAGGGTTGAAAAGATTCTATGCGCTTATATGCCAACCGTCGATATGGAATCAGTTGATTGAGATAATGGGCCCGCTATGTTGTATAGGATATCTCGACGAATGAGAGACTGCCACATGAGCCAACCTGGTAGTGGACCCGCCTGCATTGAAAGCTTACGACATGGAAATGAACCAATTGTTGTCACAAAAGTGCAAGCCTTTGACAAAACCCTTGCACTTTCGTGACAACCATTGGATCAAGATGGTGTCAAAGCCGGGCCCAGGAAAATATAAAGTGTTGAGGACTTTAGGAAATAATTAAAATGCTGGACCTAGGGAAATATTAAATCAAAGGGGCTAACATCAAACCTTAGTCACATGATCGCAAAGCATGAAAAAGGTTCACGCGATCATGTGACTAAGAGGTGAACAATTTAGCACATGCGCTATAGGACCTTTTAAGTGACCTGAATAAACTAACATGAAATTAGAAAGGGGCCAGGGCTTAACAAAGGGTTTTTTCCAGACAACGGCTACATTTTTTAATTTTCTAAGCTTAGGGTTTATGCCAAGGACCTAAAAATAACTGCAGAGACTAGAAGAAAAGGGCTAGAGCCATAAAAATTTTTCAAGGTGCTAACTATCTTCACTTTTAGAAAATCCATCCCCAGGTCCAAGGATCAATTCCTTGCAAAGGAAATCTGCTCTATTTTCCAAACCTTCTCTACAATAAAAATCACATCTCCAGAACCAATCATATTGGCATCAACAAGGTAACTCAAATTCTTACATTTACTTCCATAAGGTAATATCTGCAATAAGTTAGCATCAAATTGAACACTTCGGTCTACAACCCTTCACTCACAAAAAGTTCATCCAAGACACTATCATGCTACTCAACAATAGTATCATAAACAACCACACTATCTACAACCAGATGTTAATCAATCATCCCTAAAAGATCACCAGATCCAACGATAGGAAATATTTTCTCAATTATAGGAAAATAACTCTTCTCAACCTTACCAACCAAAGTATCTCACTTAGCTTCTACCTCAACAATTTTCATCAGAATTATATCTTCAATAGAACTATGTGATGCAACCATAGGAATTTCACCCAAAGGAACCTTATAATTAGATACATCTACAATACCAAGGTACTCATCAACTTTCTCATCATATCTAGTCAACTGACTAAGTAACTCATCAATAACTCTTCTTCTTCATGCAAAGGCATCTCCAAAGCAAGAACACTCACTAGTATACTTTTCTCAACAAGCTCTAACTTTCATCCAGTAAGTTCCTCGAGGCCTTCACCAAGACTTCTTCCCTCTACAACATTCACATCAGAAACATCTCCTATGCCTTCATCAATGCCAAGTTTAGCAAAAAACTACAGAGAATCCTCTTTTTGACAATAAAATCTCCTCTACAACTCCATCTTTATTTCATCCACTTATCTCTTCCACTCAATCATACAAACTCTTATCTCTTCTCACTACCATTCTTCAAATTTCTCCACCCTCAGAATTCGAAGAATCCACCAAATGGAAAATATCATATTCCTATTTCTCTTCTTATACATATGCTTAGTCCTCTTCATGAACATCTCCTCTCTCCTAAGGTGCAATAGCCTCACTTCAATGGTCAGATTGCAATAACTCAATTACCTCTCTATCGGTGATCTATTAAAAACCTTTGTAATCCACTTTGAATTAGTGATCTATCCACCAATAAGATAAATGAAAGAACACAACTTATTCCAAGGTTTATGACCATCAGAAACAATAGTTACTCTCTTAACCATATCACACAAATCCACAACAAGCATATGTCAAATTCACTTTCTGCCACCCTACAACAAACCCATCATCAATTTGCAATCATAAGAACAAACATTTATCGCACCAAGATCCACAACTCACTCATATCATGGAGAAAAATCAACCTTACAGTAGCAAATCCCTTTTGACCACCTTGCACAAACCCTTCTCTGATGCTAGTCAGATCAAGACTTTGTCACTTCACAAATAACACACTATAACCTTCAAAAATTTAGACAATATGATTCACATGATCGCAACATAAAAAAATCTCTAATACCATTTGATGTAGTCAAGGATAGAGGAATGAAGAATCATTTATCCAATCCTTGCAGCCAAATACCCCAAACAGAAATTAACCTTCTGAAATCTATATGAACACACAAATGAACATCCAAAATGAACCTTCATTCATTCACATTATTATAAAAACAAGATTTACATCAATTCTGACTACAAAATGCAACTTACATATATTTAGAATGCATTACTGAGAATCTCCCAAATATCAAGATTCATACTAGATGAGAATCTCCAAGAGGTTACTCTTCTAAAGACTCCATAAAATATTAAACATAAGCCACAATATAGATAAATCATAAGCCACAAGTTGGTGTGGAACATTTTCACATTCTGCAAGAATAGGAAAATATATTAAAAATATAGGTTTGGACCTAAATCATAAAGAGCTCCTTTAGATTAATAAACAATAATATGCAATCCATAAGATAAGTCAGCCACAACCCAAAGATCATCAAACAATGTACTAGACAAGTTCACAAATCACAAAGATCTATCACAAGATCCAACAACCAAGTACTAGATGATAATGTAAATAATAATAGGTCCAAGCCAAAAATCCAAGATATAACATAATGTGATGCAAACCCAAACATAGATTCTACATGATGTCCATAAGATTTTGTCCAGTTCATAGCAACAAATTCTGCAATATTAAGACCCACAACTAAAAACATTAAAAATCACAAAAAGGAATAATCTTTGAACAAACAAAAAGAAAAATATTTTTAAGTTAATGCAAGATTGGGAATGACCAAAGAATGCTCTTGCATGACAATGGTAAACCTACTGTGTCCTCAGGAATTCATGCACCTCCCTTTCCCTCCCCAAACCTTATGAAGTGAACAAAAACATGTTTTTAGACTTCAAGAGGAAGGATGTATCCCCCCTTCCAATGGTGAAGGCTAAACGTATTTACTCCTTCATCATTGATAGTGAGGATATCTTCAATCATGTTAATTCTTGCTAGAATGTTATGTATGATCCTCAAGTTTGCTAAAAGGTCTTTTAAAGGAATTTTGCTAATCTTATGGAGCCCAAAAGGAGGTACCTTATGTGGAGGTTCCTTCTTCATTGGGGTGGGTGCAAGAAGTTGAGTCCCACTTTTGGTCAAAAAGTGGAAGTGTTTTCCCTTTCTTTCAAATTTCCTCTCAATTGATGTCTAAATTTCATGCACTTAGATATTGAATCTCAAAAAACTTTAGTAATATAAAATGTAGTTCTCGATGTTTATTTTTCAAATATGTAACTTATATAAATACCCACATGGTATAAATCTATTTTTGGTAGGAATTTTCAAAAACTATGTTTTCAAAATGCATGTTTCAGGACAATACAATAGGCATGTACGACCGCCATGTATTTTGACCTAAATAAATGATTTTTTGCAAATCCTTCTAGAGAAATATACCTAAGACATTAAAGATTGATGATCATATTTTCCCTTATTTTTTATCCAATATATTTTTTTAACTAATTTTTTAATGACTATAAAACACATTTTCAAAAAATCTGGTGTATGAGCACCATAATTTGATGAAAATTTCATATTTCTTCAATTTATTTTTTCAAGAGAATTGTATGTAGATTGATTACATATAGTTTATTTTCCACAAAAATTAAAAACAAAAAATTTATTAAAGTTTTACTGAACCTTACTATTTTACATTTAGGTACCACTTTTAACTAATAAATAATGCAAAAATAGTAAAAAATATTCATATCCTTATGAAATTTACATTTTTGAAATCGAGACAATGAGAACTCTAACGTGTTTTTATTTTGTAAAAAAATACAATTAGGAAGGCCCTAAAAAAATTACGACAAGGCAGAAATCTGGCATTCCAGTGCCTTACAAAATTTTGGGAGGTCAAGGCATAGGCTTGGTTCCACCAAGCCTAAACCAAACCTATTTTGAAACAAAACCTGAGGCAAATGTGTGTTTCTTACTCATGTCTTAAGAAATAGGTACTCATTATTTAAAATTCAAAAAATGGGCACCTGTTTCTTAAAATAAAAATTCGGCCTATTAAAATGCATTTCTAGTCCTAAAAAAATAACAAAGAAAAAAAATAGAGACCGGCATCCATTTTGAAATGGGTACCCATTTTGATACAATTGTGCACCCATTTTTTGAATTTTGGATAAAGTGCCTAGACCTAAATCGGGTTCCCATTTTTTGAAAACAAGTGCCCGTTTCGAGTAACATCTTCCAATTCTACAAGACTTCCGCTGAATTGGAACCCAACTTCTTGCACTTACCCATTGATTACACCTAAACAAACCAAATGATGACTTCAACATTTTTCATCTTTGCAGAACCCCATAAACCATGCATCATTTTTTTAGTGCTTATTTGCTAGGAAGTGTGGAACAACTTTGGTCTAATCATTAATGGTAATATAAGAACTTTAGTGATTAAATTTAGATATATCTAGAACCTTAGGAAGAATGTAAATATATTTTGGTCTATTATTTGTGTTGAAATCTTGTGGCTTATTTAGAAATTTAAAAAAGATAACATTTTTTTGTCAAAGATAGAAATCTTACATAATGTCTAAGGAGACACATCTTCCACAATATGGATGTCCAAGTCTTAGGGTCATCAGAGAGGATATCTCACATGGTTGCACTTGGACTAGAAGGATAGAGGAAAGGAACCTATTTGATGATGCCTTGTAGTACTTCATGTCATATTTAAACAAGTATAAAGAGAAAGTTACAGCGATGCCAATTGTACCATTTCTAGATGTTATTCTACAAGATTCAGGAGAACTAGTGGTTGTTGTTTCATTAGTAGTGATTCTAGCCACAAATTATCCTATAGCTAAACCTATGCCTCATTTATATAGTTCTCTTGTATAGGAGGACAAAGTTCTATAGTGGATGGAAGGTTATCTAGGACATATAGCTTTTTTCTCATTTATATACTTTTGTAAAATGTAGTGTAATCTTGTGTTATGAGTCCTCTAATTCCCCAAAACTCTCCAATGAATATGGTTTGAAAAAAAAGGTGATATGGATGTACTAGTTTACTACTTATAACTGTTACAGATAAAAAATAAAGATAATGTAATTGAAATATAATTCATATAGCTTTTAAAGTTTTATTTTTAAAAAAATAGTATTATTGATATTAATTTTTATTTTTTTATTTTTTTCCTATTATTTAAATAAATATGTATATCTATTTATTTAATTCATTAGTTTTTTATTCTATCATTAAATAAAATTTTCATTTACTTAACTATTTGATGAATTAATTATTATTTTTCTTTTCACATTTTGAAATTTTATTTTTCAATCTTTTAATCTTCACCTTTGATTTTCTTTTTTAAGTTCTATAAAAGAATACATATCTTCCTCATTTGAATAATATTAGAATCAATCTAATACAAACATATCTATCTTGGGCATATATTTCTATCTTCATCATTATGTTCATGTCATCATCATAGCTTTTCACATTTGAACATCATAATATAACATATTGCATAATAATATTATAATATTATATTTTAATTTTCCATAATTGAGTATAACACCAACCATGATATTATGGTAGTCAATTGAAATAGTATTATATATTATGTATTTTATATCTAATAATCACATCTTAATTTATATTAAATTTATATCACTACCATAAGAAATAAATCACATACATAGGTCTTTAAAGTACATAAGAAATAAATTAACATGTAAATAGATTTTTAATAAAGAACAAATTAAAACATAACTTTACTTATACATACAAACAATTTATAACTAAATTTTCCTATATAAACTCTATGAACACCTAATTCCAATGACATAATATAAAATATTTTTGTAAATTATATTTATTAAACAAATAAACTTAAATAAATATAAAAATATATTATTTAAAAAAAGACTTATGTTCTAAATCATAACTCAAACCACTTATTGTCAGCATATTTATTCAAGATATATTGATTAAAATAAGGCTTGTATACTATTAAATATGTCCATAACCACATTCAACATGCAACCATATTCAACCTGGCTAGAGTAACAAGAAGATTATAGTTCTTAAAACATTGCATCACTGGAGTGTTCAACATATATCACAATTGTAGTGAAAGTTTCTCACAGACTAAGTTTTCCAAGGGCCGGATCTCACAAGACGATGAAGGGAAGTCACAAAAAAATGGTTCAATAAAACTTGGCTATTCTTGAATGTTCAACCTACAACATAAGGACAAAAAGCTCCTCCAAGTTTAGATATATTGCAAAGGATCAGACGAAGGTCTTTAAAAGGTAAAGAACATGGTAAACCTAGTTTTGAAGTTGTTATAAGAGCAGTTTAACAACACTTTAAACAATTTAAATTAGAGAAAACTCTTTTCCAAGGTTAAATAAATTGTAAAGGATTAAATCTTAGTTTTCATGATGTGAAAAACTTGATAAAATAAGTTTCCAAAGTATCTTAAATGAAATTCGAACAAAACACCCTATACCGAGTTTGACAGCAAGAGTCTTATTTCAAAATACTTGGATTTTTAAATTCTCAAAACTCCAGAGAATAAGTTGAAAAAGACAACTCTAAATTATGAGTTTTACAGCTAGAATCCTGATTGAAAGTACTAAGATTTTTACATCATCACATCACTCCAGATATTGAAAAGAATGGAAAGTCAACCTGTTGCACCTGCACTAGGCCCACTTTGTGGATCGTGAAGAGAGTGAGTTTTTCTGTTACTCTTAGCCATTTTGTTTTCATGACTAGTTCTCAGAAGACTTGAGGACTTCCCAGGATAGCAAAATGTGGAAAAAGCTAGAGATAACCTATTTTCTAAAGCTATTGCCTTTGAAAAATCTAATCCCTCTTTAATATAACTAAATGGAGCTGCCATAGAATGAACTCCATCTCCAGTGGAAGCATGGGAGAAAAGGAAAAGAAGAAACTAGGAACAATAGAAAACAAAATTTCATCGTAGGAGAGAAGGAAAAAGCACTAGCTAGAACCAAAAAGGAACCCCAGATCAACCATCGAGAAAAATAGAAGCTCATCACAACAAAAACTCCCCAATGCACCATCCATCCTTCTAACATAACCACAAGAGACCAAATCTGAGGAAAAAAAGAAGGCATCACTAATCCCAGGATGAAACCCTAATAAAATCCACTGAGAAAATGCAGGGGTGAGGGAAGGGAAAGCCCAGAATGAAATCGTACAATAGAGAAAACAAAACATTCACAGAGTGGAAAGGGAGAAAGGAACAAAATCAATCACAAAATGGGAAACTAGATCGAGGGTCTCTAAAACCCTCAGAGAAGAATAAAACCCTCACACAACACACATAGCAGAATAAAAGCGTAGCAAGGATAGAGCCCTCACATTCTACATTTTGATGTGTGTTTCATGACTCACCAAAGAGTAGAACAAAATACTAGAATATCCTATCATCTCTTGAATAAAGTATCACGTATTCTAAGATTGCAAAAAGATCATATGATAACTCCAAGGTTCCTTGACTCATGGATATGCTCGGTGTTGATGTGATTTGCTGATGATCACAAGAGGCCTTACATTTTTTCAATCCTTTATGTCATGATGAATATGGGTCGTATCAAATGATATTTAATTAAGTACTATTTTTTGGGGTTTTCACTGGATATGCAGAAATGAAAAGGGTTTAGGGTTCATAGATCCTAATCTAATCCTAAGGGTAATGATAGCCAAGGAAAGTATGTTGATGGATGAGTTCCTTAATTACCAAGTCATGCTTCACCAAGTCAAGCTACAACTACACATAGACTGGTGCAATCTTCAAAGGTTTGTCTGAATGATCAAATTTAGGCAAATGGATAAGGGTTCAGGCTAACTATGCACAAATTTTTAGAATCATTAAAATGTCAAAAGTATGAATCAAAGAAACTCATCAAAACATCTTCATATTCTCCACAACATTCATCACACTTGATCTATTAAACTTAATCTAATTGAGAGAATAATGAAACCAAGCAAGCATTAAGACACATCAAATGATCACCACACCTCAATGAAAATTTTATTGTCTCAATAGCTCATAACAAACAATCTCAGAATTCACTCCTTTAAAAATGAGAAGAAGAGGCCTTTATATAGGCCCTTGAAAATGATGAGTGACCCAGATCAAAACAATAACTGATGGCCCAAATTTTGCCACCCTAGCCATAATTAGGGTTAGGGCATAGAAAAGGGAATCTGAATTAATGCAAGGAAGAAACCACCGCCGTAGTTGGTAATAAATGCCCACCATGCATGCTCTTTCAGGAAGAGAGTGGGGTGAAATGAATGCCTAATATGCATACCCACTATGCATTAAACGCACAATTTTCCTTGAATGGATTATTCTTGATACCCTTCCTTAAATGCATTGACTTTGACTTGAAGAATCTTTGACTAATCGATGAAGATGATTGAGTGCCATGTTAGCTTGCTGAGATTTGGGGAATATTTTTTTTAATTGCATAATTTTGTAACTAAGTTGCACTTTGATTACTTCTTCTGAAGATATCTTCCTTTGATCACTTCCTTCGATGTACTTTCTTGAGACTTCACCTTCTAAAAATGGAGCGAACCCCTTCATTGATGATTCTACCAATTTGGATTTTCTTCACATGGAAATTCCCTGGTTATGTTCTTGCAATTTGAGAAGGAATTTCAAGATGTGAAATTCTTGCCTTGGCATATTTGCACTTGAATTGTGATCTTTGAACCTGGGACACCTTGAACTTGATCACTTAGATCGTGGTGTCTTCAACACTGCAACTAGAGACCTCAAACTTGAATGTCATCCTTGATCATGCGGTACTGGAATCCTTCCTCTTGCAAAATCAAATAATCCACATAAAAATCACATAAAAATTCTTTTGTATTTTCTCTTTGAAACTTTCCCCCTTTTCTTTTCACTTTCCATGAATTCCTCGAACTCTTCTACATTTTCCAAAATTTTCAATTTCCAAGTGTTTAAGAATTTTCAAGATTTTAAATTTTCAAAATCTTCCAAGATTTTCATGCTCAGAAATTTTGCCTTGATGATTGATTTGTGACTTCCTTGAAAATGTATTTCATTCTTCACATCCTTTGTGCCCAGGTGGCTATTGCACTCTGAGCGCACTTTACATGGAATTGAGGATGTTTTTATTTTTCAAAATCTATAACTGCCTCCCTTTTGTGCTATGAGCGCACTTGGTCGTGGGTTAAGGATTTTCCATTTTACCAATTCTGCAACTACTTCTATTTTGCACTCCAAGCGCACTTTTGGCAAAGTGAGGGATTTTTATTTTACCATGCTCTGGGACTATAGTGGAAATGCACTCCTAGCGCACATTCTGGTGAGTTGAGGATTTATTAATCTTTCATATTCCTTCATTGCCCGTGTTTTGTGCTCTAGGTACATTTTGGATGAGGTTGAGGATTATTCATTTTCACAAATTTCGTGACTAGGTATCCTTTGCGCTAATTAAGGAGAAGTCCAGATTTTAGCCTTGTCACAAATTCTATCCTTAGCACCCATTCCATGATCAGCTCACTTGCGCTTCCACTCTCCTTGGAGTAGGAATTTAGATAGGTAGTGAATTGTTGTGCTTAGAACTAATTCCATTACCCCATGATATTTGAGTTTGCAAATAAACTGGAGCGGGATTCTTCTCCGGTGCCAAAATTTTCATTTTTCAATCCTCCTTTGAGGGCGTTGACTTGCGCTTGAGGGAGGCTAGGAGTGGGATTTCTCATGAGTGAAAAATTTTGTCCTTAACATTCATTACTGCATCGACATGTATTTTCACTTCTGAGGAAAGGGGAGTGGGATTCCATGCATGTGCCAAATTTTGTCTTGAGTACACATTCTATGACTCATTGTTATTTGCACTTGCTAAGAAACTAGAGTGGGATGTATACCTTCTAGCATATTACTTTATTTGGCGGTCTTCTATTGACTGCGTTGATTCCCGCTTCCACCATCCTCGGAGTAGGATTTAGAGGGAGTGACAGACTTCCTTTTTGTTCTGCAGTCCATTGACCTCGTTGACCTACACTTCCACCATCCTTGGAGCAGGATTTGGAGGGAGTGATGAACTTTGTCTTGAGTACACATTCCTCCATCGAGGCAGACTTGCACTTTCGAGGAAAGGTGAGTGGGATTCTAGATGGGTAACAGATTGTTATCCTAAGCACACATTCCTCCACAAATACTACCACCTCTATCACAGATGCCTTGATGACACTCTCAACTATTGAGATTTCCTTTGTCACTCAACTATGACCTCAATGACCTCATTCAATCAGATTAGCAATGCAAAGGGATTCATGACAGATTAAGTTATAAATAGTTCTGCAACACAGTGAGCTAAAACATGGGATGATCAAAAGATTATTAATGTTAGAGCTACCAAGACAAAATGAGAGGCCACAACTGGAAAGGAGAAAAAAAGGGGGGAATCCTATTGCTGGTGGGGTGATGTGTGGAAAAGAGGCCACAACATCTAGCGACTCCATGGGTGATGTTGGTGTTCTTTTTCCCTGAAGGTCAGCTTGGCATTAGGATTGACCAGGCTAGTGTCATATTCACTCAACACTCCAAATCTGACAGGAAAAAGGGCCAACTGACAAGGATCAAAGAGAGATCCTTGAATGCAAATCCTGATATGAACTTACTTACAAAGTTGATTTTGCCGAAGAATGACTTTAACTCTTTCTAACTAGCTAGAAGCCCCAAATTTGAAATTGCTTCGATGAGCTCAGGATCAATTGAGATTCCATGCTCTGAAATCACATGTCCCAATAATTTTCCCTCGGTGATTGTGAACATGCATTTCTTTGGGTTCAATGAAATTCCATATCTTCTACATCTCTGAAATATTCTCTTTAAATCAGTCATATGATCCTCTCTACACTGAGAAAACACAATGAGATCATCCATGTATATAATAATGCATTTACCGACTAAATCCTTCAAAGCATAGTCCATGGCTCTCTAAAAAGTAGCTCTGGCATTAATCAAACCAAAGGGCATTATTCTATATACAAATGTGCCCCACTTAGTGGTGAATGTAGTTTTCAATATCTCTTCTTCTTCTACCATCACCTGGTTATACCCAGAATAACCATCTAAAAATGACATCATTTGGGATCCATTTACAACTTGTATCACTTCATCTAAGGATGGTACTAGATAATTGTCTTTTTCTGAAGCTCTATAAAGATTGCAAAAATCCACACAATCTTATTTCTCCACTCTTTTTTCTAATAGGAACCAAGTTGGTGACCCACATCGAGTGTCTGACTAGAAACATTATTCTGGAAGAAATCAATTTCTTCACTTCTTGATGGATCAGTGGCTCTAACAAGGGATTTATCAGTCTCTACCTTTATCAGAATGATTTACTATTTGGCTTCAATGAAATTGTGTGGATGATGAGGGAGGTATCATACATTTTCAAATCCTTGTATCCCCATGCAATCACATTTGGGAATTCCCTCGTAAGCTTCAGAGTATCTTCCTTTTCCTGAGGAGTACAAACTTTACCAATAAAAACATTCTTGACATTTTCTTTAGTCCCTAAGTTCACTTTTTCACATTCCCCTCCTTCAGTTGTTTGATACTTGAGGGCACTCAATCTGTCTGAATAAAAAATTCTTTCTAGCTCAATCATCCCCTTAGGAATAGTATTTGTCCTCAAATTCATTATCTCATCTATTTCGAACTGAGCTTGTTGTGATTCTCCCTCATCGATGACTTGTGCTTCAAAGACCCTTGAACTTGTTAGGAAATCAAGCATATGCTTATCATCTTCAAATACTTGGAAGTTCGTTATGTTGTCTAGAACAGATGACACCAAAGTCAATTCAACTATGAGCTTCTTCACACAATCCATGGCTAATGGTTCCAAAGAGCTTGCAGACCGAGCCAATGAATTTGCTACCAGATTGCATATTCGATTTATTCTTTTAATGTTGAAGGCATCAAATCTTTCAATCAAATCCCAAACTTTGTTGTGATACTGACCCAATCTTTTATCATGACATGCATACTATTTTCAAACATGTCCTACCACTATGTCTGAATCTCCACGTACGTACAGGATCTTGGCACCCTTTTGGATAGCAAGGAGCAAACCAAAAACTAGTGATTCATACTCAGCCACATTATTTGTGCAAGGAAACTATAATCTATGTGCTGTGAGATAGGCTTCCCCAGTTGGGCTAACAAGTTCAACATAGGCTCCACTTCCTTTCTTTTACTTTGACCCATCAAATGATAGAGTCCAGAATTGATCATTAGCTTGAGTACTGGAAGGTTCACCCTTTGAAAATTTCTCCTAATCCCTTTTAACTTCTTTATATTTTGTTTCTGAGTTCGCTACTTGACTTGGATATTCCACATTGACAACTTCTTCAAAAGTTTGTGCCACTGATACTTGTGGGACCATCTTTGAAACTTGTGCACCCATAGCTTTGCACATCGTACATGATATTTTAGAATGAAAAGAATTATCTATTTTGCACCAATTAGGAAGTAACAAATTCTGAATATGAGCATCTTTCCCTAGCTCAACTTCTTTTTTAACACTTTTCAAGACAAAATTCTTTAAATTTTCAAACATTCCTTCTGTCATTGATGGTTCTAAATTGTCATTATTTTTTGCCTCTACCAACTTGGGCTTCATGTCTCAGCATCCTCCTTGGTTGTAACCTTCTAACATCAAAATTTCCCTAGTTTTAGGTGCATAAGATCCCAGACTTGTTTCCATGAAAAAAATCTCATTATCTTCTCCATATTCAGTTATCAACAATCGGAGCCTTGGCATGCTCTCTATCCTTATCTGATTTAGGATTCCTCTCCATGGAAGCCACATGTGTGAGAAGTCAGTTGCTATGTATCCATTCAATTTCCTTGCCCTTTCTCTACTTAAAAGAATTCCATACCCTTCTGCAATGTCCGCAACTTATATGTCGATACAGCTCTGAACTTGTGGATCTAAAGCCAATTGCATATGAATATTATTTAGTTCTCCTACAAGTGGGACTTCTATCTTATCTAGCTGAGTTACCTTTTTATTTGTTTTTAATGGGACTAATCCCAATTTTCTACATATATCAAGGGGCATTACATTACTTGATGCTCCAGAGTCAATTAGACAGTTATGCAACATTTTTCCAAAAATTAAGACTGACACAAGGAAAGGGATAGACTCTTCTTTTCCCTAGTAGAAAACCATAGGTTTTTGTGCTCTAGGGTTGAATTCCTCATTGTTCACATTATGTCAGGTGTTGCTTCCATTCTGAATAGCACTTGTTTCTTCTATGAGAGTGGTGAGATCTCTGGTTATTTCTTCTTCTTGAAATGAAGGATCATTTTGTGAGATTCCTTCCTCAGAATAGTTTTGCACCATCCCAATGAAGCTTGAACTTTGTGAGACATCAGGTGCACTTGCTTTTACAACAACAACATTCATGTTTTGTGCAAAACTAGCTTGATGGTTGTTAGAGGGACCTTTGGGTGGGTATGAGGCATTCTGTGAGATGATCTTCGAAGGTGCATCATTCAGACTTCCCAACAATGCATCCCTTATCACAAGAATTTTCATTAGTTCATACAGTGGTAGACTTACTTTTATCTTATCGAATTCTTCCAGTATGCAAGAGCTCGGCCTCTTGAATTCCTCCCTAGAAGGATTTTATTTATGCCCTTGTTCTTGACTTTTCCTTTGTCCTCCATTCTATGTAGTAGAATGCGTCACAAGTTGCCCTTTCTGATTTTGCAGAGGATTGGTTACAACAGACTGACCTCTTTCTCCTTGTACACTACCAGGTTGTCGATAATCGAATGAATCCCTGAGAGGACTTGGAGTATTACTTGCATTGGGATGTGTAGGAGTTGTAAAGTTGTGTTGGGCCTTTTTTTCTGTCAGCAAAAATCCTTTAAAAATGGCCTCCTCCCTGCAAATGTTTCATGGTTTGTGTCCAGCCCCATGCTCTTCAGTGTTGTCGCCTTGCTTCAGCCCATGTCGTGTTTCCTGATTCACCAAACCCAAAAAGATATTCAATTTCTAAAGTCTATTGGAACTATTGTCAAAATCTGCCACAGTGTCGAAAACCCACAGTGTTTTCAAAAATTCATGATGTTTTCGATCTTTTGCCAAAAACCCTCATTTTTTTCGACCTTTGCCTTCTAGCTTGGTGCACTTGTCTTTTCATGCCGGAAACTTTGTGTGTTTTTCACTTTGTCTTAACTGTGCATATCCGACTAGATGGTGGGTCCAGACTCTTTCTGATTGGCTGTCGCATGGCCGCATGTCAGACTTTTCTGACATGCGATCATGCGACCACTTGCCACCTAGCCATGTGGGTCCCAGTTTTATTCAGCGGCTTGTGATCTACTTTGCCTTGTGCGCAAGCATGATGTGTGGTGGGACCTGGTTTCTGGATTGGGCAGAGGGTCCTGACATGTCAGAGCATCAATGGTTGTCGTTAAAGTGTGAAGGATTTGTCAAGGCTATGCACTTTTACGACAACCATCTGATCCTCTAAAAGGGCAAGGCTTCTTCAGCAGTGGTCCCAGAGGTGGACATGTGGTAGGCTGTGATTGGTTGTCGCATGGTCACATAGCCTAGTTTTTGGCTATACGATCATGCGACCGGCTGACACGTGTCCATGGCAGTGTGGTGGCATTTCATCGGTGGGCCTGGGAGATGCAGAGAAGATGGTGATGTGGTGGTCTCATGGCTGTCGCATGACCGCATAGCCCAGTTTTTGGCTATGCGATCATGTGACAAACCCCTTGCGGTGGCAGTTACGTTGGCTGAGGTTGGCGGGTGGTCACATGTTCGCATAGCCCATTTTTGGGCTATGCGATCATGCGATAGGGTGCCACATGTCCCTGGGGCCCATCTGTATTTGTTGGTGGGTGAGCTAGCAGGTGGTGTCATGGCGGTTTTAGGTTGGTCTGAGCTGGCAGGATGGTGGATTTTGAATGTGGGCTTGGGCTAGGGATTCTCGGCGGTGATTTGACGGCCGGCAAGGCACATGGTAGCGGTTTGTCGCATGTTCGTGTGAGCTAGTTTTTTGGCTTGCGAACATATGACAAACTCTTTTGTGGCAGTGGTAGCATCAGCAGTTAAGAGAAGGCAAGTGGTTAGCGGGCTATCGCATGTTCGCATAACTTGTTTCCAGGTTATGCGATCATGCGACCAAGCATAATTTGGAGCCTGTTTCCTGTGGTGGTTAGGTTTGTGACCATGCGGCTGCACAGCTGGGGGCAAATGGTTAAAAGGCTTAAAGCCCGTGAAATGCATTGTGACCATTTGCATTCATTTTTGAATCTCTATGAACGTTTCTAGCGACCGGGAACGACCGAAATTGAATGCTGAAAAGACCCTGTTTGGTGAGAAGTGATTTTCAATGTGGTCCAGGGTGCTTGACAGCTGATTGCAGAGGGATTTGTACTGTGAGGAATGATTACAATCTTGGCTCAAGAAGTGTTTGCAACTGGTTGATTAGACTTTTTGAGCTTGCATGTGGCGGCGTGATCCTGTTCTTGTCTATGTTTATTTCTCAATGGAGTTAGGTGATTTTGAAATTTTGAATTTGAGATGATCGTATGCTTGCATTGTAACCCTGGTATAAAGGGATTTTTGTGATCATTTTGAGGTCATTGGGGAGTTAGGTATTTAAGCTTTTTTGGTTGTGAGTCCTCTGCCCAGTCTGAATTGTAATGCTCTGATTTAGCTTTTGTCAACAATTGAGAGAAAGTTGCAGGACTAAGCTGTAGTTTGCAAGCTTGTTTGTTTAGATCGATTGTATGCACTTAAGGATTCTTCAAACTTAATATTCTTCAAAATTAATATAGATATATGATCCTTATCTCTCCTTTGTGTCATTGCAGATAGATTTTGAACTTTCTAGTTCACTGCATACGTGTCCGTGTATGTGTCTTCATTCTTTAGTTCTAATCAAGGATTAGATTAAATTATGCTTTAGATGAGACATAGATCTATCTCTTGTCTATGTGAGGATTTCATATAAGTAGTAAATGAGATTATAGATGTGTTTATGGCTTTGAATCTCAGATATAATTCTAGTGTGTGTATGTGATCCATTTAAGAAAACTTGCACAATGGATAAGGCACTGGCCTAGATGAGTATTTCTTTGTTGACATATCCTGACTTAGATTTTTATGATTCAAACATATAAGATTAAGAACCATTCCTAGATTTTCAATATTTGGTTGTATGAGGTCCTATCCCATAGTGAAGAGGAGTCAATGAATGTTTTGTTATCATTTAGTACCTTCTTACTATCTAGTCATCTATTATGTGAACACAGTCCTTGGTGTGTGAAGTATATTTTATACTGGGTTAGGTGCACCCGCCTTGGTTTTGTAGAGCCTGAAGAAGAAGAGGGCAGTCTTGTCTCTATAGTTGGTCCAATTACCCTAAGACCTCATAACAATTTTGGAGCTAACCATTCCTTAAATCCATCTGAGGGTATATTGGTAGCCTTTTGAGCATAAGTGTCATTTTGGACACCAACAAGTTGTTTGGAGGAGTTGATGTTGTCAATGGCTCATGATTTCTATAATTTCTCTGATAAGTCCTTAATGGAGCATTTCCAGATGTTTGTTGAAAAGCTTGAACTTCACTTACTCCTTCCACTAGGACACTATTGTAAAGTGGAGGGAAAATAGATCCACCCTTCTGTAGTGGCTCATTTGGGGAAACAGGTGGAGGTTTATTCTCCGGTGGAACTTGATATTGTGGCACCTCCACAGGACCATTTGCTGATGCAGGCAAGAATTTTTTATTAGTTTGTATAGGCATGTAGTCCTGAGAATCAGGAGGTGGAAACTTGAAATCATCAAAGACCAATGCCTGTAGGTGGAGGATTTTTAGGTGTAGTAGTGTTCCTTACTTCTCCTTTGAAGATATCATCTGCTCTTTGAAACTCTTGGCATTGTAACTCAGAATGTTGATTAGTTTCATGTAGTCTACACCATCTAGACAATGTTGGTTCTACTAATAAAAATTAGTCAGCAGGTCGGCTTTCATATTCTAGTGGATTGTCCAATGGTGAAGGAACTCCTCCATTGTTTGGATTTGTATTCCATGATCTTTTATGGTATCCTTGATTGTTGTTTTGATACCCGAAATTACTTTCTTGATAACATTGATTATTGTTTCGGTATCCTTGATTATTATCTTGGTGATTCTCATGGTGAGCAGGAGGATTTCCTTGATACCCTCGATTATTTCCTTGATGTGACTGATAATTTCTTTGAGAATTTTGTAATTGATTATTCTGATTTCTAAGCTAAGTGACCTCAGTAGATAACTTCTTGACTTGTTCTATTAAGTCTTTCATTTCATCTCATTCTTCTTGAGTCCTTGTGGAAGTGGTTGTATTCTGAAGATAGACTGGTTGTGCAGGTGCTGCATGAGACATCGGAGCTCCTAGATGTGGCAAAAGATGATTAGAAGGAGCAGGAATGGGATTGAAAGAAGGAACATAGTTCAACATCCCTTGATTCAATGTATTACCATTCCTAGAATAATTTAGTACTCCAATAGCAATTGTTGGTAACTATAAACTGATCTTCTCGACTTCACCATATGCTTGGATTAAATTGGCGGGGGCCAGATGGGTTTTCTGGACGAACATGGAAGTGAAACAATCCAAGGCTTCATAGTAAATAGGCCTTGCGGAATCATCATTTATGTGGAAAGGATCACGCAACCAATAGGCCCTTTGAAATCTACTGTTAAAAGCCCCAATAGGTTCACGCTCTTGTCTTCTTATCTCAATGAATTGCCTAGACAATTCAGCAGGGATGATAGGCAATCTAAACTTTCCCAAGAATGCATCCTTCAACTCTTGCCATGTTTGGATTGAATTCACGGGTAAATTAATATACCAATAAAATGCTTCTTCCCCCAGCAAATATGGGAACAATCAGCATGCCACATCTTCATCTTGAATATTTCTATTCTGTAGAGCATCTTAAAAAATCTTCACATGTTCATCACTAGTGCGGTTTGCGTCATTCACAAAGAACTTAGAGTAGAAATGCTTAGGATTCTTTGGCATATGATTGTAAGTAGCAAATGTTGCAAGAGGTAATGCATTCTATGGTCGCCGTTGCTGTGTCATCACTAGAGCTTGTTGTTGGGCAGCTGGAGGTACAATGGCTTGTATAGGAATTTGTACTATCAACTGTTGAATTTGTGTACCTCCTTGCTGAAATCTTTTAGAGACCCCTTGTGTTTGATGTTGTTGAGGTGGAGTTTGAAATTGCCTTGCAAGATCAGCTACACTTGGTGAGTTCTGACTTGTAGATGCTTCTTTCTTGCCTCGCCTAGGCTGTCGATCAAAATTTAGCTCTTCTAGTTATTTTTCACCCGGAGTGGATCTCAAGATTCTTCGATATGTGAGAATGAATTAATGCGCTCCAGTATGTGAAATCTACTTTAATTCCTTCTTATAGGTGCTGGAGGCTGTTGATTCCTTTGAACGACCAATGCTCTTCGAACAACTGCTTCAATTCTTTGAGCTTTCTCTTCTTCTTCTTCTTCTAACACAAAGCTCACTCATATATTCAGTTGCACTTCTCTTAACTTTCAAGGTGAGTGAGTTCAATCCTGCGATGATGTCTTCTTGGTTGTCTCCAAATCCAAGATTAGGTTGTAGAACTAGTACAATCTCTCTATGCGGAAGCACCATAAGAATTCTTCACATGCAAAATTATGTCTTGCAGTATATGCCCTCCTTCTGGTGCCAATTTTTGTTGATGCGTGTTTTATGACTAACCAAATAGTAGAACAAAATACCAAAATATCCTATCCTCTCTTGAACAAAGTATCGTGTATGCTAAGATTGCAAAAAGATCATATGATAACTCCAAGGTTCCTCGACTCATGGATATGCTCGGCATTCATGTGATTTGCTAATGATCACAAGGGGCCTTATGTTTTTCAATCCTTTATGTCATGATAAATATGGGTCCTATCAAAATATATTTAATTAAGTACCATTTTTTGGGGTTTTCACTGAATATGTAGAAATGAAAAGGGTTTAGGGTTCAAAGATCCTAATCTAATCCAAAGGGTAATGATAGCCAAGGAAAGTATATTGATGGACGAGTTCCTTAATTACCAAGTCACGCTTCGCCAAGTCAAGCTACAACTACACGTAGAGTGGTGCAATCTTCAAAGGTTTGTGTGAATGATCAAATTTGGGCACATGGATAAGGGTTCAAGCTAACTTTGCACAACATTTTAGAATCACTAAAATATCAAAAGTATGAACCAAAGAAACTCATCAAAACATCTTCATATTCTCCACAACATTCATCACACTTTATCTATTAAACTTAATCTAATTGAGAGAATAATGAAACCAAGCAAGCATTAAGACACATCAAATGATAACCACACTTCAATGAAAATTCTATTGTCTCAATAGCTCATAAGCAACAATCTCAAAAGTCACTACTTTACAAATGAGAAGAAGAGGTCTTTATATAGGTCCTTGAAAACAATGAGTGGCCTGGATCAAAACAATAACCGATGGCCCAGATTTTGCCACCTTAGCCCTAATTAGGGTTAGGGCACAGAAAAGGGAATCTAAATTAATGCAAGGAAGAAACCACCACCGTAGTGGGTAATAAATGCCCACCATGCATGCTCTTTCAGGAAGAGAGTGGGGTGAAATCAATGCTTAATATGCATACCCACTATGCATTAAATGCACAATTTTCCTTGAATGGATTATTCTTGATACCCTTCCTTAAATGCGTTGACTTTGACTTGAAGAATCTTTGACTAATCGATTAAGATGATTGAGTGCCATGTTAGCTTGCTGAGATTTGGGGAATATTTTTTTTTAATTGCATAATTTTGTAACTAAGTTGTACTTTGATTATTTCTTCTGAAGATATCTTCCTTTGATCACTTCCTTCTATGTACTTGCTTGAGACTTCACCTTCTAGAAATGGATCGAACTCCTTCGTTGATGATTCTACCAATTTGGATTTTCTTCACATGGAAATTCCCTGATTATATTCTTGGACTTTGAGAAGGAATTTCAAGACGTGACATTCTTCCCTTTGTATATTTGCACTTGAATTGTGCTCTTTGAACCTTGAACGCTTGAACTTGATCACTGCATTGATTCCGCTTCCACCATCCTTGGAGCGGGATTTAGAGGGAGTGACAGACTTCTTTTCTGTTCTGCAGTCCGTTGACCTCGTTGACCTGCACTTCCACCATCCTTGAAGCGGGATTTGGAGGGAGTGACGGACTTTGTCTTGAGTACACATTCCTCCATCGAGGCAGACTTGCGCTTCCGAGGAAAGGTGAGCGGGATTCCGGATGGGTAACAGATTGTTATCGGAAGCACACATTGCTCCACCAATATTACCACCTCTATCACAGATGCCTTGATGACACTCTCAACTGTCGAGCTTTCCTCCGTCACTCCACTGCGACCTCAATGACCTCATTCCATCAGATTAGCAATGCAAAGGGATTCATGACAGATTAAGCTATAAATAGTTCTGCAACACAGTGAGCTGAAACATGGGACGATCAAAAGATTATTAACGTTAGAGCTACCAAGACAAAACGAGAGGCCAAAACTGGCAACGAGAAAAAAAAGAGGGAATCCCATCGCTGGTGGGGCGATGTGTGGAAAAGAGGTCACAACACTACACATGAACCCCCCACCGATATCAAGATATGCATTTTGCAAATTTTTTTTTGGACCACATGGGAATTCATCGATAGTAATTATATTTCTCAAACTAATAAACTGAAGTAAACATTAAAATATATTATTAAAAAAACACTTCTATACAATCAAAATCTGTTCTAAATCATAATTCAAAACCACTTATTATGAGCATATTTAAAAATGTATAGCATAAAAAAGACTTTTATACTATTAAATATGTTCACAATCATATACAGCCTCCAACTATATTAAGCCTGGCTGAACTGAGCATATTTAAAAATGTATAGCGTAAAAAAGGCTTTTATACTATTAAATATGTTCACAATCCTAAACAGCCTCCAACCATATTAAGCCTGGCTGAACTAACAAGATTATAATTCTTAAATCTAAGTCTTCAAAATGTGAAACACAGGATAAAATAAGTTTCGAAGATATCGAAAACAAAGTTCAAACAGCACATTCTAAACTGTGACTTTGACAGCTGGAATCCTATATGAAAATACTTTAAGAATTTGTCATCCTTGTGTCACTGTCCAAAACAAGTTGAAACAGCACATTATAAACTATGAGTCTAACAGCTGGAATCCTATTTGAGAGTACTTAAGATTTTGAAATCCTCATATCACTCCAGATATTGAACATAATAGGAAGTCGACATGCTGCTCCTGCTTTAGGCCCACTTTCTGAATCCTGAAGAGAGGGTGTTTTCCCGTTGCTATCAGGCATTGTGTTCTCACAACCAGTTCTCACAAGTCCCGAAGACTGCCCAGGGAAGACAAGTAGATTGTGCGGAAAATAATCTATGTTTTCTACTTCAAATGTAGTCTGCTTTGCTCTCCTTCCTACAGGTAATGTGCTGTTCATGGTGGCTTCCAAAAGATATCTTGTTTGAGTATTGGATGCAATTACATTGAATAATATTTCAATTTGCTGTACAAAAATTTATTGGAAATATAATACTACAAAATGAGAAAGATGTGCTCACTGAATGTTCCCAGGTACAAATTTGTTTTCCCATCACCGCTCCCAATCCTAGCCACAGAGCTTCCATTATTAAGTCTGCGAAGCCATATCATGGATTTGTACAGCTACATTAGGTTAATGCTGGCTTCTATATTAGGGAGCATTTCTCAATTAAATTTCAACTAATTGCATAGTAGATGATAAGTTAATCCATGTAAATTGTTAAATCCGAACCGTGTTACTCCGCGGTAGGTTGATCTTCCACTAGAAAATCCAGAGCTACTTCTGCAAATTCGACTTATGGTAAGGGTTGGACGGAAAAGGGTATACAGTCAATTCGAATATCAATTCATACCAATATTATATACTGAAAATATTATATGTTTATAGTTCAAACTGGAAATTCTATAAACAAAATATTATATGTTTATAGTTCAAACTGGAAATTCTATATGTTTATATTTTACAATGTATAAAAATAAATCCACTTAAGCATAATGACAGGTCCCTATGGAGTTGTTTCTTATCTATTGCAGATTTTGTTCCAAGTTGAAGTAGTCTTTCAGTACAGAAGAAAATAATTAAGATCTTTGTTGAGATCTACTGCTCTGTACATATCTGCCTAACCCGTATCGATGCATAGATGGGAGAAAAAATAATTTACCTTTTTATAAATTGGACATATCCTTGCTTTGACAGGGTCTGCATATCTTTCAGCTGTCTCTCGTAGTTTCCTATCTGCAATTCATACAGAAGGTAAAAAAATATTTTCAGTGAAAGACAGAAAAAGATAAAGACAAAATAGACACGAGGCTGAATTATAGCATTTTATTAAGGAAAGGAGAATGAAAACCAAACGTTACACACTTTTAGATGCTAGGGATTTTATGAAAGAAAGGAGAATGATAACCAAAGGAATATTCTCAGAGAACCTATAATATCAGAAAAAGAAAGATCTGAAACTTCAAGAAAATTAGACCGGAAAGTTTGTTTTAGCTTGTGTACCCCTGTACTTCAGAGCTGCGAGATCATAAGCTTTGGCTGCTTTCTCCTCATCATCATATCGGCCTGCATTACATCAATGGAAGGTTAAATAAGAGATCGGAAAAATCACAGACTGCGAGTTCAAATCACATAATGCAGGTGTGTTAAAGCAATTAAGAGTATATGCTCACCAAGATAGACTGGAGAATCCAATCATTATGCGGAATTCACGAATCACAGTAACACAAGTAGAGCACTACAATTAGTATCCAAGTAAGAAATAAAACTAGTTGTTATATATCTAGCATTAGGAAGGAACCTTTTTATAATACTGATAAAGTGAATTAAAATATATAATGGTGACCTTCTTAAACATAACCCACTTCATAGAAGAAATTATCTCACATCCTTAAAAGAAGCCCATCTCTGAGATTTTACTTCAATGTATTGAATCCATCGAAATAACTTTATATAGAATAATGGAGCCCATCTTTTTGTAAGATATTAGAATATAAACTCGTAAAACTAACCTAGTTTACCCTTACGAGTATGACCGTTTATTATGCAGCTGTTTTCCCTCAGATGGGCTACATATCTTCCTGTCCACCTATCCCTGGATGGAGTCGCACATAATATTACATTAAGCTAAAATTTTATTTGAATATTTCAAAATATATGTGTATATAAATGTAAGCACACCTAGAAACTCCACGGTGGATGGAACGACTATTGAACAAAACGGTGGACGTGTTTTCGGGATCCATCAAGTTCGCACTTTTGGGTTCTGCAAATAAATGGCACAGAAAGGTACATACAAAATAATATATGTGAATGCACAGATCCATACTAAACTTGAAATCATATAAAAAATCCGTAGCTGAGTGACTTTCAATGGTACATAGAAAATAATATATAGAATGCACAGATCCATACTAAACTTGAAATCATCTAAAAAATAAATAGAAGGCTAATATTCAACCTAAAATATTTCTTCCATTCCCCCTTGCTACCATTACTATCATTAAAGGAAGTCAAATTAGAATACAAGGTTGTGTAAAAACAGACTACTTCTTACTCGTCACATAGTAATGCTTATTCATCGCGATATGAAAATACTCACAGACAACTTTCTTTTATGGCAGGTATACAGGATTGTTAGAAGATTCTAGTAATTTCTACCATAATTTTGTCTTTTATGCTGGAAGTTTCTCGAATGGTAATTATTTAATAGTTTCCAGAAATTTACACCTTCTAGAAGGGTTTCCAGAAATTTCTCAAGTTGTGAAGGGTTTCCAAAAATTTCTCAAGTTGTAACTAGTAGCTTCCGGAAATTTTTCCAATGCCTATATAAAGGCATCTTGTAAATCATTTTGTGTGAGCAGCAATACAAAATCTGTTTTATATTGTGCCGTAGCACTCTGTGTCTTAACTCTAATTTTGCCTCTGCCCATATCATAGTGGTATCAGAGCCAGGTTGGTATATTTGCTGGAGAAGGATTAAAAGGGGAGGAATTGTCATTGACTAACAACACAAGATTGCTGTTGAAGAAGTTATCTAAGATTGTGGGAAGCATATATTTATCTGGTTGTAAGTATTTCTGAAATTATTTTTTTTTGTGGAGAATATTATTTTTTGAAGTATGGCATCGGGCAGTTTTCAACCTATAATACCATTATTTTCTGGCAAGAATTATGAACATTGGTCTTATAGAATGAGAGTTATACTTAGTTCATTAAAGTTATTAGATATAGTTCAAAAAGGCTACACAGAACCACAAGATGAGTCTAATTTAAATGCTAATGAAAAGAAGAAGCTTGATGAAAATAGGGAAAAGAATTTAAGGGCTTTGCAGATAATTGGACAAGGTTTGGATGATTCTGTTGTTGGAAAGATTATGCCAGCCACTACAGCTAAGGAAGCATGGGAGATCCTTGAGATGGCATATCAAGGTACAAGTAAGGTAAAAGTTTCTAAACTACAAGCCCTCAGGAGAGAATTTGAATTGTTGCAAATGAAAGATTCTGATTCTGTAGATCAATTTTCAAATCATATTACGGATTTGATTAGACAAATAAGAATGAATGGTGATGAATTAACAGATAAGAAGGTTGTAGAGAAGATCTTAAGAAGTTTGCCTAGTAAGTTTGATTCTATTGTGGTGACGATTGAGGAAACTAAAGATTTGTCATCATTATCTATAGATGAGTTGTTTGGATCTTTACAAAATCATGAAGATAGGTTAAACAAATGGAACAATACTTCATTAGAGAATGCATTCAAAACACAAGTGACATTTGGCAGAGGCAGAGGAAGAGGAAATCCAAGCTTTAGAGGAAGAGGAAGAGGAAGAAATAATTATCAAAGAGAAGAAAGGAGCACACAGCCAGGAGGAAGGAGAAATCAAAGCTTCAACTCAAGGGGTCAAAATAATAATCAGCCATCACAAAGGTATGATAAATCAAATGTCCAATGTTATTATTGCAAGAAGTTTGGTCACTTTGCAAATGAGTGTCGAAAGAAGCAAGCTGATATAGATAAGCAAAATGCAAATTTTATTGAAAGTAGTTCAGAGACTTTATTTATCACATGCAATGTGGCTCAAGAAAGTTCAAGTGATTTTTGGTTTCTGGATAGTGGTTGTAGTAACCATATGATAGGAAATAAAGATTTTTTTTGAAAGTTTGGATACTTCAGTCAAATCAGAAGTGAAGTTGGGCAATGATCACATAGTGGAAGTAAGTGGAAAAGGTACAATCAATGTGGTAACAAAACTCAGTAAGAGATCTATTCTTGATGTTTATTTTGTACCTGGGTTGAAGCATAATCTTATTAGTGTGGGACAACTTAGTCAAAAAGGTTATAAAGTTATTTTTGAAAAGAATGTGTGCACTATATTTGATATTCCTCCTAGTAACAGGTTGATTGCCAAAGTTGATATGACAAATAATAGAATGTTCCCACTTCAAATGAAGAGTAAGATGATGGAGGAAATTCAAGCAAATTTTAAAGAAATATGTCAAGATCAAGCATGGATATGGCACTTGAGGTATGGACATCTAAATTTCAAAGGATTATGTTTGTTGCAAAGAAAGGAAATGGTAAGAGGTTTACCTCCTATTGAAGTACCGTCAAATTTATGTGAAAGTTGTATTTTGGCTAAACATCATAGAGAAAGTTTTTCAAAGGGAATGTCATACAGAGCATGGGCACCTTTAGAAATTGTGCATACAGATATATGTGGTCCAATGAAAACACCATCATTAGGGGGGAGCCTTTATTTTCTAACATTTATTGATGATTTTAGTAGAAAGACATGGGTTTATTTTCTTAAATATAAATCTGAAACATTTGGCAAGTTTAAAGAGTTCAAAGCATTGGTTGAGAAACAAAGTGGCCTATCAATCAAGGTATTAAGATCCGATAGAGGTGGAGAATACAAGTCAAATGAGTTTTTAGATTATTGCAGGTATCATGGAATAAAGAAGCAGTTCACTACAAGTTACACACCACAACAAAATGGTGTTGCAGAAAGAAAGAATCGAACAATAATGGAGATGGCAAGAAGCATGTTGAAAGGTAAGAATCTTCCAAATGAGTATTGGGCTGAAGCAGTTGCTTGTACAGTTTATATCTTGAATAGGAGTCCAACAAAAATTGTGAGGGATATGATTCCACAACAAGCATGGAGTGGTAAGCATCATAGTGTTTCTCATTTAAGAATATTTGGTTGTATTGCATATGCACATATACCTAAGGAAACTAGAAGTAAGTTGGATGATAAGAGTGAAAAATGTATTTTTATTGGTTATGATGAGCAATCTAAGGCATATAAATTGTTTAATCCGATAACTAAGAAAGTCATTGTGAGTAGAGATGTTATTTTTAAAGAAGAAGAATCTTGGGATGGAAATATAGATAAAACAATAACAAGAGCTGTAGCAATACCTATTAATAGTCAAGGAAGAGAAGATCAAGAGGATCAAGAAGGAGGAACTCCATTGAGAAGTACACAAGATCATCCACAGATGGAATTTCAAGAAAGAGAATCTTCAAGCCCACAAGTAAGTAATGAATCAAACCCTCTTCAAGCCCACAAGTAAGTAATGAATCAAACCCTACACTTGCAGAGTTAAGATCAAGAATTGCATGTAAGAAAAATAGAAACTTGAAAGATATCTATGATCAAGGAAGTAAAATAGATTTGCAATCAAATTTTGCTTTATTTGTTCAAGATCCTATATACTTTGAAGATGCAATTAAGGAAGAACATTGGATTAATGCAATGAATAATGAAATGGAATCCATTGAGAAGAATGATACATGGGAATTAGTTGATTTGCCTAAAGATAAAGATTGTATTGGTGTGAAATGGGTTTATAAGACTAAGTTCAAAGCAAATGGAGAAGTAGAAAAATTTAAGGCAAGGTTAGTTGCTAAAGGGTTTGCGCAAGAATATGGAGTTGATTATAATGAAACATTTGCCCCTGTAGCAAGACTTGACACTGTTAGGATGGTTCTAGCTATTGCAGCTCAAAACAATTGGATGGTATATCAAATGGATGTTAAATCAGCTTTCTTGAATGGATATTTGGAAGAAGAAGTCTATTTGCAACAACTACCTGGGTATGAAATAAAAGGATATGAAGACAAAGTTTACAGGTTGAAGAAGGCACTTTATGGATTGAAGCAAGCACCAAGGGCATGGTACAGTAGGATAGATTCATACATGATAGAGAATGGATTGAACAGATGCACTAGTGAGCCTACATTATACACCAAGGTCAATGAACTAGGTCAAATTTTGATTGTCTGCTTGTATGTTGATGATTTGATATTTACAGGTAATCTTTCTATTGATATGTTCAAGTCAACAATGAAAAAAGAATTCGATATGATAGATTTGGGTTTGATGAAATATTTTCTTGGTATAGAAGTTACACAAAATGATAAAAGTATTTTCATTTGTCAAAGTAAGTATGCAAAGGATGTTTTGAAAAGGTTCAAAATGATTAATTGTAGTCTAGTTTCTACACCTGTAACAGTGAGCACAAAACTAAGTAGAGAAGACAATGAGAAAGACTTTGATTCAACTCTATTTAGAAAATTGGTTGGTAGTTTGATGTATCTCACAACAACTTGACCAGATTTGATGTATGGAGTGAGTTTGATTTCTAAATTCATGGATTCACCTAAGAACTCACATTGGCAGGCAGGAAAGAGAATTTTGAGGTATATTGCAGGAACTATAAATCATGGCATATTGTATTCTACTTCAAATAATTTTCAATTGGTTGGATATACAGATAGTGACTTTGCAGGAAATATTGATGATAGAAGAAGCACATCTGGATATGCATTTCATCTAGGAACAGGGGTTGTGGCATGGGCATCTAAGAAACATCCTATAGTGACTATCTCATCAACAGAAGCAGAGTATGTAGCAGGTACATCAGCAGCATGTCAAGCAGTATGGATGCGTAGAATCTTGAAGGATCTGAAGAATGAGCAAGGGAAACCTACTACAATCTACTGTGACAACAAGTCCACCATTGCACTTTCAAAGAATCATGTATTTCATAAGAGGAAAAAGCATATTGATACTAGATATCACTTCATTAGAGAGTTGGTCATTAACAAAGAAATCAGTCTTCAGCATTGCAAATCAGAGGAGCAGCTTGCAGATATATTCACAAAGGCATTAGCACAAGGACAATTTGAATTTTTGAGAGAACTTTTGGGCATTGTAAATATTAATGTAATAAATAATTAGTGGTAGAAATTAGGGGGGAGTGTTAGAAGATTCTAGTAATTTCTACCATAATTTTGTCTTTTATGCTGGAAGTTTCTCGAATAGTAATTATTTAATAGTTTCCAGAAATTTACACCTTCTAGAAGGGTTTCCAGAAATTTCTCAAGTTGTAACTAGTAGCTTCCGGAAATTTTTCCAATGCCTATATAAAGGCATCTTGTAAATCATTTTGTGTGAGCAGCAATACAAAATCTGTTTTATATTGTGCCGTAGCACTCTGTGTCTTAATTCTAATTTTGCCTCTGCCCATATCAAGGATCTTGAACCATGTTGATTCCATCCTAAGGTAAATTTGGGATCTGAAACTTGTTACAGTGGAACAGCAAACATAAGACTGTGATTCAACAAAAACAACCTGACTACAAATTTGAGATAAGATATCTGAAAAATACCTGTTTCGACGGGGATGTGAAACTTGCTACAGTGGAACAATAAAATAGCACAGTGACTCAACAAAAGCAGCCTGACCGCAAATTTGCTGTCAGATATCTCGAAAATACAGGTTTCCACAGGGATCTGAAACTTGATGCAGTGGAACAACAAACATAACACAGTGATTCAACAAAAGCAGCCTGACCCCAAATTTGAGATTAGATATCTCAAAAATACTCGTTTCGACAGGGATCTGAAACCGTTTCAGTGGAACAATAAACATAACACAGGGAAACGAGATGGATCAACACTAGCAGTCTGACTGCAAAAGAAAGAACAAAAAAGACAATAATAGAAAAGAGCCAATTAAATCTATGGTAGAACCATGGATGGAAAAGAAAAAAAATGATAAGATTATACAGATCGATAGTTCTCCCTGTAAAAGTTTTGCAGAAGTGTCCTCAGACTACAATATGCTCATTTCCTGACTTCTTATATATCATGTAGCACTCAAAAACAAGAGCAAAATATATTTATTGAGAAGCTTATATCCTTTAAAAACATGGATAGTTGTAAAAGAAAATTATAGGCTATCTTCATGAGTTCTTACATACCATTTAGGAACAGAAACAAAAGGAAAATGTATTCATTGTCAAATTTAATCCTTTGAAAACATGGATAGTTCTAAAAGAAAACAGTAGGTAATTCTAGCTTAAAGTAGCAATGTTGCACTTGCCCTGCAACAAATATCTTAAAACCAGTAATATTATACCTCAACTCTTCAGCAAAAGAAGAGAAATCCCTAAAGATGTAAGGTAATCAACCTTATTAGGACCAGTTTCTTCTCCGTCTGTTGAAGCAATGAAATGCACCATCTGAATACAATGCTTCCTTTTAGATGGATCTACTACAATATATAGAGGTATAATCCCCGAATTACTCTCTGACAGATAGAGGTGGGAAGAGACTCTCCGTGTAAAATAAATGTGTGGTTGTCATAATAACCAAGATAAAACGTTTTTAATATATTGATTAGAGTTTCTAAAAATTACAAATAATTAAAATTTTCATTACCTATTTAGTTTTTCTTTTAATCGATGCATTTTTATTTAAGATGCCATATTACCAATTAATAAATATTTTCAATATTTATTTAAATTTTATTTAATAATTGTTAATATTTTAAATATAACAATATTTAATTTTATTATTTAAAAATAAAAATTAAATCTATTCAAATAAAATGAATTAAAAAAATTAAATATAATATAAGAAATTAATTTTTTATTTTTTATTTAAATAAAATTATAATTGTTATATAAAATTAATGAATAAATTAATTTTATAATAGTTTTATGCTAAAAAATATATAGAAATAAATTTATGCAGATATTTGATGAGTTGTTACCTTACAAAACATTTTCTACATCATTACTCGAATATGGATTCCTTATGATTTATAATAACATAAAGACATATGCAAAAGATTTACAAAGATATAAAATTGTGATCGCCAAAAATATATTTGAATATTACTAAATAAATATATTTAATTTCACACTATAACTATTTTCTATTTTAGTGTTCATTTTGAGCTACATTTTTTCTTACATATAGCTAGTTAATGTTTAAGTTATTTTTCCTTATAAATATTGATATACAATTGTATTTGAATATAAAATATATTCAATTGATTCTTTTAAAATGAAATTAATAGACTATGAGAAAATTGTCTTCAAATGTCAAACATAATTCTTAACATATCACCTTGCATCCCTAAATATGAACTTGTGTCATTCCTTCTATCTCTTCAGATTAAAATTAATCAAAGCTTCACTGAATCAATAGTTTTGTATTTCAAAATAATATATCAAATTATATTTTACTCTATCAAATTAATTTTTTCACTACTTATGAACACAATTTTATAAGAATTTTGACAAGAGAAAAACTATTTTTTATTATATTTATTAGAAAATTTATTTCTCTTTTAAAAGATACTATAAAAAAGAAACATAATAATATAATTGTAAGATATAAGTTCATTTTTTATAGTTATTTTAGAGGATGCAAATTTTATCATCATTTTTTTTATCTTATTCTGATATTATTTTATGGTGTTGATCTTAAACAATTGAAAATAAAAAACTTTCATAAATTAAATTTAAGTAGATTATTGCCTTTTAAACTAACAAAATATATATTCGACTCACATAAAAAATAAGGTATAAAAGAAAGATATTATCAATTATATAATTGATAAATTATATTCCTTCAAACATTATCATTTTTTTAATACTTGTTTTAAAATTAGTTACCTAATATACCACAATTCTTACAAAATATTTACTATGAAACTCACAAAGCTATCTATCTATTCATGTATGAGTTTCTATTACTATTTGAGTTCCAATTTTCCATGTTCTAAAGGAGATTAATACATGCTCTTTTTTTCTAGGATTGTTGTCTTTACATATCCATAGATAGGAATATTGTGAAATATATATTTTGAATAGGTATCTACTTTCCTTTCTTCTACAACTTCTCTAATTTTTTGTAGTATATCATACATATATTTCTTAATTTAAACTTCAACATAATCATAGAAACAAAAATCACAAAAACAAAAAATTCTTGGAGATCAAGCCAAAAGACCATCTAAACTATGTTAAAAAATAACCTCAAGTTAGACAGAGTGATGAAACTATGAAAAAACCATTTGATTGACATATTGAAATGATAGAGAACTCAAAATCTGTGTTGGGTCAAATAATGGGTTAAAGGGAGCCATTTGAGTGTTCTCAATAGTAAGATATTGGCTCTTCTTCTTAGGGAAAACAATAGTCCAAGAGGAGCATCTTTGTCAATAGAAACTAATGTAATAGCATTGGAGAAGTCATATATTTACTTTTTCTTAACAAACGGTTTGAAATTTTGTATTACATATAGATTCAATTATAGAATATTATAATGCACAAAGAAAAGTGCAGGGACGTTTGAAGCCCATTTGTGGCACAACACCGTAGAAGACAGGGTCAATGTGAGAAGAGTAAACAAGATAAGTTTTTTTTTAAAAATAATTTTTAATTTTTGAAATTATTCAGAATTTATGATGCCCGAACTTTAATATTCAGAGAGCAATATGGGTTCTACAAGAAATTCAAAATCTATTATTTATAGATGAATTCTACTTGGAAAAAAAATTATTACAATCTAACTTAGAATGCAAAGTTTTCAATTGAATTTGATAAAAAATGATATTCCTTTACTTCATCTAAAGCTCATGATTATATAGCTATGGGACCACAACTATTATTCTTTCTTGGATGCAATTCACAACATTTTTTGTTTATTTGCCAGTCTTAATTCTTGATAATGGTTGGACTACACATTATACTGTGCTAAAAAAATACATAATATTTTTTCTATTGTATGTATTATGGCAATCAAATGTACAAGCTTAATTTAAGTGTATTGATGATACTCTAGAGGTCTTTGACAAGGAAGAGCATAGAACTTACAATTTACTGATACGAGTTTACATTACTTTTATTGTACATCCTGATTATTAATTTTCTCACACACACACACACACACACACACAGATATATATATATATATATATATATATATATATATATATATATATATATATATATATATATATATATATATATATATATATATATATATATATATATAGTTTTCTTGTATACTATTTGAATTTTAGCTTATTATTATTATTTGTTTCTGGTTCACAATGGAGTGATTTTCAGTGATAAACAAGATGCCTTGTTAAAGAAAACAATTATGATATTCTGTGTCACATGTGCCTAACCCCATTCCTATGTGTCTAACTTCTATAAATTCATAGAAAATAGGAAACCCAAATACCTCATATAAAACCAAAATAATGGTACCTTGATATCTTTAGGATTTCTTTAACTCTTCCTCATATGTTATAACCTGCACATAATATATGAAAAATAAAATGAAAACGTAGTAAAGTTTTTATTTAAAATAGTCATATAATATATTATTATAATTAAATCTATATATTACCATTTAGATAATAGTACTAAGTAAAAACTGTACATAAAACTACACCTGGACCCCAAGCGAAGATCTGCCAGGTCATAGCCACTCCATTGAACAGTACAATTCTAAATCTGGACCTTTAAAAAATACAATGAATTCAAATTCCAGACAATCTGTATAACAACCTTGGTTCAAAAACTGCCATCAAACACATGTTTGT
Organism: Chamaecyparis obtusa; assembly: GCA_027943335.1. Lineage (NCBI taxonomy): Eukaryota > Viridiplantae > Streptophyta > Pinopsida > Cupressales > Cupressaceae > Chamaecyparis > Chamaecyparis obtusa. The sequence goes on from BSBK01004031.1 coordinate 254,499, forward strand.
AGCCTCAAACAAAGACAGTGAAAAAATAATATATGGGAAACGCTGTTTCTTAGGATAACGCTTAGTTATCGAATTCTCACACATCCTTAAAAGAAGATCATCAGAGAAATGTCTGAGGGTTTGTTCCAAAGCATTGAACATATCAAAACCACCTTTCAAACTAACCTTCTTTACCCTTGCGGTTCGTATTCTCTTCGGATTTGTCCAGAGGTGGACTTCACATTGGCTTGTCCGTCTATGACTACATTGATAATAATTTGGAATATGTCAATGTCCCAGAAACCATTTTACGGTATTAACTGTAAGATTCCTTTTAAAGAAAATATAAATATAATCTGTAATATAAGCATCAATATAAATTTTCTATATTGATAAAATCTAAAATGAATAAAAATGACACTTGTAAAATCTAATAAAAATTTAAAATCATGATCAGTAAATAATATATATGAGATATGACAGACATTGCCATGGTCTTATAGTTATGTTGCAGTTTTGTTCTTTCCATTAAGATAAAAACTGCAAATGTGTTGCTTCTTGTGAATGTTTAAATGGGCCTTGAGGTCTTCCATTTGTCATCACACTAGCGTTTATCCCATATAATATTACTATGTACATATACAAAAACTGTAATCTATAAATTGATGGAGATAACATAGAAAAGAAAATGTATAATAAAAAGGAAAAATTACAACAAATATAGATGGGTTTTAAGGGAAAAAATTGATGGATTATGCAAATCAAAATGTTCTGGGAGATAAAAGCTCCGAGATAATGTAAAAGAGGATGGATAAAATACAATGAAAATTTATTATGAATAAGATAGGTTTTAATAGATTAATTTAAAATAGATTGATTTATCCAATTTTATCTATTACCTTTCATTTATTATTTTTATATAAAGGACAAAATTAAGAGACTTTATTAGTGATAAAAAAAAGAAGTTTTAATGAAAATATAACTTGAACGTAATCATGTTAAATGTTATGAAAAAAGTCTCTGAATTAGAATAATGCACACACATGGAAAAGAAATTCCCAAGTAAGATTACAAGTACACACCATAATCAAACCTTGGCTACATATACAAATAATTTGGATAAGATAAAACCAACTTTCTCAATGATTTATATAGATAAAGTTACTTTAATCAACATTAGTTATATTGAACCTTGTGTACCTAATGTGCAGTCACTAGTAAGCATGATTGGCAATGAGAATAGAGTATTCAACTAAAATCATGTGTATCCATTCCATCTACAAGTAGCTAAAAATAAAGAAAAGTAAGAGAGAACAAGGAATTCAAATTATTGATAAGAATATTTCTTACTAAAACAAGAAGAATATTTCTTACTAAAACAAGAGGAGAAAGGGTTCCAATATTATAGATTAGAAACAAAAACCATAAAAACAAAAAGTCTTGGAGATCAATCCAAAAGACCATCTAAACCAGGTTAAAAAATAATAAAGCATCTAAACTAGGTAAACAGACAACAAAGCAAGACAAATAGGTAAAAAACAACCTCAAGTTAGATAGAGTTATGAAAATATGAAAAAATCATTTGATTGACATATTGAAATGATAGAGAACTCAAAATTTGTATTGGGTCCAATATGGGTTAAAGGGAGCCATTTGAGTGTTCTCAATAGTAAGATATTGGCTCTTCTTCTTGGGGTAAACAATAGTCCAAGAGGAGCATCTTTGTCAATAGAAAGTAATGTAATAGAATTATAGAATTACTTAATGTAGAAAGCAAAGCATTATTCTTTATTAGACACAAACCACAAGTTTATGATTATATAGCTATAGGACCACAACTATTATTCTTTGTTCCTTGAATTCTGGATAATGGTTAGACTACACAGTATATCGTGCTAAGAAAGTAATTAATTTTTTTGTATTGTATGTATTATGGCATTCAAACTTACAAGCTTAATTTAATAGTGTAATTATGATACTCTAGATGTCTTTGACAGGGAAGAGGGTACAACTTACAACTTATAGAGCTTATGATATGGCAATTTTTAAGTATTAGAGTTCATAAACAGCACAAAATAGTATTCTGATATGACTTCACATTACTTTTATTGTACATTCTAATTATTAATTTTCTAATATATATATTTTACAAAATATTTAGTTTTCTTGTATACTATTTAGATTTTAGATTATTAAAATTATTATTTTTGGCTTCTGATTCAAAATGGAGTGATTTTGAGTGATAAACAGAATGCCCACGTTCAAGAAAATAGTTATGATATTCTGAGTCACATGTGCCTAATCCCATTCCTATGTGCCTTATTAGTACTTGCCGAAAGGCTAAGCAAGTACTATTGCATCCATTTTTGGATTCCTTCATTAACTAGTGATTAAATGAACGTGATTAAATGAACTGTTCTACACCAATGAAAATAAATTCAATTTTATATTTCATTATAAGTTTTTTCATTTGTAAAATATAGATGCAAAATACTTAACTTTAATTGATCATCTCATTGGATGAATGCGTTTGAGGTCTTATTACAGGAATGAACCAATTAAAATTTACCACATTTTTAATTTATTGTCAGATAATATATATTTATTTCTCATCCATAAATTTTTTTCCATTCTGGCAATCATGTTTATACTATTAATTTTTATAATATATTATAATTTAAATAACAACCTATGATATTATAATATATATTCATATTTTTAAAGTTTTTCAAATTTAATTTTTATTATATACTAATTATACATTAACAACTATTTATGTAAAAAAATTATGTGATATTATTTGCTTATAATTTTTATTTTTTCTTTACAAAATATTAATATTTAAATTAAACTATATTAAATTAATATTTAATATTATTATATAGTTTTATTTTGAAAAACTTATTAAAATTTAGTTTAGAAGATCAATTTATTTAAATTTATTTATTTATAATAGTTTTAATAAAAAATCTTTTATAAAAGTTTATTACTTCTATTGTAACTATATAAAACATAATAAATAAAAAATTAATATACTGTTATTTCTAGTATAACTTAAAAATTTATTATTTCTACAATTACAGGGATAATAAATTTTTTTACAGGGATAATAAAATTTCTGACAATGTTGTCAACAATTTTGTTAGAGACGACGATGAGAAGAAGGCTATAGTCAAGATGGGCACTCACTATTAGCCCACAGGATTAAAAATGTTGTGGCAGTTCATTCTCAAGGTCCTCATTTCATAGATCACTCTAGATACTAGGTTTCGTAGAATTCGTACCAACCACTTTGTCTTGTTGAATCACTTTAGGCACGAAAAATAGATTACAATCCCATTTTATCTCTATTCCTCCATAAATGAGAATATTAATTTCTTTAGAGAAAAGAACATAGCTAACCCTGCTTTGCCTGAAGGCTTTCTAATGTTAATTTATGAACTCTTCAAAGCCCAAATTTTGGGTAAGAAAATTGTGGAGGTTAAATCTAACGGTGAAGATTCTGGGTCAGACTACATTCTGTCGGGTAATAGTGAGGGAATACATTTTGAGGACAGTGAGGAAGAAGAAGAGAAAAAACTAAAAAGGGATCCTAATCCAAGAAGCATCCCTCGATCTTGGTCAAAATTGAAAAAGCTCTGAAAAAGTAGGACAGAAAGGAGATAACCTCAAATGAGGAGTATAAAAAGAATGAGGAAGACATGAACATAGATGATGAGGTGGGCAACTATGATAAGGAAGCCACTAAAATGACAGAACAGGTCAAAGGGGAAAACCCCAACTCTATGAGGGTTTCTCGGGTTGCCTCTCTATTGATTTCATGATCAGTGAAGATAACTCCCCCCTATTCAGCCCCCATCAGGAACCAACAATGAGGCTCAAGACCCTATTCCTGAGGATTCCAAAGATGAACAGGGTAACCCTTCTACCCAATCCCCAATTATGCTTGAGACCTCAAAAGATAACTCTAGAGGGGAATACCAAAGTCAATAATCTGGAAAAGGGAAAAAGGTTAGGAGGAACTTCAATATCAATATAGTGCACATGGGGATAATAAGGGAGGCCATCTATCCTCAAATCCTAGAGGATACTGATGGAAAAGTCCACAAGGAGGAGATGATTGACCCTGCTCTGGTGGTTCTCAGCAATAAAGCCAGGGAAATGGAGATGAATTTCCTAAACAATACTGAGAATTGCATGCTGGATCAGTTTAGGTCCTTCAAATGGCTCTTCCATGAAATCGAAGATCTCAAAGAGAAAATTTAGAGCACTAATGATAAGGATCACAACACTACCGACAGAAAGCAAAGCTTGGAAGAAATGGTTGACCACCTGGAATAAAAAAATGATCAGTCTTGAGGAAACCATAAAGTTAATCGTTGAGCAAAACTATAACATTCTTAAAGCATCCAATGACCACATTAAGCTTCTTCTAAAAATGGATAGCAGGGATGAATAGAGAACTATGAAGGAAGAAAAGATTAAGCACAGTGAGGGTCCAGGAAAAACAACCAGAGCCAGTGCAAAGAAAAAAAGGGATGAAGATGGTTCCAAAGGACCTCATGACATTCAAAAAGTTAAAGAGGCACCAGTGAAGATGGAGGTTCTTGAACTTAATGTTGCTATGATGCTCAGGACCCTGGCCTAATCTGGTGCCTGTCTTTTTTTGCTCTATTTTTGTCTTTCCCTTTTGTGGTAATTTCTTGGTTGTCCTTTCAGAGGCCTGTCTCTTCATTTTTAATGCTTTAGCTCTGTACTAAACTAGGTTCTACTACTTTTTATCTTTTTGTCAGTTTCAAGAACCCTATAAAACCTGTTTTACTTAATCAAAAACATATAAAAATATAGAACAACATATCTATAACAACATATAAAATTAAGATAAATAATAAAAAAATGCATTTCCTCATACTCTCCCATTGAAAGTGTCCATAATATTTTATTATAAACTTTCCCTTTGTATCTTTCCAATTTGATATTTGTTTATGTGCTACCAAGTGGGAATAGTGTATAATCTTCTTTCTTGATTGGTAGTCTTCAAAAGATGGTAAACCATTCCTTCTTGTTATGCATTTGCGTAGCCATATACCAACTACCACAATATACCAAATTGGATACTGAAAACCATCATCATCTACTTGATGACCTATCAACTTTTTCTTAGGTTTTACACGTCAAGCTAGCCAATAAATTATATTACATAAATGACTAATATAACTTAAATTTTTACAATAAATTGAATTAAATTACCATGTTGTATGAGGTCTGAAACATGATCATAATCTTCTAATCCAAATGTGTGTTCTAGGTCTTCATTTCTTATATCATCTTGATCTTGTTTCTCACTAGGTCTTTAAGGATTTTTTTTTCCATTCTTCAACCCATTCCATATTCTCACATTCTTCCCATTCACATGCAATGTAAAATTGACAAAAATATGTAAGCCCCCTATTCCAAATAGCCCAAGTGTTAGAATTAGAACTCCTTAATGAAATCCATTTAGTCGATTCACTAATTTTATCACAATCATATCCTTAAATGATATTCTTTTGTTGAACTAGCCAGAAGAAATATTTGATTGTCGACTTCTGACTTGATCGCATAGACAAACTTGTTTTACACCATTCTATAATTGCACGTGCATCTTTAAATTTTTATTTGTCCTTAAATTTGAGTTTGTCTTTGCAAAGAGATATCTTAACAAATGCACTGACACCTTCATGTTCTCCCTTCCAGTGTCTAGCCTCAAAAAGAATCTCGATATGTTGGATATTTATTTTCTTATGTGTCCCACTGAACCAATAAAACATTCTTGAATTTCCCTGTGCAATTATTTGACAATATTAGTTGTTGTATTATATGAATTTATCCCTCCCTTAAATTCTCATAAAAGGTCTTAAAGCAATAGTGGACAAACATTGATGAGAGTAATTTATTACCACTTATATAAAAATGGCACTCTCTCAATATTTTTTGATCCTCTTTTGTGCTATCAAGTGCATGCCTATAGACAATATAAAGAAAAAATGTTACTTACACTGAATATTGTAGTTGGATCTCATCTTTTGGTGCAAGTATGCAGCTATTTGAAAAGCCCATGACTCAAAATATACTACGAATTAAAAATGTATTCTTGCATATGCAAACTTATCGATCAAGCCATATAGCATTTTGAGAGTGTTTCACATATATAGGTATGGCCTCAGTATTGAATTCATTCATAAATGCATGAACATTAACTTTTTTAGTTATTAGATTGCACCATTTTCATCCTTCAATGGATACTCAATGGATACTCAATAGTTTTAAATATTTGTACATCAACTAATTGTTGTCCAAAATCAATTGAAATATTTTAATGCAAACATTCATCTAATAATGTAAGATTTCCACATACATCACATAGACCTAAAGAACATGCATTCAAAAGACAAAATTGTTCATTAGGTGGTTTACAAAAAAAATTTGATATAAATTCCTTTAGAGTTTGAGGTGGTATATTTATACCACATTCCTACAATATTTCATTAGTATGCATAGTAAAATGTATAGATAAAAAAACATCATAATGATAACAAAATTGAACATGCTTTTTGAAATAAAAGGTTACTCTTTCCTTGTTAATTCTTACATACCATGGTTTACATTTTTCAAAAGATCTTTGACTAATACTAATAGTTAACACCTTATCATCCACAAATTTCTTATACAATTCAGTTTGAGTGATACCATAAGACATTTTGGATGTGGATCACAACTTTTTGAGTCAATTGTTAATTTAAGAACATCTCTTGCATTAGGTGATACTCTTGGATTATCATACCAAAATGTTTGAATCAAATTTTTTACTTCCCTAGTAATTTTCATGTCAGACCTTGTGAGTCTCCCACTAAAGGTACATAAATGGTTTGCCAGATCACTTTCAAGGATAACTCTTCTCTTTAAAGCTCTTGCTAAGTTTTACAATGAATGTTAAGATATCCACTTATGTTTGTAATCATTATTTTATCAGTAGTAGGATTTTTACTAAATATGATATTGTTGCTTGGCATGCTACATTACTATCAGTAGTAGTTTCTTTTACTAAAGATATCCACTATTCACATCCTTACAACCCAAAGTGCTAAAGACACTGGGAGAAATCACCCCTAATGATTATTGAGTCTACAACATGGGTATTAATATTATTTCCATACAACTAGAGGATAGGTTGGTACGCACAAAGTAGGCTCATAGGATTGTTTTATTTGATTATATGAAAAAGGCCAAGAGGCTAGACAAAATCTTCATGGAGCTACATCGAGTCAAGACCAAACATAATTTCCTTATAGGTAGAGATAAATCTTTACAGGTGGAGATTACACATCACAACGTGTAAGTTAAAATATAGAAAGTTAAAAAATATTCTTTGCAAGAGTAGGTCAACAAAATAAAGGAAAATATGTAGCAGGAGCAATAGAAAAATAATGAATATTTGAACAAGCTTACTGAGAACGAGTAAGAGCTAGCACAATCAGAGGCTAGTCTCCAAAGTATGGTGTATCTCTAGGGTTAAATAAAGATGCTAACTACTGAGGAGTGGATTGGAAAAGAGTTAAGTGTTTCGCAAGCACTACTTTCTCAACAAAAAAGATCAAAGGGTGAAAGCAAAAACTTGTGTCGCACTAGAGGAAAAATTTGGGGGTTTCAGCCGGAAGGGATTTGGCCAGACGTGGTTCGGCCGAACGCATGTGGCAAGCGCGAGGTGCCAACTGGTGCCTATGTGCCAAGGGGTGTTCGGTCGAACCCTTAAAAATTATAAAAGGTGAAAATTGCCCTCCAGAGCTCATTTGTTCACTAGCGCCTTATGGATTTTGCAGAGTGCTTAAGACGATTTCGGCTGAACTAGGTATGTTTTTTTGTTTTTTTTAATTTTAATGTTTTTTAATAGTTTTATTATGTTTTATTGTTTTTTAATTTGTTTTTTTAATTTAAATAAAATAGTTTATTTTTTAAAATGTGCTAAAATAGTTTATTTTTTTTTCTAATTTAAATAAAATAGTTAATTTGTTTTTTTAATTTAAATAAAATAGTTAGTTTTTTTTTTATAATTTAAATAAAATAGGTAGTTTGTTTTTTTAATTTAAATGAAATAGTTAATTTAGTTTAAATTTAATATGTTTAAATTGATTTTACTTTTAAATTTAACATAGTTAATTATAGTGAAACATAGTTAACATAAAGAGCTGAATTTCTGGATTTGATTGTGTGTGAATTTTTATTGATTTGAATTTCTAGATTTGATTGATTGTGTGTGATTTGATACTAAAAATTCACACACAATCAAATCTAGAAATTCAGCTCTTTAACAATGGATTGTGGAAATCTCATGCTATTAATAGTTAACATAGTTAAACATGTAGTTAACATAGTTAACCATAGTTAAACTTAATAACATAGTTAACATAGTTAACCATAGTTAATCTTAAGAACATATTTAACCATAGTTAATCTTAAGAACATAGTTAACCATAGTTAAACTTAATAACATATTTAACCATAGTTAACCATAGTTAATCTTAAGAACATAGTTAACATAGTGAACATAGTTAATCATAGTTAAACTTAAGAACATAGTTAACTATAATCCTAACTTTAATCCTAGAACCCTAACATATTATTGATAATCCTAACACAAATTGTAACCCCAAACCTTGATCATACTCATAATTGTAACCATTAACCTTTAACTCTAACCCTAACAATTTAATCCTAACTATAACCCTAAATATTAATTGTAACAATAACCAAAACCCTAACCCTAACTATAATCCAAAGCCTAACCACAATCCTAAGTGTAACCATAATTCTAACCCTAACCCTAAACAAATTTCTAACCCTAACCATAAACCTAAGCCTAACATTAAACCTTAACACTTAATCCTAAATGTAACTATAACTATAACCAAAAGCCTAAACCCCAACCCTAACCATAGTCATATACTCATTAAATGCTAAACCCTAACCATAAATGCTAAAATATAATTAGAAATGGTAAACCATAATTATAAACCTAAACCAAATCCTAACTATAAAATTTTAATCTTAACATTGATCCTAAGCTTGATCCTAACACTAACCCAAACTATATTCTTAGGCTTAATGTTAAACCTTTATCCTAACTCTAACCACAATCAAAATCCTAACCCTAACCATACTACTAACCATGATGTATTTACCCTAACCTTGATGATATCCTAATCCTATGCCCCAATCAAAACCCTAATCAATATCCCAACCTTAACCATAATACTAACCATGATGGAAACCATAACCCTAACGATAATCCTAATCCTAAGCTCTAATCTCATCCATTATACTATCTACGATGTATGTCTTTACCCTAACCATAATCCTAACCTTAAACCATACACCTAATCCTATTCTTAACCCTATACATTGATCACAACCATAACTATAACAATAAACCTAACTCTAACCCTACCAATAATATTATCTCTAACCCTAACCTTAAAATTAGTCAACATAAAATTAGATAACTAATTACTAATCTAATTAGTGAACATAATTAGATAACTAATTACTAATCTAACAAAATTTTACTAATCTAATTAGTGAACATAATTAGATAATTAGATAACTTAACCCAACTATAATGTATAATTATATTCAACATCAAGAACCTAACCTCAACCTTAAAAAACCATAAATTTGTAAACTAAAACCCAATGTAAATACTCATGCAAATTAATCATAGTTATAACCCTAACCTTAATTAGTCAACATAATTAGTGAGTTCATAATTACTAACCTAACAATTTTACTAATCTAATTCTAAGTGAACATAATTAGTGAACATGCAATTAGATAGCATAATTAGATAACTAATTACTAATCTTATTAGTGAACATAATTAGATAACTAAATTTTACTAATCTAACAATTACTAATCTAATTAGTGAACATTATTAGTGAACATAATTGGATAATTCTAGATAACTTAACTAGAATATAATTAGTGAACATAATTAGATAACTAGAATAATTAGTGAACATAACTAGATAATTAGATAACTTAACCCAACTATACATAATTATATTCAACATCAAGAACCTAACCTCAACCTTAAAAAACCATAAATTTGTAAACTAAAATGCAATGTAAATACTCACATGCAAATTAATCATAGTTATAACCCTAACCTTAATTAGTCAACATAATTAGTGAGTTCATAATTGTACTAATCTAACAATTTTACTAATCTAATTCTAAGTGAACATAATTAGTGAACAGATAATTAGATAGCATAATTAGATAACTAATTACTAATCTAACAATTACTAATCTAATTAGTGAACATTATTAGTGAACATAATTAGATAATTCTAGATAACTTAACTAGAATATAATTAGTGAACATAATTAGATAACTAGAATAATTAGTGAACATAACTAGATAATTAGATAACTTAACCCAACTATACATAATTATATTCAACATCAAGAACCTAACCTCAACCTCAAAAAACCATAAATTTGTAAACTAAAACCCAACGTAAATACTCACATGCAAATTAATCATAGTTATAACCCTAACCTTAATTAGTCAACATAATTAGTGAGTTCATAATTACTAATCTAACAATATTAGTGAACATAATTAGATAGCATAATTAGATAACTAATTTATATGCATGTTTAAATTTATAGTTCATGTATGCACATTTAAATTTGTAGTTCATGTATGCATGTTTAAATTTGTAACATGTATGTTTCTTAAATTTGTATGTACATGCATGCAGTGATCTCTATATATATATTCAAATTGTTTATCTATTACACATGGCATCCGGTAGAGCTTTTGTAGATTCTGGTGAGGCTAGTGTTCATGGGGGGGTGGTAGTGCTTGTAGTCGCAGCTCTCACACATCAGCTAATACAGCTGAGGCTAGACAAAAGTTATTTGTAGATACTATTGACAGATTGCAACGAGCACTATAGATTTTGGAGGGGACGTTAGTTTCATGCACCACTATCCCTAATAGGGATAGGGTGAATGTTATTAGAGATGAGTTGTTATGTATGATTGACACTATTCAATCATACAACCCATACGATGAGATTAGTGCTCATAGATTCTATACTTCTTTGTCTCGTAGTGTCACTGGCACTATGAAGTACAACACCATTGATACACTTGTTACCACCCTTATGGTGAAGGGTATGTTTCCTCATTATTTAGATAAGAAGAAGGTGAGATGATATATGGTGATGAGATGTGAGGATGACCTTGTGGGACCCTTCATATATCCTTGATGGTTGGCCTTGCAGCACAGGTGGCCCCAGAAGGATGAGCTGCCACTATATTTCTGCAAACAATTGTATGCAGAATTTCATTTGCATCTGGATGTTGAATTACAGATATTCCTGATTATGTTGGGCAAGGGAAGGGTAGATTATCTGATAGGTTTAGAGCACCTGATGCCCCTATGCCTGCTGATAAGTGGGCAAGGGTGGGTCCAAACCTTTTGGTCGTACCAAAAGGTTTGGAAGTAGCAGGAGGGGCTGCAACAGATGAGAGGCTGAGGACTGATGTGTATTCTAGCATAGCTACTATAGCCACAAAGGTTCAGGAGATGTCATCTGATCATGTGGATAGATATGTGTTACATTCACATTTAGCCACTCCTACACCTACACAGCCTGGTGCATCAAATAGAAAGAAAAAAGTGGCAAAGAATCCAAATGTAATTTGGAAGAGGCCTTGAGAAAGGAAAACGGGAGGTTGGATTAAAGTAAGAAGAAAATACAAGAAAAAATTGTGGAGATGGTAGACTTACATTTGAAAGTAAGAAATGCAAAAAAAAATGAGAAACTTTTGATAGAAAATCTTGTTGTGAAAGAAGCAGAAAACCAATTGCTCACTCAGGGGGCCCAGGAACCCCCACCTTCTACTATAGATCTTTTTCTAATTTTTGAAGGTATTCTTTTTTGCAGAATGGAAAAAAAAAGTAATTTATTTATTATTTCCATCCTAACTTTAGAATTTTTTTATCTAGGATCATTCTTTGTTCACTGAGGTTAAATCTATCTTCAAGAAGTTCTCTGATTTTGTAATGCCAAAGGTTTGGAGTGCTTAGATATTTATAATCTACATATATACATGACATCAAACCCCTTTCTATCTAGATGATTTTTTGATACAATCAGAAGAGGTATTTGCAATAATTGATCAACACTTAATTGATTTTATCATAAAAATTCTCCATACAATCCCAAGGAAGACATTTTTGGAATGATTTTATATTTAGGGTTGTAGACCCTTCTCAAGTCTAATTTTTGTGACTTTGGTCACATCTTTCCACAAGATGATATTTTTAGATAAGGAATATCCATTCTTAAAAATTTGGCCCTTCCCCATGGAAGAAGAATTACACCCATTAAAAAGGGACATGGATGATCTCCTCAACGCTGACTCAGGAATTGCCATGTTCTTGAAATTAGAGATAAGGGTTCTAAATCCCATAGGTAGGGTTCCCCTAGGATTTTCCATATTGTGAATACTTTTTTCACCTAATTCCACTAATTATTTTTTCCTTAGTTTCTTTCTTCTCTTTAGCAGTTTTATTTTGGTAGGAGCAGTGTGCATAATACAATATATCGATATGGTGTTGTTTTGATGTAGCTATCCTTTTTGTTTCACTAAGGGCCTGCTCATGCACCACATTTCCTTCAAGTGCTCAGAGAATATATTTTTCATTGTCAAGCCCAGGTTTATCCCGAGTCTTACACATGGATGTCTCGTGAGCTCTTCAAGAGGTTTATTTTTGTGAAGATGTAGCTTTAGCGCTAGCATGTCACGTTTCACTTACTTTGCATATGAGATACTTGTTCATGTTGGCCCTGACATTTACAAAATGGAATGCACATGTCTTTTAGACATGGGTTTTAGGAGCTAAAGGATTTTTGTTGAAGACAGATTCAAAGCCATTTTTCTACACATCATTTTATTTGCAAGACAATCTCTCCACATGTCTTGTGCTCGTGAGATTGATTTATTTCCAGATATGTGCACATCTTTCGATAAATATACTATGACGATGATTAGAGATGGTGGTTATGTTACTCATAAATGGATTAAGAGTCATTGTTAGTATTCATATGTACAGTTAGTAAATGGAGCAAGACAGTTCAGTCGGTTATAACTATAAAGTAGTCACTGAGAAGAGAGATTGTCGAGTACAATAGTCATCAAGCACATAGGATTACCAAGCACCAGTATAATACCAAGCTGGAGACATAGCATTTATCGAGTAATCCAGAGCTCACATATAAGTTTGAACTGACATATATTTCTAGGTGAACAACATTTTACAGAGCTATAAAATGGTTTACCAATATCGAGGTGAATATTTAATACAGATGTAATAATTTAATGATCAATGACTCCTATGTAAAGATGATCTAGGTTAATCATTACAACTGATGATATTAGGTTTTCTAAGATAGTATCAAAAATCTAATTAGGTCAAATCTTTTTTATATAAGAAATGTGAAGATGTCATTTAAAAAAGGTATCATCAAGAAGTAGCTGCATTCAAGGACATATGGAGATTAGATAGGGTTATGTTAAAGAATTGATAGTATATTCAGTTTATTAGAAATAGGTCAGGGCTATGGACCAGTATAGAAGGACATATTCATCATAGAAAGTTGATTTTATTATTATACTTAATGGATCTGATATCAGCAATGTAATTTATTTTATCAAATAGACCAAAACTTCACTGTTACTCTCTAGAAATTGTACCAAACTTAAAGTGTCTGAATAGAGTAGACTTTATAGTCTTTTATAAAATATCTTTACCGAATACACACTTAAGGAGAGTTGCTAAATCCTTTAACTAGGTAGATCTAGCCAATCATTTTGTTACTCCTAATAGGGTAAGATGACCAGAAGTGAAGCTTTGTGGGTTCCATCCTCACCACATGTTTTACCTTCTAACAAGAGTATTTACGATACCAAATACATGTGTTATGTGTATGAAGTTTCATGTTTACTTATTTTTTAAGATTACTTGTATTTACATTTGAGCTATGTTATTAAGTGTATGGTGAATGCAATTGATATAGGGAGTTAATGAATTACTTATTTACAAGGATTTAGTTTGAATTTTTTTAAGGGTACTAATTCACCCCTCCCCTCTTAGTACACACCTTTCCATAATTCCAACAATTGGTATCAAATCTAGTTCTCTTGTTGAGGAAGTTTAATCATTGAAGAGAAAAGATCTTAAGAATGGAAAAGTATAAGCTTGATAAAAACATTGAAAATAAGAAATAAAAAATGCATATTCACATGGAATAGTATAAGGAAGAAAAAGAAAAACTAAGAGAGTCCTTGATCAAAAGGAAGGAATTGGCATTTTGGCTCAAAGAGACTGATTATCATGAAGAAGAGATTGAAGATTTATTTGAAGGATTTGGATTTGGAATTATATCTGATGCATCTAAAGGAACCATATCAGCTCTATTTTAAAAGAATCAACACCTCGCTAAACAAGTGAAAACATTGTGAATTGGTCAAGAGACTCAAATGGTAAGTGTTAGACACTAAGTTTGCATCCTTGTCTCAAGCTCTCATAGTCTTGATAACCTAGTATAACATTGGATTCATCTCCAGGTGTGGGACCTATGCTAACTAAGATGAAACCTCCAGATTCTAGGCTAGTTCCTTTTGGATAATCACCCTAATTTGCTTCTTGACATGAAAAGTAAAACTTTTGAGGGAAAGGGATAGAAGGAGTGCTTGGAAGGGAAAAAACTTGAAAGCAAACTACCTACTAGGTGATACACCGAAATTAGGGTATGAATTGCAGCATAGAGGGATAGAATCAATGCAAGGCTTAGGTCTAGTAGGTCACAACTTACTAAATAGGCTTGCATAAGTGTTTCATAGGAGGGCTTGAACATAAGACACAACCTATGACCTGCAAGAAGACATTCACTTCTGCAACTTGGTGTAGGATTGAGACAAGACTGTTAAGGGGCTGATGTATACCCACAAAAACATCTAAATCAGATCAAACACAATAACACACACAATTATAGAAAGTAAGAGGGATCAGGAACCCTAAGTTGTCATTGAAAACATGCATAGACTTCAATTCATTAAGAGATGATCCAAACAAGGAAAGCATAGGGACATGAAGAATTGTCACAAAATACCTCTACACCGTTTGAATTACCAATGAAAGAAATACAACTGTAGAAGGTAGAGGGTAGAGAAAATGCCATAGATAACCCTTAAGAAAGATGAATTTATTTACAATTGTCTAACTCTCTACTTCAAAAGCTCTAAAAATACAATATATAAATCCCCTCTTACATGTAGGAAAGAGTCAAAACCTAACTAGGGTTAAAGATTTTACATGAAAAAAAATAGAAACCTAAATCTGTCAACGCCTATTATAAATGCATCTCTGATAAAATCATGGCTGATTAGATACTATATTGCATGCACATCCCTGTATTGCATCCACCCGTGGATAAGCAACCTGGACTCATCTACCTCTCTACAAATTGGCCCGCCATGAATGTACATAATCTAATCTTATTTCCCTGGGTAATAGTACCGTTCAAAAGGTGGTGCCAACTCTTTCTAGTACCACATGGTGTGAAAATGTGGAAAAGGACCTTGCAGACACTAGCCAATAGTCATCTCCATTGCCCTCTCAACCATAGCCATCCTGAAAATTTAATTCCTGAGCTAACCGACGTCGTGCATGGCCGAAAAGAGCAAAAACCCTAGCAAAACCTTCACAGGAAATTGAATTTAAAAGTTAATAGCTAGCAGGTTAGAAATTAAAACACAACCATCAATGCATAACTCTCGACAGATGAACAACTATGATACGCTGAGAAAACAACTTCAAAACCCTTCTGACAAGTCAAAGCCATCATGGAAGTCAACAACCAATCAGAAGAGAGCAAATTAGCACAACTGTCATTTTGGACCCACCCTGACCTTTCTTTCCTTAAGTCATTCGGTGACTATGCGACCGAAGACCCTTCTAAGTCATGAAGAAATTCCCCTAACTCTGGTTTGGTCAAACAACTACGCAAACACTATAGTTTCTGAATATCTAAGTCTTTCAGCTAACCCCGGTTACATCTGGCGAATAAGAGAAAACCTTTAGTCACCGATCCGCGAAACACATACTAACCCTGGACCCATTGGCCACTTGTCAATCTTCCATTTGCCGCAACATCCTCATCATCAAACATCTTGGTAGGCCTTCTGACACGGACCCAATACAAGCCTGATTCCAATCTAACGATGGGCGCATGATCTCATAGCCTCCGAATATTCCTTCCAATCATGGGCCAGCCATAGATCCTTTTAGAACTAGGACCCCACTGACACACGGGTCCACCTGTAAATCCTCATTAGCAAACAACAACCAATCATATTTGAGCAAGTCAGCAACACACGACGCTGGCCCCACCTGACATTCATCCTTACTTCGGTCAATAAGAAGATGACATATCACCCAAACTTGGCATTGGAACCACTGACAGGACTTGAACACTTGGCTAATCTGATGGCTGGCGCATGATCTCATGTGTTAGAAAACCCCCTTGTGAAGATACACCAGCTGTCGATCCTCATCCTTCTAACATCCCTGTAGAGACTCTGACATGGCCAAACTGACAAATCTTAGTCATCGCTATGTGGACCAATAGAAGATGAGCACATCAGCAAATGAGGACCCACCCACAAGGCTCTAACAATAAAGTGAAATCAACGATCGGTGCATAATCTCATGGCTCTGACACAACCCATGAGATCATGCACTAGCCATAGGATTTAAAAGGAACACAGTCTATTAGGCCCACTCTGACAAGGTTACACATCACAACTCTTCAGCCAATTAGGAGCTTCCACATAGGACAACATGGCAATGGACCCACTAAAGCTTTGAAGAGCTACACACTTGGAAGAATCAACGGTCATCTGAAGATCTCATGCTCTAACAATGGCCTATGTGAAGATACACCAGCTATTAGATCTTCCTAACCGGGACCCCACTGACACATTACCCTGATACCAAATCTACGGCGAGTCTCATGTCCTTATGACCCTAGAATATTCCTTCAGATTATAAGACAACCACCCAATGCAGAATCCTACCACTGCTTGTAGAACTAACCCCACCCTGACCTGGTGATTTAGCGACCGAAGGCTTTCTCTTGTTCGCTAAATACTTCAATGAACCACGGTTAAACTTAGAGAATGTGCGAACAAAGGTCTTTCGCTAGTTCGCTAAATAAAAAGGGCATTCCACCGGCAACTTGGATAATTAGCGACTGAGGAGAAAAATAAAGTGCACATGCATTTTGCGGAGTTTTAAGTGACTGATAAATTAATGAAGAATTATAACAAGGCTTAGGGTTTTTTGAGGGTTTGGCCTATAACGGCTAGTTTTATGAAATTTTTAAGGACTTTTCACCTAGCCAGGGACCTAGAAATAGTTGCAGAGACTAGAGGGAAGTAGATAAAGCTATGAAATTTTTTGGATTTCTCACAGGACTAAGGAGATGGAGGTCTGACATAAAAAACCAGGGCCAAATTTGAATGGAAGGAAAATTAGGGCAACATTTTGGCACTTTCTGCTAGATGTTAGCCTGCTAGACATGGATCAGTGGCCTTGACATCAATTCCTTGGGCAATGGAGTCATCCTCTGAGCACAAAAAAAATAAAAAATAGAGGGACAAAAATTGAACCAGAGGGACAAAACTTGTGCATAGGCACTTCTTGAAAAGTAGGAAACTAACCTAGAAAATAGGGGAAAAAGCAAAAACACACATATTTACAAATATTTACAGAGAGGGATTAACCTCAAGGTAGGGCTTCAAGTGGAATCCATTAACTGACATTGGCAAGGCAACTCCTTCAAGAGTTGATAGCTAAAAAGCATTGGGTCCCTTGCACTCTATTATAACAAATGGTCCACCCTAGAATGAATCAAATTTTGTATGTCTGTCAGGCCTTGATTTGAACTCATCCCACTTGAGGACTATATCCCCAACTTTGAAATCTCTAATCCTGGCTCTTTTATCAAAGCTCCTCTTTGTTTGAATCTGATGGAATTCCACATCCTTCATGGACTTATCTCTGATTTCCTCTAACTCCATCAACTGAGCATACCTGATCTGCAAGGGATCCTTCTCTTCAAATAGGGCATATTGTGTAGCTAGGTCCAAAGTTGGTAAATCAATTGAGATGGACAACTTAGCCTCTTTACCATATACTAGCACATAAGGAGAATTCCCAATAATCATTTTTGGAGTAATTTTGTCTAACTGTAATGCAGACCTAAGTTTCGTATGCCAATCCCTCTGATTATCTTGGAGAATCTTCTTGATTATCCTAATCAAGTTCTTGTTTGTTGATTCTGCTAAGCCATTGCCCTAGAGGTAATAATTTGAATTGGTATTCAGATAAATGCCATTTCTGATTGCCCACTCTGAGACTTTGAGGCCTGTGAATGCCAATGCATTATCTGATATGATGGAATCAGGAGTTCCAAACCTGTGAATTATGTCATCATAAAAACTTAATACAACATTCTCATTTGCTTCTTTTAATGCAATTGCTTATGTCCATCTAGTGGAATAATTAGTTGTAGTGATTATCCATTTATGGCCTGCACTAGATGGAGGATTGATCTTTCCAATGAAATCTATGCCCCACTTCACGAAGGGCTGATCTATTCTAATTGGTTTGAGGGGAAGAGTGGCAAGTCTCTCTTTTCTTGAAAACATGGCGCACTTGATACATTTTCTGACATAATCATGACTATCCTTAAAGATAGATGGCCAATAGTATCTAGCCCTCATGATTTTAAAAGCAGTAGTCCTAGGAGAAAAGTGACCTCCAGAAGGTCCATCATGAAACTCAAATAGGATGTTTGCTACCTTTTCTAAATTAATGCATCTTAAGAGGACACCACTATGATCCTTTATGAAAAGAACTTCATTTATCAACACAAAAGGAATAGATTGTAATCTATAGTATCTTTTTTTTGCTGAATCCAAACCTGGAGGACATTGTCCTATCTTCAAATAATTGATCATATTAGGCAACCAGCTTGTTGCCTCGGCTTGTTCTTCTATACAATGCACCACCAAAGATGCATCTATTGCTCTGATTTCTTTGAACTTTCATCCTCTATCAAATGTTCACAAAGACCTCTTCCTCTAACTAGCTTGGTAGTTTGAATATCTATGTCATATTCCATCACCTTGGTCATCCAACTAGCTCTCTTCTCATTCAGGTCCTTGGAAAGCAAAAATTCTTTGACACTTGGGTGAGTAACTTTCAAGTGTACCTTTCTATGGGTCAACAAATATCTAAACTTTTTAAGGCTCTTCACCATAGCAAGTACATGTTTCTCTACAAAAGAGTATCTCTATTCATAACCTTCTAATCCATTGCTAATGAACACAATAGGCTACTCCAATCCATCTGAATTTTCTTGAGTCAACATTGTAGATATAGCATCATGACCTCCATAAGCATAAAGGATAAAATCCTTACTAAAATTTGGGTTTAACAGAGTAGGAGCTTCTGTCAAGGCCTCTTTGATAGCCTGGAAATTGGCTTTTCCTTCTTTAGTCCAGCTAAAAGCTGAACTCTTCTTTAACATGGCTGTCAAAGGCTTAAGTAAATCTGCAATATTAGGGAAGAACCTCCTAACAAAATTAATCTTTCCTATGAAAGATTGGAGGCTTTTCTTATGATGTGGCAATGGTAGCTCTAAGATGGCTGCAATTCTCTCAGGATCTACTGTGATTCCTTTCTTAGACACTATATATCCCAATAATTTTCATTCATGAACTGCAAACACACATTTTTTGGGATTAAGAGATATCCCAAACTCTCTACACCTTTCAAAAATCTGCCTCAAATGTTTGATGTGATCTATTGCATGTTTTGAATAGATAGTTATGTCATCTAAGTAGACCAACACAAATTTGTACATGAGGCTTTTAAAGGCCATATCCATTGCCTTTTGAAATGTAGCACCTGCATTTGACAAACCAAAGGGCATCTTTTGATAAGCCACGGTTCCCCACTTGGTTGTAAATGTAGTCTTATATTGATCCTCTTCATTAACTAGGATCTGATTATATCCTGAATAGCCATCCAATAATGAAAATCTCTCAGATCCAGAGACATTGCAAGATTTGTTCCATAGAGGGTAATGGATGGTGGTCTTTTAATGAGGCTATGTTAAGATCCTTGAAGTCAACACATAACCTCAACTCCCCATTCTTCTTCCTAATAGGAACAAGGTTGGAAACCCAACTATTATGCTTAATGGGGTAGATGATACCACTCTCTATTAGTTTGAGAACTTCTTTATGCATAAGTGGCTCAAGCTTGGGATTAATAGGCCTTTGCTTTTGCCTCACTGGTTTGGCATTAGGCTCTAATTCAATAGTGTGCTAGGCAAGGGAAGGATCAAAACCTTTGAGGTCTTCATATTTCCATGCAAAAATATCACTGAATTCTTTGAATAATTGGATGTAATCTTGCCTTTCCAAATCAATGTTTACCTTCCCAAATTGTAAGCTCTTACCTTGCTCCAACTCTAATTCAACACAATGTTCCTGTTGAACTACCAGGCCAACTTTTCTATTCTTGACTTCATCATCCTTGTTGAAGATAGCCTCTAAAGTAACAAGACCACTAGGCATCTTATTGGACTTCAGTTGTATTACCTGATCACCATAGTTTTGTGATACCCTATCTTGATTATGCTCTGAAAAAACATCTTCTTCAAACAAGAATTATAGAATTTGTTCATCATTGTGCCAATTGACATCATTATCAGGAATAGAAGGTCTAACAATCACTTTGATATGTTGTTGATCTACTTCTTTTGAAATGCTATTTGGAATATCATACTGAGACCCAATGGTAGCTAACCTATCTGCATTCTGATTTAACTTTCTAGGGATGGCAACAATATTGAAATCATGGAAATCTTCAATTGCATCCCAAACTCTATATTTGTATGCTTTCATGGCATCATTTTTTGTTGCACTTATCCCTCTCACTTGGCTGACAACTAATTCACTGTCACCATAGACCTTTAAAGCTTTAAGCCCTCTTTTTCTAGCCCATTCTAGTCCATTGACTAGACTCTCATATTCTACAGTATTGCTAGTGTAGGAGAAAATGAATCTAAAGGTAGTATAATATCTTTCTGCCTTTGGGGACACTAACATAGCACCACCACTAGAACCATGTCTACTTCTAGCTCCATCAAAAAATAGTTCCCAAATTTGATTATTCTAATCCTCTGAATTAGTGTCTTCTTTGAGAAGGCTTGGTTCTATGGCTCCACTTTCTTGTATTAAATAACTTCCCAAACCAAAATCCAAGATTAGATTTTCTTGGGCCTCTGAAGCTCTTTCATCTAGTAGAATATCAGGGATATTCTCTATCTTAGTGTCTTCTTCTCCAATGGTTTGGAAGTCACTGTTATCAAATATGGGGCAATTTACATTGTTGGTATTAGACACATATGGCTCTATATGGTGTGCTACCAATGGTTCTGACTTAATGGTAACCTTGGTACCTGTTGCCCAAATTTTCATGTCCCATGTAAGATTTGGCCAATTTTCATCTCAAGGTCTACATTTTTATCCTTCCAAGTGCTCTGCAAAATTTCATGGGTTTATCTATTTCCCTCTAGTCTCTGTAACCTTTTCTAGGTCCCTGGCTAGGTGAAAAGTCTTTTAAAAATTCATAAAACTAGTTGTTATAGGAAAAACCCTCAAAAACCCCTAGGCCTTGTTATATTTTT
The DNA here is from genome assembly GCA_027943335.1 of Chamaecyparis obtusa. NCBI lineage: Eukaryota > Viridiplantae > Streptophyta > Pinopsida > Cupressales > Cupressaceae > Chamaecyparis > Chamaecyparis obtusa. Next base: position 276,360 of record BSBK01004031.1, read on the forward strand.
GAGTTACTTTATTGGCCACTTAAAATCCTCAAATACCCATGTGCGCTTTTCATTCATTGGTTGGTCGCTACTTCTCTAAGTCAGTCGGCGGTTACCTTTTCCTTTTGGTGATTCAGCGAATGCCTTGTTCGCATAATACCCCAGTGTTTCATGGTTAAGTCCTCAATGGTTAGTGATTCAGTGAGTGGTTAACATCCCCTTGGTCACATGTTTGCTTAATGGTCCAGCAGTCTTTTTATGTGGGGTCCTGGTTTAAAAGATCTAATGGTTGTGTGATGTTCACGAGGCTTTGTGTCAGAGCATGAGATCATTTGACGACCGTTGATCCTACTTTATCTTCGGGCTCTGTTAGGTGGGTCCTCGGTGTGCTGATGTGCTTGAATATAATTGGTTGCCAAGTGCTGACAAAGATTTTCAGGTGGGTCTATTTGTTAGAAGGGGTCCCAGCTTAAAGAGATCAGCGGCTGGCGCATGATCTGAAAGAATATTCGGGGGCCATGAGATCATGCACCTGCCCTTAGATAAGAATCTAGTTCTTTGTGGGACCATGTTAGAACTTTTCAAAGTGTCTACTGATGGAGCAGCTGGAATGAATAAAAGAATGCCAAGTGGCATAAATGGGCCCAGGGTTAGTAAAGCTTTTTGTGAATCAGCAACTAAGGGTTTCTCATGTTCACTTAATATAACTTGGGGTTATTAAAAGATTCAGCTATTCAGTGACCATAGTGTTCTCTAAATCACTTGACCTAACTGGAGATAAGAAATGTATTTCACAACTTAGAATTCTTCAGTTGCACAGTCACCGAATAACTTAAGAAGACAAAAAAAATCAAAGTGGGGCCAAACTGCCAGGTGTGTTGACATGCTTGATGCTCATTGGTCGAGACTTCCTCATGTGGACTTGGACTTTTCAAGGGGTTTTACAACTATTGTCAAGTTGATCAAGGCTGTTCATCTGCCAGGAAAGAGAGGGTATCGACGATCACATTTTAAAATGACTAGCTAGCTGTTAAGTTTTTAAATTCAAATGTGTCTAAGAGGGTTTTTTGCCAGTATTTGATTTGCAAGCCGCAAGTGGTGAGGTAGCTCAAAGAATTTATGTCTCCAGGACATTTGTAGTTAAATTAATATGATGAGGAGGTCTAGGTGGCTGTCATGGGTCGATTATTTTCTGAAGAAGGTACCAGTTATGCATTCATGGTGAGACTTTATGTAGGAAAGTGGATGAAGGTCGCTTGTTTGCAGGTTGATGTAGTACAGAGATGGGCACACAATATCTAATCGGCCATTGTATTACAGAGATGTATTTATGATTAAACTTGATAGATGTAGGGTTTGTTATTCTATTGAAAATCTTGTAACCCGAGTTAGGTTTTGGACTCCTCCCTGTGTGTAGTTGAGTATGTATATATTGTATTTTTGGAGCTTTTGACCTAAGAGTTGGACAATTGTAAATGTTATACACTAAGTTTGCACCCTTGTCTCAAGCTCTTGTGGTCTTGATAACCTAGTATAATATGGGAATCATCTCCAGGTTGTGGGACCTGTGCTAACTAAAATGAGACCTCTAGATTCTAGGTTGGTTCCTCTTGGATAATCACCTTAATTTGATTCTTGACATGAAAAGTAAATCTTTTGAGGGAAAGGGATAGAAGGAATTCTTGAAAGGGAAATGACTGAAAGCAAATTACCGACTAGGTGATGCACCAAAATGATGGTATGAATTGCAGCATAAAAGATGGATTCAATGAACAAACTTAGGTCTAGGAGATCATAACTTACTGAATAGGCTTGCATAAGTGTTTCATAGAAGGGATCTACAAATAAAAGAGGGTATTCAGGGAAAGAGAGATTCTTTCGCAAACAATAACACTCTCTAGATTAGGCAACAATCTATGACCTGCAAACAAACATTCACCACTACAACTGGGTATAGGAATGGGACAAGACTGTTAAGGGGTTGTAATATACCCACAAAATCCTTCACATCAAATCATTCACAAGAATACACAAAATTGCAAAAAGACTGAGGGATCAAGAACCCTAAGATATCACTAAGGAACATATAAATACTGAATTCATTAAGAGATAACTCACACAAGAAGGCATAGGGACAGGAGAAATGTTACAAAATATCTTTAATGTCTGAATAATCTATGGGAGGTTACAAAATGTAGAAAACCAGAGGATAGAAAAATGTCACATATAGCTTTATAAGAAAAGAGATTTTCTATTTACAAAATGTGAACTCTCTCTAGTCTAAATCCCTCAAAAAACAATATATACATCTCCTTTGATGCTCGCAGGTAGGAGAAAAAATATCTAATTAGGGTTACATAATTTTTCATATAATAATCAAACCCTAATTCTGTCAAACTCAACCATAAATGAACATGAAAATATCCTAGCTGATCAGATATCTATGTTTGCATGTCCATTTCATGCTTATACCCACAAAAAATCTAGCCGCCATGATCCATCTACCTTCCTACAACTCGGTCTCGCCATAACTACTAAAATCTGATACTGTGAGATATTTGAATTTTAAAAAATTGATAAAATGGTCATAGGTGGTGCTGAAATTCTCTATCGACGGTCGACATTTGAAACTCAATCTTACTTTAAAACGTGACCGTTAGATCTTCCTTTTTACTTGGGATTGATATTTGATTGGAGAACTAACTCAACATTTACCTCGGGTTCCAATTTCCTTCAGTCGTAGAATCATTTAATACTTTAGCTGACCCAGGTTAACTTTGGTGAACATGAGATAACACTTTAGTCACTGAATCGTGGAATGTCTTACTAACCCTGGGCCCATTTTTCCATTTGTCACATTTCCATTCACCTTGACTGCATCATCAACAAACACCTCAACAAGTTCTGACATGGTCCCACTGCAACTTAGATTCCAATCTAATGGCAGGTGCATGATCTCATATGTCAGAAACATTCCTTGCACTTTTACACCAACCATAGATCTTTATTAGACTGAGACCCTTCTAACAAATGGACCCACTAAAAATCCAGTCATCACCATGTGGACCAATCAAATTTGATCATGTCAGCATCAATTATTAGAGGACCCACCTAGCATAGGCACCCTGAAATAAAGTAAAATCGACGGTTGGTTCATGATCTCATAGTTCTGACAAAACTCATGGGAACATATGCAAACCATAGATTTCCTACAGATGTCAGAGCCTTTTGAAATGCTAGAAACCTGGTCCTAGTGACACATTGCTGAATCATGACCATGTGGACCAATGAGAAGCCACCATTTGTGTACACGTAGCAGTGGACCCACAAAAGCATGAAGTGTTGAGCAAAAGGGAAGATCGACAGTTGTCGTAAGATCAAAAGCCTCTGACAGACCTTATGAGATCTTACAACAACCATTGATCTCATCAACTAGGACCCTCACATAAAAGATCACTAGAAGATTTAGCGACTACGTGATTGAAAAGAAGTTAGCCATTTCGCTGAGTCGTTAGATGTTAAGGACATAACTACCAGAAATGAGGGATCTCACAACAACACAGTCGCCAAGTCGCTGAATAAAATTAACCGCTAGGCCCAAACATGATGTTAACCTTCAACTTAACCCAGTCATATCTAGAGACTACGCGATTAAGTAAAATCTCATTATCACTGAATAAACATTTAACCATGAGCTAGATCATGAGAACACAAGAATGCCCTCAGTCACTAGATCACCGGATAAACTTTTAAACCTTTCCAAAGATTGCCAACCATATGGAGATTACACGACTGAGGGAACCATCACCAAGTCTCAAAATGAAAAGGGAATATGTCATCCGATTAGGAGATTAAGAGATACAAGGAAGTCACGGGGTTGGGAGATAGAAAAGAATATTCTTCTAGGCTTTAGAGATCTCGTGACTAGCCTGAGATGAAAAGTGCATATGGGAAATTGGAGACTTAAGTGGCCAAAAAGGTAATGGCAAATTAGAATGAAGGCTTAGGGTTTGTAGGGTTTTTAAAACACCAACGGCTACTTTCTTTTTTTTTTGAATTTTAGACTTGTAGACCAGAGGCTAAAACAAATTGCAAGGCTAGGAAACCAGACATAAAACCATGAAACTTTCAAGGATGCTTGGCAAGGTTAAAACATGGACTCTTGAATGGATTTTAGACAAATTTGCATAGAAAAATTTGGGTAACATTTTGGTGATTTTTGCTACTAGATGTCAGCCTACTACACATGGAAAACTAGTGGCCTTGATGCAATCCATTGGGCATGGGGTCATTTCTGAGCATAAACCTTCTGATAGAGAGGCAGACCTAGAACAAAACCATGCTCGAGCACTTCTTAAAAAATAGGGAACTAAGCTAGGAAAATAGGGATAGAAAGTAGGAAAACCTAACCTATCCTAAACTAACCATTTACAAAAACCTGGTCAAACAAAACCATTCATTGGTTGTGAAAAATAGCTACCTTTCCTCATTAGGATATTTTGCATTGAGTGCACAAAGATAGCTATCAGGATATGAGGCACATAAAAATTTATCAAATGATGATGAACTGCCTCTACCAAAATAGGATCAAGTTTACCTTCCTCTAATTGATCATATGGAGGGGCCTTGATAAACTCCTTCTGTGCCAAGTATCTCATGGGGCAGCCTCTCAAAATTTTGAAGGTAGGAGTCTCCTTGATGGCATCTTCTTTATCTTCATGGTTTCCTTCCATCATGGATAGCTATGTCAACTCATTATCTATGGATAGGGGACTGTCATCCTCCTCTTTTAAATAGACCAAGAGCTCATTAAAGTTGTCAATATCCTAAAGATCCCTAGGAATGACTGGTTCTTCACAATCAAGCTCCACACACAAGCTTCCTATGATGTCCTGCAAACAATCCTCCCTAAGGCTTTGGTTATCCTTTGCACATTGGGAAGTCTCCTCCTCAAAGATGAGATCGAGCTCATGAATCAACATATCCTCAGGGTCAATCTCCTCTAGCTTCTGCAAACTTACAGAGGTGGCTATGATCATAACCTCCTCATTTTTCTCAACAAAAATAGACATCTCATCTGACAAGGACATGACATCCACTTCTATATCAACCTCTTGTTGATGGTGAACCTTTTGTTCTAATTGACCTTCACCCATAGATAATGGCATGGTCTCTTCTTCATCACCATCAAAGAGGGGGAGCTCATCAAAAAATTCAACCAAGAGCTCAGGTTGGGCATCAATCTCTACCTCCTCACCTGGTTGTTCCAATTCATCATAGTCCTCACTCAACACTAATACCTTAAATTTCTTCTCCTCCTCAGCACATGAAAGCTCATTTACCATAGGTCCTTTCTTAGACACTAGACTAGTATCTTTGAAAAGACTTGGCATCTGACAGCTAGGAGGCAAAGTCCATTGGGATATCCACAAAACTTCATCATCTTGAGAGACCAGAGGGGTCTCTTGAGATAAACAATTCTCTTGAGCAGGCTGCTCTTGCAGAGTGGTAGACTGGATCTCAAGTAAAGGCTCTTGGGAAGAATTTTTTGCCTTAAAACATGGGATGTGAAGCTGAGAGGGCTCAGAGGGAGACATAGAAGGCATACCTATCTTGGAGCTTGGAAATGAAGGCTTTGTAGGCTCCTCATGTGTGGGCTCTTGAGACAAATGGGCCCTCCAACTTGGAATCTTAGGCCTATGAGCCTCTTGTTGAGCAATTTGTGATCTCAACCTTACTGTCTCAATTTTAGCTCGGCGTCTGATCTCTTCTTGAAATTGTCTTACTTGTTTCTCATTAACAAGAACCTTTGTCACTTGGTGGGGAACTATCTCCTACTCATAACTTTGAGCCTCCATTTCCTACTACTCCCTGATCTCAGACACTTGCTTAATTAAATCAAGCAATAGGTTCTTGGTCTCTTCTTGCTCTTTCATAAAGTCTAGGCTCTGAATCTTCTTCCTATTAGGCTGAGGAGAGGTGGGTGGGTGGTAAGCATGATGAAGGAGTTGGGTTTGCATTTGTTATTGTACCCTTTGTACCCATGATCCATCTTGTTAGAGGCCCCTTTCATAATCTTGTACAAGGGTGTAATCATTTGGGGCAACCTGGATATAATGATGGTGTTGTATTGTATGGAATCTTGGGATAAAAGTAGGCTTTGGGTGGCTTTGATAAGGCTGATAGCTAGCCCATTGAGCATTATTCTCATAATAGGATGGTGAGTAACCTGAATGTCCATAATAACTTGACATGTCTACTCATGCAATTAGCTGGGATTTAAATATGAAAGATTTGAAACATACCAGCACTTGATCCTTGAAACCAATAGACTTTCCAGAGTCACCAGATATGTAGTAAAATGACCTCTCCTAGGTCTGTACCATGCTATCAGCATATCAGAGATAGCATATCTTCTGCAGTGAACTTCTTTTGTGGTCCCACTGGGCGTGCCAAAATTGTTATAAACTAAGTTTGCACCCTTGTCTCAAGCTCTCGTGGTCTTCATAACCTAGTATAACATGGGAATCATCTCCAAGTTGTGGGACCTATGCTAACTAAGATGAGACCTCTAGATTCTAGGCTGGTTCCTCTTGGATAATCACCTTAATTTGCTTCTTGACATGAAAAGTAAATCTTTTGAGGGAAAGGGATAGAAGGAATACTTGAAAGGGAAATGATTGAAAGCAAACCACCTACTAGGTGATGCACCAAAATGATGGTATGAATTTCAGCGTAAAAGATGGAGTCAATGAACAAACTTAGGTCTAGGAGATCACAACTTACTGAATAGGCTTGCATAAGTGTTTCATAGAAGGGGTCTATGAATAAAAGAGGGTATTCAGGGAAAGAGAGATTCTTTCACAAACAATAACACTCTCTGGATTAGGCAACAATCTATGACCTGCAAACAAACATTCACCACTGCAATTGGGTATAGGAATGAGACAAGACTATTAAGGGGCTGTAGTATACCCACAAAATAATTCACATCAAATCATTCACAAGAATACACAAAATTGCAAAAAGAAAGAGGGATCAAGAACCCTAAGATATCACTAAGGAACATATAAATACTAAATTCATTAAGAGATAACTCACACAAGAAGGCATAGGGACACGAGAAATGTCACAAAATATCTTCAATGTTTGAATAATCAATGGGAGGTTACAGAATGTAGAAAACTAGACGACAAAAAAATGTCACAGATAGCTTTCTAAGAAATAAGATTTTCTCTTTACAAAATGTGAACTCTCTCTACTCTAAAGCTCTCAAAAAACAATATATACATCTCCTCTGATGCATGTAGGAAGGAGCAAAAATATCTAATTAGGGTTACATAATTTTTTATATAATAATCAAACCCTAATTCTATCAAACTCGGCCATAAATGCACATGAAAATATCCTAGTCGATCAGATATCTATGATTGGATGTCCATTTCATGCTTATACTTGAAAAAAATCTAGCCACCATGATCCATCTACCTTCTTGCAACTCGGTCTTGCCATAACTGTTGAAATCTGAGACTGTGAGATATTTGAATTTTAAAAAATTGATAAAATGGTCATAGGGGGCACTGAAATTCTCTATCAATAATCGGTATTTGAAACTCAATCTTACTTTAAAATGAGACCATTAGATCTTCCTTTTTACCTGGGATCGGTCTTTGACTACAGATTTAACTCAACATTTACCTCGGGTTCCAATTTCCTTCAGTCGTAGAATCATTTAATACTTTAGCTGACCCCGGCTAAGTCTGACGAACATGAGATAACTCTTTAGTCACTGAATCTCGAAATGTCTTACTAACCCTGGGCCCATTTTTCCATTTGTCACCTTTCCATTCACCCCGACTGCCTCATTAGCAAACACCTCAGTAAGTTCTGACACGGTCCCACTGTAACTTAGATTTCAATCTAACGACAGGTGCATGATCTCATATGTCAGAAAGATTCCTTGCACTTTTATGCCAGCCATAGATCTTTATTAGACTGGGACCCTTCTAACAAATGGACCCACTGAAAATCTAGTCATCACCACGTGGACCAATCAAATTCAAGCATGTCAGCATCAATTGTCAAAGGACCCACCTAGCATAGGCACCCTAAAATAAAGTAAAATTGACGGTCGGCACATGATCTCATAATTTTGACAAAACTAATGAGAGCATACACCAATCATAGATTTCCTGCAGATGTCAAAGCCTTTTGAAATGCTAGAAACCTGGTCCTACTGACACATTGTCGAATCATTACCATGTGGACCAATGAGAAGCCATTGTTTGTGTACATGTAGCAGTGGACCCACAAAAGCATGAAGTGCTAAGAAAAAGGGAAGATCGACGGTTGTCGTAAGATCGCAAGCCTCTGACAGACCTTATGAGATCTTACAACAACCATTGATCTCATCAACTGGGACCCTCATATAAAAGACCACCAGAAATGAGAGATCTCATGACAACATAGTTGCCAAGTCACTGAATAAAATTAACCGCCAGGCCCAAACATGATGTTAACCTTCAACTTAACCCAACCATATCTAGAGACTACGCGACTAAGGCAAATCTCATTGTGGCTAAATAAACATTTAACCATGAGTTAGATCACGAGAACATGAGACTTCCCTTAGTTGCTAGATCACTGAATAAACTTTTAAACCTTTCCAAAGACCACCAGCCATTTGGAGATTATGTGACCGAGTGAACCATCGCTAAGTCTCAGAATGAAAAGGGAATATGCCTTCCAATCAGGAGATTAAGAGATGCAAGGAAGTCATGGGGTCAGGAGATAGAAAAGAATATTGTTCTAGGCTTTAGAGATCTCGTGACTAGCCTGAGATGAAAAGTGCATATGGGAAATTGGATACTTAAGTGGCCAAAAAGGTAATGACAAATTAGAATGAAGGACTAGGGTTTGCAGGGTTTTTAAAACACCAACAGCTACTTTTTTTTTTTTTTTGAATTTTAGACTTGCAGACCAGAGGCTAAAATAAATTGCAGAGGCCAAGAAGCCAGACATAAAACCATGAAACTTTCAGGGATGCTTGGCAAGGTTAAAATAGGGACTCCTGAATGGGTTTTAGCCAAATTTGCGTAGGAAAATTTGGGTAACAGTAAAAGAATTAAATTTTTCTTAAGGTTCATCTGTGGTATCTGTTGGCTTTTAAACTTGTTCCCACACGGTGCCAAGTTTACACTATGATTGACAAACTGATTAGTCTTTTCTCTAAAGTCTAACAGGGAAAAGTGCTAATTGATGAGAACCGAGGGCATCCTCCTTCTACATTGAGCTCCACATCACTCAGGCGGGTATTGCCTCATCTGCACACTCATGACTCTTCTTGATGATGGAAAGGTCTGCAGATGTATTATTGTGGAATAGTTAGTAGACTCCTATAGATATCCTGTACCCTAATGAAACCAAATCTGATGCAATAACCTGCTTGCATGCAATGAGTGTGATAACCAGAGACCTACACTAACAGCAAGAAAGGGAAAGGGTGTGACTGAATGGAAATGATTTGAAAGGACTGAAAGGACCCTTGAGATACCCTAAGTCTCTGATAGACCAGTGGCTTGTCCATTGGACCACAGAGTTAAATACAATATTGCAAGGGACAGCTATGAAACAAGAAAATAATATACCCAATGTGTTGATGCCTAACATCAATCACACACCATGACCAAACCTCAACTTAACACCCACCTATGCATTCAAGCATGCTATTATCCATCAAAGGATTTTGACCCTCCCCTTAGATGAGACCTATGAAAAGACAATAAATTAACCAACATCCACTAGAAGACAAGCATGACCTATCCTTGATATTTTAGCTCATACACATATGAACACTAACCTTGAACCAGTTATCTCTGTGAAGACAACTCCACTTGCAAACACATAGGCAATACAAGCAGACAAATCAAACACCCTGAATGAATGACTAATGGACTCAGAATTCAAATGGAGATAGTTTGGTAATAGTAAAAATATATTAACCTCTCACACAAAAAAAAAATCTATTACAATATGCATTGTATTCTCTGAACCAGCAATGGAAGCAGAACACCCTATATGTAGAGAGAAGGGGAAATCTGTAGAACATACCCTTTCACTAGAACTAGAAAGGAATTCTAAGTTGGAACCCTTTCAAAGTCAAAATTTCTATAATTTATACCACTGGTTACCTTGAAATCCTAAACCAGTAGGATGCAACAAGCTATGGAGAACTAGGGTTAAGACTTCAACCACCCAACCAATCAAAATTTCAAATTTCAAAAACTACTGCAAAAGGCCTTGAACAATAAAAATTGTCCACCATCACATGACAAAACATCCCTGCAAACACTCATGGCACCCTGGACCACACTACAACAAGAAGCACCACCAAACTAGTCAAATCTGGCCAGAATACCATAAATTTTGGTACTTCCTATCACAAAAACTCTATGCAAGAATTGAATTTGAAAAGCAATGGTCACCTTGCATTTCGCGGGCTTCATGTTCCTAAACTATTTTCCCTTAGTTGCGCAGTTGAGCGGTCACAAACTTCACTGCCATAGGAAACAGGCCTCATTTTATGCTTGGTCACATGATCGCATGGCTCCCAACTCACCCTTGCGATCATGCGACCACAGTCTCCTAACCATAGCCAACGGTCACAAACCCCACAGAAAAAAGTCCCTGTTAATATTACCACCACAACCCCACAACTGCGACAACAGACGGTGAGTCGCATGATCGCATAGCCTGGGGATGGGCTATACGAACATGTGACAACCTACAATCTGAAACCACCAGCACAACTACTGCCACTAAGGGTTATCGCAAAACATGAGTCACATGATCACATAGTCTTGAAAAAGGCTATGCGAACATGTGACTAATCATTAGCACTCACCACCGAATGTCAAACACACTCAGACACTACAAACACGGGTCCCACCGTAAACCCCCTGCCACTAGGCACACCAAAAACTAATCAGAATGTAGCACATCACCATCGTGGACACCATATTACCACCTACCACTGGGCCCTAGGGACATATGTCGACCGGTCGCATGATCGCAAAGATAAAAACTAGGCTATGTGATCATGCGGCAGCTAACCACAGGCTACCACATCACCACCTTAGACCAACTGGAAGAAGCTTTACCCTTCAGAGGATTGGACAGTTGTCATAACTTCACATAGCCCTGAAAAATCCTTCACGCTTTGATGACAACCATTTGATGCTCTGACATGTCAAGATCCTCTGATTCATTCAGAAATCAGGTCCCAACATTGATCGCACTTGCGCACTAAGGAAAAGTAAACTGCTAGGGAGCTAAATAGAACTAGGATCCACATGGATAGGTGGCAAGTGGTTGCATGATCACATGTTAGAAAACTCTGACATGCGGTCATGCGACAACCAATAAGAACATGCCCCCTGCCTCCCCTCTGACATCGAGCCCACTTCACCAAAGAAATGTTGGAAATAAACAAGATCAATGGTAGGTGCATGATAGCATGGGGTGAGAATATTCTATGTGATCACACACTGAATGTTGATCTCCTTCCTCTATCGCTTGAAGAATCTAGCCCCACATCATCACACTTGCACAGTTAAGACCAACAAACAAGGAGTGCCGACAAAAGGGATAAATGCGAGGTTGCAAACATCCAAGGTTTTCGGTGAAGGATCAAAAACACACAAAGTTTTCAACATGAAACAAAGGTAAACAAGAATGCAAAAACATCGATGGTTTTCATGTAGGCCAAAAAGGTCAAAAACATCATGGATTTTCAAAAACACTGTGGGTTTTCGACACTGTGGCAGATTCTAAAACTATTTCCTACAGACCTTAAAGCTTGAATCTCCCTGGGTTTTTTGATTTAGGAGATGTGATCAAAGCTAGAGTAGGGTGATACACTAAAGAGTATGGGGCCAAGAGCGCACAACATGAAACACTATGGATCTTCTTTGGAAGTTAAAACTGTGTTGCAACAGGGTGGGAAGAAACAACATTACAAAACTTGTAGGGAAAAGGCCATTGCTATGATAGAAAAATGGCCTAATAGTGGCTCTATTTGGGGATGATGGGTAACTTGTGCCCATGCAAGAATTCAAGATTTTTGGGAGAGAAAACCACCCACTGGACAAAAATAGGGAACTCAAAAATTGGCAACCGAACTAGGAAAAGAAACACACAACAGGAAAGGGAAACTGTACAAAGATTTACAGTATTTACAACTAGGCTCAAGGCCCCAATTTTTTTTGATCAGCCTTTACCTCTATCAAACAAGTAGTTTTCATCTCCATTCAATAGAGGAAAACTGAAAATTATGCTTCCATGTGACAGAACACAATTATATCCATTTTCAAAAAGCTGGGAACAAAAATTACTATCACATTCCTCTTGAGCGCTGGAAAGGTAATCATACCAATTCTAAAAATGTTGTGGCACATGCATGTTGTAGTCAAAAAGGAAAATGCTGAAGGAGCTACAAGATGAACCATCCTCAATCCTATCAACGAACCCAGAAATTCTACTGTCCACACAGAAATAAAAACACTCTAGCTCTATCAAACTGTGAGTGCAATCGCTATTGGATCCATTCATACCAAAAATTTGCACCTCCAAGGAGAAGATACACTGATCTTCATGCAAACACTGAGGGAACTCATCACATGGGAAATGATCACCAAACATAGGAGCAACCTGCATTTTGTCAACAATTAACAAAACCAAAAATTGTTGATAGGTGGGAAGAGAAACATCAACCTGTCCATGAGATGGTGAAGCTTGAGTAGCTGAAAGGCCATCCTTCCATGGCTTAGCAAAAGATTCAAAATCAGAAGAGGATTCAAAATCCACACAACTCTTCCAATCAGTACTCAAAACAATATCAGGGACCATTGAATCACTTGAAACTGAGAAAACACTGGCAACCTCATCAACTGATGAATCATACTACACCTGGTTGTCATCTAGCAGTGTTGGGGTAACAAAAGGATCAGAGGCACACATGTCAAAGTCAGATCTCACTGACTCATGCTCCATATCAAAATCAATGTGTGTTGGTTGTGAGAACTCAGAGTCATCCTTCACTACATACCTGAGATATTCACAAGATAGGAGATCTAAAATTTGTTCACTATGAAGTGAACAGTTGTCCCTAGCATCACCTTCCTCTGATAAGCAATCATCAGCAACATCTTCATTCATCCAATCCTCTTCTTCATCTAACTGACTACACAAATCTTCTGCCCCATATTGAGAAAGAGCATCACTCTCATGATTGTAAGAAAGAGTGTCATCACTTGACACATCTCCTTCATAGGTTCCATCATTCTCAATAACATTACTACTAGACACAACCCCAAATGTATCTTCAAGATCAAGATCAACATCATTAAGTATCCACTCCCTAAGATGCTCATAACACTCTTTATACAAGGAGGTTGGCCAATGGATTGATTCAAGAAAACAGAGCTCCAAAAATAAGCCAATGAAAACAAACTCTAGAAACTCCACATCCTCAGGAAGCTCATCATATACTTCACAAAATCTATCATAGAACAAGGATATGGATAAATCCTTTCTACTTCCCACTTTTAATCTTACTAATCTTATGCAATCCCTAAGGATGCCCTCCTTAAGGAAAGCCAACTCCTTATTCAACTTATCCATTAAACTCAATGCAATACTTCCATATAATTTTACCAAACTGCAACTAAAAACTTGAAGTATGCTAACCTCTACTCACACCTTATCCTTCTTTTAGTGCTTGATCACTTTATAAGGAACATTTAAAACTTGAGAAGTACCTGGGAGTCTTCCAGTAGAAGACCTTTGGTTGGAAGTAAGAAAGATCTAGAGCTCACCATGCAGCTCCATCAGATAACTTTGCAATGTAGAGTCACTCCCAACCAATACAAAACTCCAAGTAACTCACTATTTATCAGGGAGTGCACTGATCAAACAGAGAAAATCAGAGCCGCCACTCACAGCTAGGTGAGAAAATTTTGCAAATGCTTTGTTTTTTATTTCTGACTCTGTTCTAGACTCTCCCTAGTAGAGTCAGCATCTTGTTGGCTTTTAAACTTGTTCCCACATGGTGCCAGGTTTACACTATGATTGAAAAATTGATTAGTCTTTGCTCCAAAGTCTGACAGGGAAAAGTGCCAATTGATGAGGACCGAGGGCATCCTCCTTCTGCTTTGAGCTCTACATCACTCAGGTGGGTATTGCCTCATCTGCACACTCATGACTCTTCTTGATGACTGAAAGGCCTACAGATGTATTATTGTGGAATAGTTACCAGACTCCTATAGGTATCCTGTACCCCAATGAAACCAAATCTGATGCAATAACCTACTTGCATGCAATGAGTCTAATAACTAGAGACCTACACTAATAGCAAGAAAGGGAAAGGGTGTGACTGAATGGAAATGATTTGAAAGGACTAAAAGGACCCTTGAGATACCCTAAGTCTCTGATAGACCAGTGGCTTGTCCATTGGGCCATAGAGTCAAATACAATATTGCAAGGGACAACTATGAAATAAGAAAATAATATACCCAATGTGTTGATGCCTGACATCAATCACACACCATGACCAAACCTCAACTTAACACCCACCTGTGCATTCAAGCATGCTATTATCCATCAAAGGATTTTGACCCTCCCCTTAGAAGAGACCTATGAAAAGACAATACATTAACCAACATCCACTGGAAGACAAGCATGACCTATCCTTGATATTTTAGCTCATACACACATGAGCACTAACCCGTAACCAGTTATCTCTGCGAAGACAACTCCACTTGCAAACACATAGGCAATACAAGTAGACAAATCAAACACCCTTAATGAATGACTAATGGACTTAGAATTCAAATGGAGATAGTTTGGTAATAGTAAAAATATATTAACGTCTCACACATAAAACAAGTCTATTACAATATGCATTGTATTCTCCGAACCAGCAATGGAAGCAGAACACCCTATATGCAGAGAGAAGGGGAAATCTATAGAACAAACCCTTTCACTAGAACCAGAAAGGAATTCTAAGTTGGAACCCTTTCAAAGTCAAAATTTCTATAATTTATACCACTGGTTACCTTGAAATCCTAAACTAGTAGGATGCAACAAGCTATGGGTAACCAGGGTTAAGACTTCAACCACCCAACCAATCGAAATTTCAAATTTCAAAAACTCCTGCAAAAGGCCTTGAACAATAAAAATTGTCCACCATCACACAGAAAAATATCCCTACAAACACTCATGGGACCCTGGACCACACTGCAATAGCAAGTACCACCAAACTAGTCAAATTTGGCCAAAAAACCATAAATTTTGGTACCTCCTGTCGCAAAAACTCTCTACAAGAATCAAATTTGAAAAGCAACGGTCACCTTGCACTTCGTGGGCTTCATGTTCCTAAACTGTTTGCCCTTAGTTGCGCAGTCACAGAGTTCACTACCATAGGAAACTGGCCTCATTTTATGCTTGGTCACATGATCACATGGCTCCCAAATCACCCTTGTGATCATGCGACTACGGTCTCCTAACCATAGCAAATAGTCACAAACCCCGCAGAAAAAAGTCCTTGGCAATGTTACCAACATAACCCTGCAACCGTGACAACAGATGGTTAGTCGCATGATCACATAGCCCATGGATGGGCTATGCAAACATGTGACAACCTACAATTTGAAACTGCTAGCACAACCACCACCGCTAAGGGTTATCACAAAATGTCAGTCGCATGATCACATAGTCTTGAAAAGGGCTATGCAAACATGCAACTAACCATTAGCACTCATCGTTGAATGTCAAACACGCTCGAACACTGCAAACATGGGTCCCACTACAAACCCCCTACCACTGGGCACACCGGCAACCAATCAAAACTTAGCATGTCACCACCGTGGATGCCATATTACCACCTGCCACCGAGCCCCAGGGACACATGTCGACCAGTCGCATGATCGCATAGCCAAAAATTGGGCTATGTGATCATGCAATAGCCAACCAAAGGCTGCCACATAGGTGCCTCGCACTAACCGAAAGAAGCCTTACCCTTCAGAGGATCAGACAGTTGTCATAGCTTCACATAGCCCTGACAAATCCTTGATGCTTTAACGACAACCGTCTGATGCTCTAACACGTCAGGATCCTCTGATTCATCCAAAAACTAGGTCCCACCATTGATCGCACTTGCACACTAAGGCAAAGTAAACTGCCAGGCAGTTGAATAGAATTGGGACCCACATGGATAGGTGGCAAGCGGTTGCATGATTGCATGTCAGAAAAATATGACATGTGGCCATGCGACAACCAATAAGAACATGCCCCCGTGCCTCCCCTCTGACACTGGTCCACTTCATCGAAGAAATGCTGGAAACAAACAAGATCAATGGTAGGCGCATGATCGCATGGGGTGAGAATATTCCATGTGATCAAACACTGACCGTCGATCTCCTCCCTCTACCACTTGAAGAATCTAGCCCCACATCATTGCACTTGTGTAGTTAAGACCAACAAACAAGGAGTGCCGACAGAAGGGATAAATGTGAGGTCGAAAACATCCAGGGTTTTTGGTGGAGGATTGAAAACACATAGAGTTTTCAACATGACACAAAGGTAAACAAGGATGTGAAAACATCAAGGGTTTTCGTGCAGGCCAAAAAGGTTGAAAACATCATGGATTTTCAAAAACACCATGGGTTTTTGACACTATGGCAGATTCTAAAACTATTTCTTACAGACCTTAAAGCTTGAATTTCCTTGGGTTTTGTGATTTAGGAGGTGCGATCAGAACTAGAGTAGGGTGATACACTAAAGATCACAGGGCCAAGAGCGGACAACATGAAACACTATGCATTTTCTTTGCAAGTTAAAACTGTGTTGCAGCAAGGTGGGAAGAAACAACATTACAAAACTTGCAGGGAAAAGGCCATTTTTGTAAGATTTTTTCTATGATAGAAAAATGGCCTAACAGTATCATCTCTACCCTCTGGCTTATATAGTTGTATTTCTTCCATTGATAATTAAAATATTGCAGAGGTATTTTGTGACAATCCTTCATGTCCCTATGCTTCCTTGTTTGAATTATCTCTTATTGGATCAAAGCATATTATTTTTTTAGTGATATTTTAGGGTTCCTGATCCCTCTTATTTTTTGTAACTATGTGTGTTATTGTGTTTGATTTGATTTAGATGTTTTTGTGGGTATACTTCAGCCCCCTAATAGTCTTGTCTCAATCCTACACCAAGTTGCAGAAGTGAATGTCTACTTCTAGGTCATAAGTTGTGTCGTATGTTCTGGCCCTAAAATGAAACACTTATGCAAGCTTGTTTAATAAGTTGTGACCTACTAGACCTAAGCCTTTCATTGATTTCATTCCTCTATACTGAGATCCAGACCCTAATTTCAGTGCATCACCTAGTAGGTAGTTTGCTTTCAGTCATTTCCCTTTCCAAGCATTCCTTCTATCCCTTTCACACAAAATTTTTACTTTCATGTCAAGAAGAAAATTAAGGTGATTATCCAAGAGGAACCAGCCTAGAACCTGAGGTCTCATCTCAGTTAGCATAGGTCGCACAACTTGGAGAGGATTCCCATGTTATACTAGGTTATCAAGACTATAAGAGCTTGAGACAAGGGTGCAAACTTAGTGTATAACAGTACCATATCTTGTATGAAAAAGCATGTGAGACCAATAAGAAGAAAGATATCCCCCTATCTTGGCTGTAAACTCGCTTGATAAACATATGGAAAATAGGGCAGGGAGATCTATAATATATCTATCAAGGAGGATGGAAAAATTAGGACTAGCATGAAGGATTAGGCTGGTATCATTGGCTACACCTATAGTATTGACTGAGAATCCATCAAGTTGTGTGACCTTGTTTTGAAAGGGCTCATATTTTAGTCCTAACTGGTCAGCTACTTTCTTGGGCATTACAGTGCTAGTAGCTCCACTATCTACCATACAATTATGCACTAAAGATTTTCCAATGATTAAAGATACATAAAAGGGAGGTGGCTTTGAATTCCTACCTTGCATGGTGTTGGAGTTCCAGTTGCTACTTGGAGCATCCTTTTGTTGATCAGTGTTAACCAACACTAGCTTTGAAACTTCTTTTGTAGGCTGAGGAGTTGTCACTTCAGTCATAGCCTTCCTTAAAATCTCAGGTTATCCTGGAATAACCAAAGAGTCCCACATGGACATGGTGACATTCAACTTCTTCATGTTGTCTACAATGTTATAAGGTGCTATATTGTGTACTCTTTACTGTGTCTTTGGCATGCCAGGCTCCACTTCCTTGAGAGCTTGGCTCTCTTTTCTTGTAATGATGGGAACCTCCTTGGGTATGGTAGGAGTAGCCTGCTGCATTGGCTCTGTAGATGTAGTGGCTTTGGCATTGGAATCTTCTCTTTCCATGTCTTGAGCTCTTCTCTTTGCTCTTGTATAGGCAACAAAAGAAACTTCATCATTGACTCCATTGAAGTCTAGTTGCTCCCAATTGAAGAGAGTGGCCTCATGCTCTGGTGATTCCTGTTGAGGAACTGATCCACTAGATGAAACCTCTGATTGAACATGGGAGGGATTCTGAACCTATTACCCTAATTTTTATATGCATGCAAATTTGGCAAATATCTATACCTAGGTCCTTGTTTTAACCTTGCCAAGCACTCTACAAAATTTCATGACTTTATATATTTTCCCCTGGTCTCTACAACTATTTCTACGTCTCTGGTTAGGTGCAAAAAACCCTTAAAAATTCATAAAACTAGCCGTTGGACACTTAAAGCCCTAAGAAACCCTTTGGCCTATTATATGTCCAGGTTACTTTATTTGGCAACTTAAAGGTCCCATTTTTGCATGTGCATTTTAAAATCCTTCAGTTGCCAAATCTCTTATTCATAGTGGTTAACCCCTTAACACTTTGCGATTTGGTGAGCGGTTACCATTCTGGTTGGCAATCTTGGTCTGGTGGTCTTTTTATGTGGGGTCCCAGTCGATGAAATCTAACAGCTGTCGCATGTCCGCAAGGAGTTTCTATGATACTTGCAATCATGCGACGGTCGTTGATCTTTCTTTATCCCCAGACCTTGTCAGGTGGGTCCTCGTATTGCTTATGTGTTCAAATTTCATTGGTCGATGGGTGCATGGCTAGGATTTGTCAGTGGGGCCATGTCAGGGTATCTGCAGGGATGTCAGTAGACTAAAGATCTACGATTGTCACTTGATTGCAAGGGATCTTCCAAGCCCTTTTGATCTTACAACAACCGTTTGATGCTCTTTCTATAGGTCATGGGTCCAGGTCTATCAAACATGCTGACTTTATCAAATGTGATTGGTTGCCATGTGCTGATGAGGACTTCCAAGTGGACTAGTGTGTCAGTGGGGTCACAGCTTAATACAGATCTATGATGGGTGTATGATCTAAAGGAATATTCAACGGTCATGAGATCATGCGCTCGTCGTTAGATTGGAATCTATTTGCAGTGGGTCTATTGTCAGGGGAGTGCTGAGGTGGTTGCTGATGGAGTGGTTGGAACAAATAAAAGGGTGACATGTGGCAGCCTGGGCCCAGAGTTAGTTAAAAGATTCTACGAATCAATGACTTAAGGGGTTTCTCATGTTCACTTGATTTAACCAAGGGTCAATAGAAAACTTAGCGATTCAGCAAAATGCCTTGTTCACTGAATTGCTTAACCAGACCAGGGTAAAGAGATGGATTTCGTGAATAAAAAAAGGGTCTTCGGTCGCATGGTCACCGAATGACTTAAAGGAAGACGGGCTCGAGGTGGGTCCAAATATGTTGACGTGTTGATTTTCTTGCTTCTCACTGGCCGCTGACTTCCACGGTGGTGTTTGACTTGTCAGAGGGGGATTTTAAGTTGTTTTCTTAGTGCATCATGGTCGTTCATCTGTCAGGAAGGGTTTCTCATTGACAATTATATTTTAAAATTTTCTGCTAGCCATTATGATTTAAATTTGAATATATCTGCAAGGGTTTTGCTATTCTTTTTCTCTTTGCAGCCATGCACGACATCGGTTAGCTCAGGAATTTAATTCTTAGGATGGTTGTGGTTGTGAAATCGATGGAGATGACTATTGGCTGGTGTTGCAGGGTACCATGTCATGTCGAAGGTGCTAAATGGGTTGGCGCCACCTTTTGCCAGTGTTATTATTGAAAATATAGATATCTCCTAGATCAGATTTGGAGTCTTCATGGCTTAGTAGAGTTGCAAATGGGTTGGTAGGTTGAGGTTGATGTGTCTGCAGGTGATCTTAGTACCATATGGATGTGCAAAGGAGGTTTTGATCTAGTTGCCGATATTCTCAGAATTTGGTGATAGGTCATTAGTACCTTTAGGGTTTGGTTATTGTATTGTAAAACTATGTAACCCTAGTTAGGTCTTTTGACTCTTGCTTGCGTGCAGTTGAGTATGTATATATTGTATTTTTGGAGCCTTAGTGCTCAGAGTTCACATTTTGTAAAGAAGAAAATCTCTTTCTTGGAAAGTTATCCATGGCATTTCTTCCCGCCCTCTGATTTTCCACATTCTATAATCTTTCATTAATAATTCAAATATTGTAGAGGTATTTTGTGACAATCCTTCATGTCCCTATGCTTCCTTGTTTGAATTATCTCTTATTGGATTAAAGGATATGATGTTTTTAGTGATATCTTAGGGTTCTTGATCCCTCTTATTTTCTGTAACTATGTGTTTTATTGTCTTTGATCTGATTTAGATGTTTTTGTGGGTATACTTCATCCCCCTAATAGTCTTGTCTCATTCCTACACCGAGTTGCAGAAGTGAATGTCTATTTTTAGGTCATTAGTTGTGTCTTATGTTCAGGCCCTCCTGTGAAACACTTATGCAAGCCTATTCATTAAGATGTGACCTACTAGACCTGAGCCCTTTCATTGATTTCATTCTTCTATTTTGAGATCCAAACCCCTAATTTTGGTGTATCACCTAGTAGGTAGTTTGCTTTCAGTCATTTCCCTTTCCAAGCATTCTTTCTATCCCTTTCCCTCTAAAGTTTACTTTTCATGTCTAGAAGCAAACTAAGGTGATTATCCAAGAGGAACTACCCTAGAACCTAGAGGTCTCATCTTAGTTAGCAAAGGTCCCACAACCTAGAGATGATTCCCATGTTATACTAAGTTATCAAGACCAAGAGAGCTTGAAACAAGGGTACAAAATTAGTGTATAACAGAACCATTAGAGCTTGGTTCATCCATCCATTAGAACATGAAGCTTGATTATGAGGTTGATTACAAGGAAAGCACCATTTATTATCCATAGCCATATTGTTTTGACTAGGAACCATATCCCTCATTGGATTTTCAGAATTGAGAGCTGTAGGGTTATATGGTTGGAATGGTCTTTGATTAAAACTTTTCCTTTGTCCTTGATAGCCTCCTTGGTATGGTGGCCTATTTTGTTGATAAGGCTATCCTTGATTTTGATATTGCGAATTAGGACCTTGGCCTTGTGGCTGAAATGGTGGTTTGATTCTTTGACCTTGCTTCTTTAGATTTGTGACCTCTTTAGTCAAGGTCTACAACAAATTTGTCATTTCTTGGAGCTTTTGAGAGAAACTTGTTGTTAGCTCTTGACCACTAGTACTGGCTTGAGGTGCTGCTATGGTAGGAATAGGGGTAAATGGAGGTACTTGTGTAGGTGCAATGGGCTGAAGGCTAGGAAAGATGGGCATTGGTGGCCTTCTAGCAATCATGCCTACTTGGATTAAATAATTTTCAGCCCTGACAACTATGTCAAAAGCTTAGGGTAAAGAGGTACCACCCATAGATTGGATCATGATAGAAATTTGACCATTCAAACTTTGCAAGTAATATAGGAACACATGGTCAGCTGATGGTCTCAGAGAGACTGGAATTCTATTCCATGTCTTGAGGAATCTACTATTGTAATCTATCATTTGCTCTTGAGGGTCTCTTTTAATGGTTGTTAATTGCTCTACCAAAGACAAGTTATCTGATTTATCCTCAAAATGTTTACTCAATGCATCTCCTAATTCATCCCATGAAGTAATGGAACCCACAGCTAGAGGTTTAAACCATTCAAGAGCCTTACCTTTTAGAGAAGCTGCTAATAACTTTGTGGCCACATCTTCTTGAGTTATATTGTGTATGCTACATATGGTGGTCACATCTCTTATGTGCTCAAAGGCTGTTGTCTGACCTTCACCTATGAAATTAGGTATGCTCTTTAGTGCTACCAAGGGAACATCATGATGTTGAGAAAATACAAAGGGGCTTCCTTGGTTGAATGGTGCAAAAGCAAACTGTCTGGCCATTGTAGGAGTTTGAATCTGAAGATTAACAACTATATGAGCTATATTTGATGCTGGATTTGAATCTTCTTCTAGATCTCTAGTTAGAGACCTTCCTCTTCTTCTGGAATGAAAGGGTAAAGGTCTCATTTTTGAGGTATCTGGTGGTGTAGATTGAACTCTCCTTGCAGGGGATGTTCTTTAAGTTGTCTGACCTTTGTAGCCTCTCTTTGAGGGAAACTCTAAAAAATTGGTAGGCTTTCAGCTTCTAGTCTCGATCTTTCTCATAAACCTTAAAAAAGGTTGGCCTAAATCTTTGAAACTAGTGGAGTCACCAGATATACTTGATAAAACAACTTCTAAAAGCCTGTATTATGCAATCTATATATAAGAGATAACATAAATTTGAACATGAATATTCTCTTATGGTCCCACCGAGTGTGCCAGAATTGTTATAGAAAAATTTTGCACCCTTGTTTCAAGCACTCGTAGCGTTGATAACCTAGTATAACATTGGATTCATCTCCAAGTGTGGGACCTATACTAACTGAGATGAAACCTCCAGATTCTAGGCTAGTTCCTCTTTGATAATCACCCTAATTTGCTTCTTGACATGAAAAATAAAACTTTTGAGGGAAAGGGATAGAAGGAGTGCTTGGAAGGGAAAAAACTTGAAAGCAAACTACCTACTAGGTGATACACCAAAATTAGGGTATGAATTGCATCATAGAGGGATAGAATCAATGAAAGGCTTAGGTCTAGTAGGTCACAACTTACTGAATAGGCTTGCATAAGTGTTTCATAGGAGGGCCTAAACATAAGACACAACCTATGACCTGCAAGCAGACATTCACTTCTGCAGCTCGGTGTAGGATTGAGACAAGACTGTTAGGGGGCTGAAGTATACCCATAAAAACATCTAAATCAGATCAAACACAATGACACACACAATTACAAATAGGAAGAGGGAGAAAGGAAGAGGGATTAGAAACCCTAAGTTGTCATTGAAAACATGCATAGACTTCAATTCATTAAGAGATGATCCAAACAAGGAAAGCATAGGGACATGAAGAATTGTCACAAAATACCACTACAATGTTTGAATTACCAATGAAAGAAATACAACTATAGAAGCTAGAGGGAAGAGAAAATGCCATAGATAACCCTTAAGAAAGATTAATTTATTTACAATTGTCTAACTCTCTGCTTCAAAAGCTCTAAAAATACAATATATACATCCCCTCTTGCACGCAGGCAAGAGTCAAAACCTAACTAGGGTTAAAGATTTTACATGAAGAAAAAAAAAACCTAAATTTTTCAACTCCTATTATAAATGCATCTCTGATAAAATCATGGCTAATCAAATATTGTATTGTGTGCCCATCCCTATACTACATCCAACCGTAGACAAGCAACCTAGACTCATCTACCTCTCTGCAAATTGGCCCACCATGAATGCACACAATCTAATCTTATTTCCCTGGGTAACAGTACCATTCAAAAGGTGGTGCCAACTCTTTCTAGCACCACCTAGTGTGAAAATGTGGCAAAGGACCCTGCAGACACTGGCAAACATTCTGTTGGGTCTTTTCCTTATAGGGGCAAACTTGAATCAAAAGGTGGGCTTGAATCTCAAGTTAGGCACTCAGGTTTGACAAGAAAATAGTCCAATTAATGAGGATAGAGAACATCCTCCTTCTTTGAGCTCCACATCACTTAGGTAGGTATTGCCTTATCTGCACACTCAAGACACCTCAAGATAAATAATAGGCCTATAGATACATTATTGTGGAATAGTCTTCAAACCTTTATAGGTATCCTGTACCCCAATGAAACAAATCTTATGCAATAGTCCTTCTTGCATAGAATGAGTATGAAAACTAGAGACCTATCCTAACAACATGAAAGGGAAAGGGTGGAACTTAATGTAAATGATTTAAAAAATGGGTTTGAAAGGACCGCTGAGATACCCTAAGTCCCTCATAGACTAGTGCCTTATCCATTGGGCCACAGAGTCAAATATCTTATTGCAATAGACAACTATGAAGGAAGAAGACAATGTATTCAATGTGTTGATGCCTAACATCAATCACACACCATGACCAAACCTCACTTCAACAACCCACCTATGTATTCAAGTATGTTATTACGCATCCAAACGGTTTTAACCCTCCCCTTAGAAGAGACCTATAAATAGATAATACATTAAGCAACATCCACTGGAAGACAAGCATGACATATCTTTGATACCCCAGCTCATACATACATGAAAACTAATCCTAAACCAGTTATCTCTGCAAAGACAACTCCACTTGCAAACACATAAGAAATGCAAACAGAAAATCCAAACACCCTTGATGTATGATTAATGAATTCAGAATTCAAATGGAGATAGCTTGATAATAGAAAGAATAAATTAAGTCCTCATACATAAGAAAAATCAATTACAATAAGTATTATATTCTCTAAACCAACAAAGGAAGAAAGAACACCCTATATGCAGAGAGAAGGAGAAAATATGTAGGACAAAACCTTTCATGGAACTAGAAAAATGGATAGCCAAAATTGTGGAACCCTTACAAAGTCAAAATTACAGCCATTTATACCGCCTAGTCATCTTGGAAACCCAAAACAGGTTGCAACAAGCTATGAATGACTAGGGTTAGTGTCTCACCCACCAAACCAATAAGAAACAATAAAAAATTTATTGCAGGGAAGGAAAACCAGGCAGTCTTGAGCAAATAGATCCAAAATTTATCTTTAGTTATGATAGCTTTCCTTTGATTGTACCGACGATCAAAATCTACCATGTTCACCAGTCTAATCACCCATTTGTAACATGCCTCGAGCCATTCTTCCTATTTTTTACATGGCACAGACCCTTGCAAATGATAAGCACACTCTGGACCACACTGCAACCACCGGTGCCACCAAACAAATCAAATCCGGTGTCAAAAGCAATTAAAATCAGTCCTTTTTACCACTGGAAACCCTCTACAAATTTGAATTTAAAAAACAACGATCATTTCCAACCGCCAGCAGCAAATCGGTAGTCAACATTTGAAATTAGGTCAACTTTAAGTCCTGACCATTTGATCCTTCCTTTTTGCGGTCTTTATGTCTTAACTCAACCACTAGCCTCAGGTTAACTCTTAGCAAACAAGTGACAAAGCAAATCCTATTCACAAAAAGAAAAAAATAACTCACCACTTAACCCCGTGAACTAGCGAACAAAGGAAAACATTTAACCTCGGTCCCTTATTTAGCAAACTGGCAACTGAAGGTCTTTTCACCAATTCACAGAATATCTTAAGTCACCGCTAAAATTTTTAGCGATTGCACAACCTTCCTTCACTAAAATGACCAATGATTTGGAACACCGCTAATTTTCCTTGTGAATGAGCAAAGCCCTTTGAAAACTATCGGGCTGCCAAACCAATTTATCAGGACTGCTAAACCTTTAGACCCCCATCTGGGCCCGCTCTATGCCACATGTCACCACCTCACTCACTACTCATGCTTGGTCACCACTGACACAGGACCCACCTACCCAAGCCTTTGAAAATGGATGGTGGGTGTAAGATCTCATGGCTCTGACATAACCCATGAGAACTTAAGCCAACCATAGATTTAGTCCTCGTCATTGATCTCTCTGATAGCAACCCCACCTAGCTTTATCATCCACATCGACCAATAGAATTTGAACAACTCTGTACCACTAGGCAAATGGTCCCACTGCATCATCATCCTTTCCTCCAATGAAAATCATTCACATCAGCTCCAAATGTTAGACGACCCACCTACGTCAATCGCCTGAGGAAAAGTAAAATTGATGGTTGTCTGAAGATCTCATGCGTCTGACAAATCCCTCATGAAAACATGCCCACCGTTGATTCTCTGTAGATGTCAGGACCCTCTGACAAGTTGGAAACTCAAGACCCACTGACAACTACCAATGTATTAATACATGGACCAATCATATCCTGCCATTTGTGCATACATGTCATTATGGACCCACAGTTGAAATGCTATGTCATGAAGAGAATCAACGGTCATCGTGACTTCACATAGCTCTGAAAAACCCCTTGCACCTTAATGACAACCATCAGATCAAGATGTTGTCAGAAGATCAGGCCCAGGAAATATCAAGCTAAAAACATAGGAAATATTAAGGCACTAACTTAGGGAAAAATAAAGCCAATTGACTTAGGGAAATAAAACAAAGGGTCCGACATCAAACCTTAGTCGCATGATCACACAACATGAAAAAGGTTCACGCGATCATGCAACAAAGGGTTAACAATTTAGCACATGTGAAATAGGATGTTTAAGTGACCCAAAAAGTAACAAAAAATTAGAACAGGGCCAGGGCAATACAAAGGGTTTTTCAAGGTAATGGCTAGATTTTGAATTTTTGCAAGGGTTTCAAAGCCAGAGACATAAAAATGACTGTAGAGACCAAAGGAAAGGACATGAAGCCATAAAATTCTTTACAGGGATAGACTATTTTCCTAGGCTTTTGGCTATGACATAAAAATGGGCTAACAATGGCTCTAGTTGGGGATGCATGCCTCCTGTAGGCATGGAAAGAATTCAGATCTCTAGGAGAAGCAGACCAATCCACAAAAATTTTCTTGAACAACCTACTGAAAATAGGAAAACTACTCCTATTATGTACAAACCATGGCCTTGAACCACTAGAAACTTTTAAAACTTCTTACCTCTGTCATATACCTGATATTCATTTCTTTCTTCTTAAGGTAAGCCTAAAATTTTATTCCCATTTGTTTCACCAAGCATATCAACATTTTCAATCAACCCATCAGGCAAAACAAAATTTTTGTCTTCACTCCCATAGTGCATGTAAAAATATAAAGCATTTTCATCATCTTGCTTACTATGAAAGTAAGACTCAGCATGCTCATGAATGTAATCATCAAACTGAAACTAATCCTTATCTACTGATTCATGTATGCCATCAATCTGAAATGCAAAAGTCACATACTTTATTTGATACAAGTCTTCATTCATAACTTGACTATGCATATCCTTAGGTGTAGCATGCGAGAGATCAAGAGAATAATCAGGTTTATACTCACACATGTCATCATTATCAAAGTCTATAACATTCAAGACCTCCATGTGTTCTTCAAACAATGGATTGATAATTCCATGTAATACTCCTTGTTGCACATTATGACAAAAAATGGGCTGATCATCATCATAGTCCTCATCATATAAAGTATTAGAAAACACTTTAAACTCACTATCCATTTCATCTCCATGGAGATTCTCAGCACATAAAGAAAAATCAGAACTATAGGAAGATTCACAATCAACATCACCTACCAAGCATATTGTTCCCATAATTATATCTTCTTCATTATCTTGTTCAGGAAAACCATCATAGCAAAACCATGGTTCACTCCTAAACTCTCTATTATATGTTGCAACCTCATTATCCAATGCAGGACAATTAGATAATCTTTTACTCAAATCTTCATGTTCATCCTCACTAATATCACATTGAATTACCATTTCCTTATTTTCAAACTTGGAGGACAAATCACTTTGAACATCTTCATACTCAAACTGATTTGTATAATGTACAAACTGAGATGCACTTTCATTTTCAGATTCAGAAAATGAAAACATACCTTGACTGATAAAGGAGTGTTCACTTCCATCATTACTTTCTTCCTCCCATGTTGCATCTGACTCATATGAAGACACCTCAACATCACTGCCTTCATCACTCTCACTTGAGTAAGCACTTTCAGCACTATGTTCCTCTGGCTGTGATTGATATGCCTATGAATCACATTCCTCATCTTGTGTAGCAACCTCAAACTCATCATTAGAGACATAACTTTTAGCCTCTTCATTTGTATAACACTGAGATATAGAAGTAGCAACCTCATGCCTAGGAACATTAGAAAAATCATGCTTATAATCAAAATTACAAGAATTGACTATAGTAGCTAATTTAGAACTAAAAACACCATCACACTATTCAATTCTATCAAGGCCAGGAATATATCTTACTGCTGTAGCATCCTGAACACATGTCTCATCAGTAGCAAAAGACTCAACAACATTTATACACATATCTTGATTTGACATTTCAACTTGATTACAAACTACAGCATAAGTGTTAATACACTAACATGGAATTGTGGTATCAACACTACATTCTTCTTTTCTTTCATATTCATTGTACCAGAATACATTCATGGGAAAATGACCTCTGGACAATCCATATTTCAAATTGTTTTCAATATCCATTGCAGTTATAAATGCCTGATATAATGACTTAGGTTCTTTATCCCTCAGTAAGTAGTTCATTTTCTTACCAAATGCATCAAAGTAGACATTCATACACACTTGATCATTGGGTCTATAACTCCCAGGGATTTCATTCAATACTCTTGCAAATCTAATACTGAATTGAGGGATGAGTTCATCACTCTCAATATGAATCTTTAAAAACTTATCATAAGAATCAGATATGCTTACCCTTTCTCCAAATTTATCCATGAAGGCCAAATGCATCTCACTCCAAGATGAGATAGAACATGCTAGTAGAAAAGAGAACCAGTCTCTAGCATCACCTTCTAAAGTTTGGACAAACAATCTCATCCATACCTATTCATGGCAAACATCAAAATCACACATCACATCAACAAAGAATTGAACATGCTTCCTTGTTGACTGATACTAGTCCCTATCATACTTTGGTAAATATCCCCTGATTCCATCAGGGATCTTATTAGGGAAACCAGGTATGCCATCATAACAAAATGGCACATATCCTTTGACAAAAGAAACCCTGTGAACATCCATCACTAGTTGCAGCTTTTGCACATTCACTTGAATATCTTCAAGACTAATGATAGGAAATCTATACTTGAAACTAATCTTGTTTTGTCACTGAACCCCTCCTACATACTCCACACTTATATGTCCTTTCTTTAATGACAAAACCATTTGATAAGGACGATGCAAAAATACAAAATATTGAATGGAGAATACCTGGAAACCTTTGTTGATTATCGCTGCTCTTCACATTTGACTGAAAATTGAAACAAGGTTACACACCTTAGGTTCATTCAAGTACAAAGTTGCCACCCCTTTTTCAAAGGACACAAATTTTTACTCATCTCCTTTGAAGCATCAACAGATTCTGGGCACTCCTCATAGCAAAGTCACATATAATAATTTTGAATCTTTACAACAAATCTAGGTAATACATTTGTAGATCTGAAAACAACTTTCAGATTATGATATTTATGAGACTCTTCCCCAAAATGAATATAGCAGGACTCTAGGATACTCTTAATGGTAAACTTATTTCAATCCCCAGTAGAGTTGCCAATTTGTTGGTGACTCAGATGGGCAAATCAATCTGGTCAATAGGATTTTGACTTTACAATGTAACCACAACTAGAGATTCTAACAGCTATACTTTTTCATTGTTGTTCTCCCCAGTAGAGTCACCAATTTGTTGGGTCTCTTCCTTGCAGGACCAAACTTAAATCAAAAGGTGGGCTTGAATCTCAGGTAAGGCACTCAAGTTTGACAAGAAAATAGTCCAATTGATGAGGATAGAGAACATCCTCCTTCTTCTTTGAGCTCCACATCACTCAGGTGGGTATTGCCTTATCTCCACACTCAAGACACCTCATGATAAACAATAGGCCTGTAGATACATTATTGTGGAATAGTCTTCAAACCCTTATAGGTATCCTATACCCCAATAAAACAAATCTTATGCAATAGCCCTTCTTGCATAGAATGAGTATGAAAACTAGAGACCTATCCTAACAACATGAAAGGGAAAGGGTGGAACTTAATGTAAATGATTTAAAAAATGGGTTTGAAAGGACCCCTGAGATACCCTAAGTCCCTCATAAACCAGTGCCTTATCCATTGGGCCACAGAGTCAAATACCTTATTGCAATAGATAGCTATGAAAAAAGAAGACAATGTATTCAATGTGTTGATGCCTAACATCAATCACACACCATGACCAGAACTCACTTCAACAACCCACCTCTGTATTCAAGTATGTTATTACCCATCCAAAGGGTTTTAACCCTCCCCTTAGAAGAGACCTATAAATAGATAATACATTAACCAGCATCCATTAGAAGACAAGCATGACATATCTTTGATACCCCAGCTCATACATACATGAAAAATAATCCTAAACCAATTATCTCTGTGAAGACTACTCCACTCGCAAACACATAGGAAATGCAAATAGAAAAATCAAACACCCTTGATGTATGATTAATGAATTTAGAATTCAAATGGAGATAGCTTGATAATAGCAAGAATAAATTGAGTCCTCATACATAAGACAAATCAATTACAATAAGTATTATATTCTCTAAACTAACAAATGAAGAAAGAACACCCTATATGAAGAGAAAAGGAGAAAATCTCTAGGATAGAACCTTTCATGTAACTAGAAAAATGGACAGCTGAAATTGTGGAACCCTTACAAAGTCAAAATTATAGCCATTTATACCCCCTAGTTATCTTGGAAACCCAAAATAGGTTGCGACAAGCTATGAATGACTACGGTTAGGGTTTCACCCACCAAACCAACAAGAAATAGTCAAAAATTTATTGTGGGGAAGGAAAACCAGGCAGCCTTGAGAAAATAGATTTAAAATTTATCTTCAGTTATGATAGCTTTCCTTTGATTGTACTGAAGATCTAAATATACCACCTTCACCAGTCTAATCACACATCTATAACATGCCTCAAGCCATTCTTCCTATTTTTTACATAGCACAGACCCCTGCAAAGGATCATCACACTCTAGACCACACTACAACCACCAGCGCCACCAAACAAATCAAATCTAGCCTCAAAAGAAATTAAAATCAGTCCTTTCTGTCGCTAGAAACCCTCTACAAATTTGAATTTAAAAAACAATAGTCATTTCCAAGCGCCAGTAGAAAATCAGCGGTCGACATTTGAAATTAGGTCAACTTTAAGTCCTGACCATTCGATCCTTCCTTTTTGCGGTCTTTATGTCTTAACTCAACTGCTAGCCTCAAGTTAACTCTCAGCGAATAGGTGACAAAGCAAATCCTATTCGTGAAAAGAAAAACTAACTCACCGCTTAACCCCATGAACAAGCGAACAAATAAAAACATTTAACCTTGGTCCCTTATTTAGCAAACTAGTGACTAAAGGTCTTTTCACCAATTCGTAGAATACCTTAAGTCACCGCTAAAAATTTTAGCGATTGCACAACCTTCCTTCACTGAATCGCCCAATGATTTGGAACACCACCAATTTTCCTTGCGAATGAGTGAAACCCTTTAAAAACTATCAGGCCACCAAACCAATTTATCAGGACCGCTAAACCTTTAGACCCCTGTCTGGGCCCACTCTATGCCACATGTCACCACCTCACTTGCTACTCATGCTCGGTCACCACTGACATAGGACCCACCCACCTGAGCCTTTGAAAATGGATGGCGGGTGTAAGATCTCATGGCTTCAACACAACCCATGAGAACTTATGCCAACCATAGATTTAGTCCCTGTCACTGATCTCTCTGACAGTGACCCAACCCAGCTTTATTATCCACATTGACCAATAGAATTTGAACAACTATGCACCACCTACAAAATGGTCCCACTCCATTGTCATCCTTTCCTCCAATGAAAATCATTCACATCAGCTCCAAATGTCAGAGGACCCACTTACGTCAGTCACCTGAGGAAAAGTAAAATCAATGATTGTCTAAAGATCTCATGCATCTGACACATCCCTCATGAAAACACACCCACCATCAATTCTCTGTAGATGTCAGGACCCTCTGACAAGCTAGAAACTCAAGACCCACTAACAACTGCCAACATATTAATACATGGACCAATCATATCCTGCCATTTTTGCATACATGTCATTATGGACCCACAGTTGAAACGATGTGTCATAAAGAGAATCAACGACCATCGTGACTTCGCATAGCTCTAACAAACCCCTTGCACCTTAATGATAACTGTCAGATCAAGATGTTGTCAGAAGACTGGGCCCAAGAAATATCAAGCCAAAAACATAGGAAATATTAAGGCACTGACTTAGGGAAAAATAAAGCCGACTAACTTAGGGAAATAAAACAAAGCGTCTGACATCAAACCTTAGTCGCATGATTGTACAACATGAAAAAGGTTTACGAGATCATGCGACAAAGGGTTAACAATTTAGCACATGTGAAATAGGATGTTTAAGTGACCTGAATAGTAACAACAAATTAGAATAGGGCTAGGGCAATACAAAGGGTTTTTCAAAGTAATGGCTAGATTTTGAATTTTTGCAAGGGTTTCAAAGTCAGAGACACAAAAATGACTGCAGAGACCAAAGGAAAGGACATGAAGCCATGAAATTATTTACAGGGATAGACCATTTTCCTAGGCTTTTGGTTGTGACATGAAAATGGTCTAACACAGTCATCTCCATCACCCTCTCAACCATAACCATCTTGAAAATTTAATTTTTGAGATAATCAACATCATGCATGGCCGAAAAGAGCAAAAACCCTAGCAAAACCTTCGCAGGAAATTGAATTTAAAAGTTAACAGCTAGCAGGTCAAAAATTAAAACACAACCATTGATGCATAACTCCTAGCAGATGAATGGCTACGATATGCTAAGAAAACAACTTCAAAACCCTTTTGACAAGTCAAATCCATTGGGGAACTTAGAAACCAATTGAAAGTGAGAAAATCAACACACCTATCATTTTGGACCCACCCTGACCTTTCTTTCCTTAAGTCATTCAGTGACTGCGCAATTGAAGACCCTTCTAAGTCGTGAAGAAATTCCCCTAACTCTGGTTTGGTCAAGTGACTATGTGAACACTATAGTCACTGAATATCTAAGTCTTTCGGCTAACCCTGGTTACATCTAGTGAATAAGAGAAAACCTTCAGTCACCAATCCATGGAACACATACTAACCCTGGGCCCATTGGCCACTTTTCAATCTTCCATTCACCTTGACTTCCTCATCAGCAAACATCTCAGTAGGCCTTCTAACATGGACCGACTGCAAACCTAACTCCAATCTAATGGTGGGCACATGATCTCATAGCCTCTAAATATTCCTTTCGATCATGCACCAACCATAGATCCTTTTAGAACTAGGACCCCACTAACACACAGGTCCACCTACAAATCCTCATCAGCAAACGACAACCAATCATATTTGAGCAAGTCAGCAAAATGTGGCCCTAGACCCACCTAACATTCATGCTTACTTCAGCCAATAAAAAGATGGCATATCACCCTAACTTGGAATTGGACCCACTGATAGGACCTGAACACTTTGCTAATCTGATGGCTAGCACATGATCTCATGTGTCAGAAAACCCCCTCGTGAAGATACGCCAGCTGTCGATCCTCATCCTTCTGACATCCCTGTAGAGACTTTGACACGGCCAAACTAACCAATCTTAGTCATCACTATGAGGACCAATAGAAGATGAGCACATCAGAAAATGAGGACCCACCCATAAGGCTCTGACAATAAAGTGAAATCGACAGTCGGTGCATAATCTCATGGCTCTGACACAACCCATGAGATCATGTGCCAGCCATAGGATTTAAAAGGAACACAGTCTGTCGGGCCTGCTGTGACAAGGTTACACATCACAACTCTTCAACCAATCAGGAGCTTCTACATAGGACGATGTGGCAATGGACCCACTAAAGCTTTGAAGTGCTGCACACTTGGAAGAATCAACAATCGTCTGAAGATCTCATGCTTTGACAATAGCCTATGCAAAGATATGCTAGCTGTTAGATCTTCCTAACTAGGACCCCACTGACAGATTACCTTGATACCAAATCTATGGCGAGCCTCATCTCCTTATGACCCTGGAATATTCCTTTAGATTATAAGACAAGCACCTGATGTAGAATCCTACCACTGCCTATAGAACTAACCCCACCCTGACCTAGTGATTTAGTGACTGATGGCTTTCTCTTATTTGCTAAATACTTCAATGAACCACGGTTAAACTTAGAGAATGTGTGAACAAAGGTCTTTTGCTAGTTTGTTAAATAAAAAGGTCATGCTGTTGGGACCTTGGAGAATTAGCGACTGAGGAGAAAAATAAAGCGCATATGCATTTTGTGGAGTTTTAAGTGACTGATAAAGTAACAAAGAATTATAACAAGGCTTAGGGTTTTTTGAGGGTTTGGCCTATAACAACTAGTTTTATGAATTTTTTAAGGACTTTTCACCTAGCCAGGGACCTAGAAATAGTTGTAGAGACCAGAGGGAAGTAGATAAAGCTATGAAATTTTTTGGAGTTCTCACAGGACTAAGGAGATGGAGGCCAGACATAAAAAAACTAGGGCCAATTTTGACTGCAAGGAAAATTAGGGAAAAAGTAAGAATGATTGATGTCAAGAACAATGTAAGATAGATAAAACTATTATACACTAAGTTTGTGCCTTTGTCTCAAGCTCTCGTAGTCTTGATAACTTAGTATAACATGGGAATAATCTCTAGGTTGTGGGACCTTTGCTAACTGAGATGAGACCTCCAGGTTCTAGACTGGTTCCTCTTGGATAATCACCTTAATTTTCTTTTAGACATGAAAAGTAAACTTTTGAGGGAAAGGAATAGAAGGAGTGCTTGGAAAGGGAAATGACTAAAAGCAAACAACCTACTAGGTGATGCACTGAAACTAGGGTTTGGATCTCAATATGTAGAATGAAATCAATGAGAGACTTAGGTCTAGTAGATCACAGCTTACTGAATAGGCTTGCATGAGTATTTCATAGAAGGGTCTACAAATAAAGAGGGTATTTAGGGAAAGAGAGAGATTCTTTCACAAATAATAACACTCTTAGGAGTAGACAACAATATATGACCTGCAAGAAACATTCACCTATGCAACTAGGTATATGAATGAGACAAGATTGTTTAGGGGTTGTAGTATACCCACAAAAACATTCACATCAAATCATTTACAATAATACACATGAATTGCAGAAAGAGAGAAGGATCAAGAACCCTAAGATATCATTGAGAAACATATAAATACTTTGATTCAATAAGAGAGGATACAAACAAGGAAGCATAAGGACATGAATAATTTCCACAAAGTACCTCTGCAATATTTGAATCCTCAATGAAAAATTACAAAATGTAGAAAACCAGAGGGCAATAATGCCACAAATAGCCTTCTAAGAAAGAGACTTTCTTCTTTACAAAAAGTGAACTCTCTAACCTCTAAGCACTAAGGCTCCAAAAATACAATATATACATCTCTTGCATGTAGGCAAGAGCAAAACCTAACTAGGGCTACATAAATCTACAATAAAATATCAAACGCTAATGGTACACTGATTATCAATTAATGAAAATCTCTAAGAACCGGTGATCAAATCATATCTTCTCTTTGTGTGCTGATCCTTCTAAACTAAGAATACCTACAAATACAACAACCTTGGCCTACCAACCCACCTGCAACTCCACTAAGCCATGAAGGCTCTGAATCTGATCATATTTCCTTGGGAGAGGTACTGCTTGAAAAGGTGGCACCAACTCTTTCTAGCACTTCTTGTCATTAAAATGCAGCAAGAGGACCCTACAACACCAGCCAACAGTCACTTCTATCACCCTCTCAACCACAACTATCTTGAGAAATCAATTATTGAGCTAACTAATGTCGTGCATGGCCGAAAGAACGTAAAACCCTAGCAAAACTAGCAGAAAGCATTTGAAATTTTGAAATATAACGACTAGCGGCAGATTTGAAAACCTAACTATCGATGAATAATCTTCTCGGTAGATGAACAACCCAGATGCACCTTTTAAAAATACTCTAAAACCCTTTTGACAAGTCAAATCCATCATGGAAGTCAGAAGTTAGTAGCCAATCAAAAGCGAGCAAATCAGCATCTTTGACAAGACCTTGGACCCACATCCCTGAGAACACCATCAGATGGCTATCGCTATACCACTATGATAATGATCAAGCACTTTGGATCCATGGTATAATGACAGTTGCGAGATATTTTGCACTTTAACCTCCTTAGAAACCCCTAACCCCATGGGCCCACTAACAAATCTCCACATAGCATACCAACAACCAATCAAACTACACCATTTCGGATACACGTTGAACACCTTCTAACATCAGACCCACCTAACAGACCCTAGGGATAAAGCAAGATCCATGGCTATCTCATGATTGTGAGCCTTGACACAAACCTTTGTGAACATATGCCAGCTGTCAATCCTCTATAGATGTTAGAGCCTCTGACTATTGAAAAACTTGGTCCCACTGACAAGTAGTCTAATTCAGCACACGTGGACCAACCAGGAGCTACCAAATCAGAATATGTGGCATCAGATCCACAATACACTAAAGTAATGGGAAAAAGGGGAAAATTAGTGGTCATCTAAAGATCTCATGCTCTAATAATGGCCTATGTGAAGATACGTCAGCCGCTAGATCTTCCTAACCAGGACCCCACTAACAGATGCTGAATCACTAGCCCGCCGATGAATGAAAAGCTGCCAAGTCAGACCACATGGTGCTAGACCCACTAACAACCGAGGCACTATAAGGAAAGGGAAGATTGACAGTTCTTGCTATACCATGATCGTAACACACGCGCACCTTTGGCTTGCGGAATGGTGAAGACCGTCAGATCAAATTGACACTTAATCCTTGGGAATTATTTTGTGCAAAGAGACTTAGGAAAAATTAAACCACTAGACTTAGGGATTATTTCACAGACATGAAAATTAGAATGACTTAAGTTGCCAAAAAGGTAACATGAAAATATAACAAGGCTAAAGGATTTTTGGGCTTTTTGAACACCAACGGCTAGTTTTTTTAAAAAAAACTTTTCAACTATAGACTAGGGAGTAAAATAGATTGCAGAGGCCAGAAAATAGGGTATCAATCCATGAAAATTTTAGGGATGGTAGACATGGTAAAAAAAGACCCAGGAGTAGGTTTTCCAACAAATTTGATGCATAGTAAAATTTGGGTAACATTTTGGCAATTTTTGTTGGATGTTAGCCTGCTAGACATGGGAAACCAGTGACCTAGACAATCCATTGGGCATGGGGTTTATCAAAAATCAAAATTCTCTATAGAGGGACAAAACTGGAACTGTGCTTGGAGCACTTCTTGAAAAGCAAGAAACTAAACTAGAAAGCAAGGAAAGAAAATAGGGGAACTTTACAAAATTTATAGAGAGGGGTTAACCTCAAAACAAGGTTTCAAGTGGAATCTATTTACTGATATTGGAAAGGTATTTCCTTCAAGATCTGATAGCTGGAAAGCATTAGATCCCTTGAATTTTGTTATAACAAATGGTCTGCCCCAAAATGAGTCAAATTTTGTATGCCTGCTAGGTCTGGATCTGAATTCATCCCATCTGAGGACTACATCCCCAACCTTGAAGTCTCTAACCATGGCTCTTCTATCAAAGCACCTCTTTTTTTGAATCTGATGGAATTCCATATCCTACATTGATTTGTCTCTGATTTCTTCTAATTCCATCAACTAAGCATACCTGACCTGTAAGGAATCTCCTTCATCAAATAGGGCATACTGAGTAGCCAGGTCCAAAGCTAGTAATTTAGTTGAAATGGACAGCCTAGCCTCCCTGCCATACACTAACACATAAGGAGAATTATCAATGATTTTCTTTGGGGTAATCCTGTCTAACCACAATGCAGACCTTAACCTAGTATGCCAATCTCTCTGATTTTCTTGAAGAGTCTACTTAATTATCTTAATCAAGTTATTATTGGTGGATTCTGCCAAGCCATTGCCTTGAGGGTAGTAATTGGAGCTGGTATTTAGATAGGTGTCATTCTTGACTACCCACTCTGAGGTCTTAAGGCTTGTGAATGCTAAGGCATTATCTAAAATTATGGAATCAATAGTGCAAAACCTATGAATTAAGTCATCATAAAAGCTTAGGACAACACTCTCATTGGCTTCTTTTAAAGAAATTTCTTTTGTCCATCTGGTGAAGTAATCTATTGCAGTAATTATCCATTTGTGTCCTACACTAGATGGAGGATTGATCATGCCAATGAAATCTAGATATCCCACTTCATGAAGGGTTGATCTATTCTGATTGGTTGTAGAGGCAAGGCTGCAAGCCTTTCTTTTCCTACAAACATGGCACACTTGATGCATTTTCTTACATAATCATGACTATCCTTAAAGATAGATGGCCAATAGTACCCAACCCTCATGATTTTAAAAGTAGTAGTCCTAGGAGAAAAGTGACCTCCAGAAGGTTCATCATGAAACTCAAATAGGATGTCTGCTACCTTTTCTAAAGCTATGCATCTTAAAAGGACACCATTGTGATCCTTTCTAAAAAGAACTTCATTTATCAGCACAAAAGGAATAGATTGCAATCTATAATACCTTCTTTTTGTTGAATCCAAATCTGCAGGACATTGTCCTGTCCTCAAGTAATTGATCATATTAGGCAACTAGCTTGTTGCCTTGTCTTGTTCTTCTATAGAATGCACCACCAAAGATGCATCCAATTTCTCTAATTTCTTTGAACTCTCATCTGATGCCAAATGTTCACAAAGACCTCTTCCCCTAACTAGCTTGGTGGTTTGGACATCTATGTCATATTCCATCACTTTGGTGATCCAACTACCTCTTTTCTCATTTAGGTCCTTGGAAAGCAAAATTCTTTGACACTTGGATGAGTAACCTTTAAGTGTACCTTGCTATGGGTCAATAGATATCTAAACTTTTTAAGGCTCTTCACCACAACAAGCACATTTTTTTATACAAAAGAGTATCTCTGTTCATACTCTTTTAAACCTTTGCTAAAGAAAGCAATAGGCTGCTCCAATCCATCTGAATTTTCTTGGGTTAACATTGCAGATATGGCATCATGGCCTCCATAAGCATAAAGGATGAAATCCTTGTTGAAATTTGGGTTTAAGAGGGTAGGAGCTCATGTCAAGGCTTCTTTGATAGCCTAGAAATTGGCTTTCCCTTCCTTAGTCCAACTGAAGGTTGAACTCTTCTTTAACATGGCTGTCAAAGGCTTTAATAAATCTGCAATGTTAGGCAAGAACCTCCTAACAAAATTAATCTTTCCTATGAAAGATTGGAGACCTTTCTTGTGATGTGGTAGGGGTAGCTCTAGGATGGCTGCAATTCTATTAGGATCTACTATAATTCCTTCTTTGGATACTACATATCCCAATAGCTTTCCTTCATGAACTGCAAACACACATTTCTTGGGATTAAGAGAGATCCCAAATTCCCTACACCTTTCAAAAATTTTCCTCAAATGTTTGATATGGTCTACTGCATGTTTAGAATAGATAGTTATGTCATCCAATTAGACCAACACTAATTTGTACATGAGGCTTTTAAAGGCCATATCCATTGGTTTTTGAAAGGCAGCACCTACATTTGACAAACCAAAGGGCATCTTTTGATAAGCCATGGTTCCCCACTTAGTTGTAAATGCAGTCTTGTATTGATCCTCTTCATTAACCATGATCTGGTTGTATCCTAAATTGCCATCCAATAATCAAAATCTCTCAGATCTAGAGACACATTATAAGATTCATTCCATGGAGGGCAGTGGATGGCGGTCTTTTAGTAATGCCCTATTAAGATCCCTGAAGTCAACACATAACCTCAGCTCCCCATTCTTCTTCCTAAGAGGAACAAGTTTGGAAACCCAACTAGTATGCTTGATAGGGTAGATGACACCATTTTCTATTAATTTGAGTATTTATTTATGCATAAGTGGTTCAAAACCCTTGAGGTCTTCATATTGCCATGGAAAAACATCACTAAATTCTTTGAATAATTGATTCTAAGCTTGCTTTCCCATTTCAGTGTTCACTTTTCCAAATTGTAGGCTCTTGCCTGGTTCTAACTCTAAGTCAACACAATGTTCTTGTTGGACTACCA
Organism: Chamaecyparis obtusa; assembly: GCA_027943335.1. Lineage (NCBI taxonomy): Eukaryota > Viridiplantae > Streptophyta > Pinopsida > Cupressales > Cupressaceae > Chamaecyparis > Chamaecyparis obtusa. Next base: position 316,627 of record BSBK01004031.1, read on the forward strand.
GGCCAGCTTTGTTCTTCTTAACTTCATCATCCTTGTTGAAGACAATCTCTAATGTAACAAGACCTCTAGGCATCTTATTGGACTTCAATTGTATCACTTGATCACCATAGTTTTGTGATAGCCTATCTTGATTATGCCTTGAAAAGACATCCTCTTCAACCAAGAACTACAAAATTTGTTCATCATTGTCAAACACTTTCCAATTGACATTGTTATCAGGAATAGAGGGTCTGACAATCACTTTGATACGATGTTGATCTACTTCTTTTGAAATGCTAGTTGGAATGTCATACTGAGATCCAACAACAACTAATCTATATGCATTTTGATTTAGTTTCCTAGGGATAGCAACAATATTGAAAGCATGGAAATCTTCAATTGCATCCCAAAATCTATGTTTGTATGCTCACAAAGTATCATTCTTGGTTGCACTTATCCCTCTTACTTGGATGACAACTAACTCACTATCACCGTAAACTTTTAAGGCCTTAAGCCCTCTTTTTCTAGCCCACTCTAGTCCATTGACTAGACTTTCATACTCTGCAGTATTGCTAGTGTAGGAGAAACTGAATCTAAAGGTAGTGTAATATCTTTCTCCTTTTGGGGACACTAGCATAGCACCACCACCAAAACCATGTCTACTTCTAGCTCTATCAAAAAATAGTTCCCAAACCTGATTGCTCTGATCCTCTGAATCAGCATCCTCTTTGAGAAGGCTTGGCTCTACAACCCCACTCTCTTGTATTAAATAACTTCCCAAACCAAAATCCCAAACAAGATTTTCTTGGGCCTCTGAAGCTCTTTCATCTAGAAGAATATCAAGGATACTTTCTATCTTTGTGCTTGCTTCACTAATAGTTTGGAAGTCACTGTCATCAAATATAGGATAGTTTACATTGATGTTATTTGACACATAAGGTTCTATATGGTGTGCTGCTAATGGTTCTGATTTAATGGTGACCTTGGTCCCATACCTTGTATGAAATAACATGTGAGACTAGCCAGAAGATAGGTAGCCTCCTATCTTAGCTGTAAACTCCCTTGAAAGACATATAGCAAATAATGTAGGGAGATCTATGATATATATATCAAGGAGGATGGAAAAGTTAGGACTAGCATGTAGGATTAACCTGGTATACTTAGCCACACCTATAGTATTGACTAAGGATCCATCAAGTTGTGTTACCTTCTTTTGGAAGGGCTCATATTTTAGTCCTAATTGGTTAGCAACTTTCTTGGGCATTACAGTGCTAGTAGCTCCACTATCTACCATACAATTATGCACTAAATATTTTCCAATGATTAAAGATACATAAAAGGGAGGTGGCTTTGAATTCCTACCTTGTGTGGCATTACCTTTGGAGTTGCTACTTGGAGTCTCCTTTTCTTGATTAGTGTTAACCAACACTAGCTTTGTAGCTTCTTTTGTAGGTGGAGGAGTTGCTACCTCTGTCATGGCCTTCTTCAAGATTTCAGGTTGTCCTGGAAGAGCCAAAGAGTCCCACATGGACATGGTGACATTCACCTTCTTCATGTTGTCTACAATATTATAAGGTGTCACAGTGTGTACTCTTTGTTGTGTCTTTGGCATGATGGGCTCCACCTCTTTAGACTATTGGCCCTCTTTTCTTGTGATGATAGGAGCATCCCTAAGTGTGATGGGAGTAGCTTGTTGCACTGGCTCTGCTAATGTAGTAGCTTTGGAATTGGAATCTTCTCTTTCCATGTCTTGAGCTCTTCTTTTTGCTCTTGTATAAGCAACAAAAGCAACTTCATCATTGACTACATTGAAGTCTGGTTGCTCCCAATTAAAGAGAGTAGTCTCATGCTGTTGTGATTCTTGTTGGGGAACTGACCCACTGGATGATGCCTCTAATTAAGCTTGTGAGGCATTTGAACCATTAGAATTTGGTTCATCCATCCATTTGAAAATGTAGCCTAATTGTGAGGCTGATTACAAGGAAAACACCATTCATTCTCCATGGCCATATTATTTTGGCTAGGGACCATATCCCTCATTGGATTTGAAGAATTAAGAGGTGCAGGGTTATATGGTTGGAATGGTCTCTAATTAAAACTTTGTCTTTTTCCTTGATAGCCTCCTTGGTATGGTGGCCTATTCTATTGATAAGGTTGTCCTTGATTTTGATATTGCTGATTAGGACCTTGGCCTTGTGGCTAAAATGGTGGTCTGATCCCTTGACGTTGTTTCTTCAAATTTGTGACCTCTTTAGTCAAGGTTTCCAACAAGTTTTTCATCTCTTGTATACTAGTTTGCAAACTACTCTTTATTTCTTGTAACTCTTGGGAGAAACTAGCCTTAACATGTTCTTGACCACTCATACTAGCTTGAGGTGCTGATATGGTGGGAATAGGGGTAAATGGGGGTACTTGGGCAGGTGTAATGGGTTGAAGGCTAGGAAAGATGGGCATTGGAAGTCTTCTAGCAATCATGCCTACTTGAAACAAACAATTTTCAGCCCTGACAGCTATATCAAAAGCTTGGGGTAAAAAAGTACCACCCATAGACTAGATCATGATAGAAATTTGACCATTTAGGCTTTGCAAGTAGTATAAGAAGGCATGGTTAGTTGATGGTCTTACTGAGACTAGGATTCTATTCCATGTTTTAAGGAATCTACTGTTGTAATCTGTCATTTGCTCTTGAGGGTCTCTCTTAATAGTTGTTAACTGCTCAACTAGAGACAAGTTATCTGATTTATCCTCAAAATGCTTACTTAATGCATCCCCTAATGCATCCCATGAATTAATAGAACCAAAAATTAGAGTTATAAACCATTCTAAAACCTTACCTTTTAGAGAGGCTGCTAATAATTTTGTGGCCACATCTTCCTCACGTATGTTGTGTATGCTACAGATGGTGTTCACATCTCTTATGTGCTCAAAATTAGTTGTCTACCCTTCACCTGTGAAATCAGGTATACTCTTTAGTGCCACCAAGGGTACATCATGATGTTTATTAAACACCAAGGGACTCCCTTGGTTGAAAGGTGCAAAGGAAAACTATCTTTCCATTGTAGGGGCTGGAATCTGAAGATTAACAACTATATGAGCTGTATTTGCTGTTGGATTTGAATCCTCCTCTAGATCTCTAGTTAGAGATCTCCCTCTTCTTCTAGAATGAAAAGGAAAAGGTCTCATTTTTTAAGTATCAGGAGGTGTAGACTGAACTCTTCTTATAGGAGATGTGCTTTGAGTTGACCTACTTTTATGACTTCTTTTTAAGGGAAACTCTAAAAATTGGGTGGGCTTTGAGCTCCTAGTCTCAATCTTTCTCATAAAACTTTGAACAAGGTAGCCTTAATCTTTGAACTCAGTGGAGTCACTAGATATACTTGATAGAACAACCTCTAAAGGCCTATACTATGCAATCTGCATATCAGAGATACATTATTATTTTTTAAACAATGAACTTGTGTAGTCCCACCGGGCATGCCAAAATTGTTTACACTGGCACCAAGGTGGGGTGTACTTGAGCTTGAGCCTATACTGATAGTCCTTGTACTAAACTTCTTTGATCCTTCAATAGGAACACTTTTGAACATTAATCTAATCTTTTCTCTGACCAGGCATGCCAGAATTGTTATACACTAAGTTTACACCTTTGTCTCAAGCTCTCGTAGTCTTGATAACTTAGTATAACATGGGAATCATCTCTAGGTTGTGGGACCTTTGCTAAGTGAGATGAGACCTCCAGGTTCTAGGCTGGTTCCTCTTGGATAATCACCTTAATTTTCTTTTAGACATGAAAAGTAAAATTTTGAGGGAAAGGGATAGAAGGAGTGCTTGGAAAGGGAAATGACTGAAAGAAAACTACCTACTAGGTGATGCATCGAAACTAGGGTTTGGATCTTAGTATGTAGAATGAAATCAATGAGAGACTTAGGTCTAGTAGTTCACAACTTACTGAATAGGCTTTCATAAGTATTTCATAGAAGGGTCTACAAATAAAGAGGGTATTCAGGGAAAAAGAGAGATTCTTTCACAAATAATAATACTCTTAGGAGTAGACAACAATCTATGACCTGCAAGAAAGATTCACCTCTACAACTAGGTATAGGAATGAGATAAGATTGTTTAGGGGTTATAGTATGCACACAGAAACGTTCACATCAAATCATTCCCAATAATACACATGAATTGAAAGAGAGAAGGATCAAGAACCCTAAGATATCATTGAGAAACATATAAATACTTTGATTCAATTAGAGAGGATACAAACAAGGAAGCAAAAGGACATGAATAATTGCCACAAAGTGCCTTTGTAATAGTTGAATCCTCAATGAAAGATTACAGAATGTAGAAAACTAGAGGGCAATAATGCCATAGATAGCCTTCTAAGAAAGAGACTTTCTTCTTTACAAAAAGTGAACTCTCTAACCTCTAACCACTAAGGCTCCAAAAATACAATATATACATCTCCTGCACTCAAATAAAAGAAAAACCTAACTAGGGCTACATAAATCTAAAATAAAATATCAAACCCTAATGGTACACTGATTATCAATTAATGAAAATCTCTGAGAACCAGTGATCAAATCATATCTTCTCTTTGCATGCTAATCCTTCTGAACTATGAATACCTATAGATACAAAAATCTCAACCTACCAACCCACCTACAACTCCACTAAGCCATGAAGGCTCCGAATCTGATCATATTTCCCTAGGAGAGGTACTTCTTGAAAAGGTGGCACCAACTCTTTCTAGCACTTCCTATCGTTAAAATGTTGCAAAAGGACCCTACAACACTGGTCAATAGTCACTTCTATCACCCTCTCAACCACAACGATCCTAAGAAATCAATTCCTGAGCTAACCAACATCGTACATGTCCGAAAGAATGCAAAACCCTAGCAAAACTAGCAGAAAGCATCTAAAATTTTGAAATATAACAGCTAGCGGCAAATTTTAAAATCTAACCGTTGATGAATAATCTTCCTAACAGATGAACAACCCATATGCACCTTTTAAAAATAGTCTAAAACCCTTCTAACAAGTCAAATCCACTATGGAAGTCAGTAGCCAATCAAAAGCGAGAAAATTAGCATCTCTAACAAGTCATTGGACCCACATCCTTGAGAACACCATCGGACGGCTATCGCTATATCATTGCGATAACAATCAAGCACTTTGGATCCATAGTATAATGACAGCCATGAGATCTTTTGTGCTTTAACCTCCTTAGAAACCCCCGACCCCATTGGCCCACTGACAAATCTCCAGGTAGCATACCAACAACCAATCAAACTGTGCCATTTCAGATACACATTGCACACCTTCTGACATTGGACCCACTTGATAGACCATGGGGATAAAGAAAGATCCATGGCTATCTTGTGATCATGAGCCCTGACACAAACCTTTGCAAGCATACATCGGTCATTGATCCTCTATAGATGTCAGAGCCCTTGACTATCGAAAAACTTGGTCCCACTAACAAGTAATCTGATTTAGCACACATAGACCAACCAGGAGCTGCCAAATCATAATACATGGCATTGGACCCACAATACACTAAAGTGCTATGTAAAAGGGTAAAATTAGTAGTCATCTAAAGAACTCATGCTTTGACAATGGCCTATGCAAAGATACGTCAGCCACTAGATCTTCCTAATTGGGACCCCACTGATAGATGTTGAATCACTAGCCCGTTGATGAATGAAAAGCTGCCAAGTGAGACCACATGGCACTGGACCCAATGACAACTAAGGCACTGTAAGGAAAGGGAAGATCAACGGTTCTTGCTATACTATGATCATAACATAGGTGCACCTTTGGCTTGCAGAATAATGAAGACCGTCAGATCAAATCGACACTTAATCCTTAAGAATTATTTTGTGCAAAGAGACTTAGGAAACATTAAACCATCGAACTTAGGGATTATTTCACACACATGCAAATCAGAATGACTTAAGTTTCCAAAAAGGTAACATGAAAATATAACAAGGCTAAAGGTTTTTTGGGCTTTTTGAACACCAACGGCTAGTTTTTTTTAAAAAAAATTTCAACTGTAGACCAGGGAGTAAAATAAATTGTAGAGGCCAGAGAACAGGGTATAAATCCATGAAAATTTTAGGGATGGTAGACATTGTAAAAATAGAGGTGCAGGAGTAGGTTTTCTGCCAAATTTGATGCATAGGAAAATTTGGGTAACAAGAAAAAGAAATAAATTTGTCTATTGAAGAAAGGAGACAAATAAATGAAAAGCTAGAAGAAAAGGAATCTGAAATAATTAGAAAATATTGGTGAATTGAGAGAAGAAAATGAAATAGTGAAGAATGAAGTGAAGATCTAACAATAACATAATGAGATGATAAATAAAGCTAAAGAAAGTACTAAAAGAATGGATGATTTATAAATAGTCAACGAAGACTTGACAACACTACTGGTTTAGGTTATACTGAGTAGGGATATCCACCAAATCAAGATGAACAAAATAAATCTATACAAATCCAAGGCCAAAGAAGCTCTCCTGCTATCATTGTGGTAAAATAGGTCACACGTCTAATTACTAAAGGAGAAAATCAAAAGGTATTCCTAAATCACCCCTAAATTTGACGGTTATTGTTATAACTTAAATAAGTATGGACATCAAGCACGTGAGTGTATATCAAAGTTGAATAAGTCACCTAAGAAACACTACATAGAAAAACATCATCGTACTTACAACATGCATGGACATATATTAGAGGAATGCAGGACAAAGATGAAGAAAGTCTAGAACTAAAAGGACAAAATAAGACATATCAACTGAGAAGACAAGGTAATGCATATACTTGGGTTAATTGTACAACATGTGGTAGATATGTTCATATTATAGCTAACTACATGAGAATTCACTGCAGATGAAAATCTTGAAATTGGACAAATTCTTGAATGGCATATTTGACTTGTGATAAGGTCGGTCATTTAAGTAAAGACTATAGAGACCGAGTACCAGAAGTGAGTATTGATGAAAATGAGAACACCATTGAATGAATCATGAGGATATAGAGCCAAATGTGGAGAAGAGCAACAAATGACAATGCTAGAACAAGTACAACTATCAGGGACACCTCATCCTTTGGATTACATGATCTCACCACTTCCACCTAAGAAAAATGAAGTAATTATGGAACTAAATTTCAATTAGCTATATTTTACAATAGTTCCTTATATCTATTATGTGAATACCAAATCGACATGAAATAAGATGCACTAGGTTGTTATATGTTTGGACTTACAAATATGTAAAGGTCATTAAGAAGGACCAAGTAATAAATTTCTAGTCGGTGAAAGTGTTAGAGACAACCGTGTTGCATTAACAACTGAGCATTGATAGTATTCACTGAGCTAAGGTAACTATTGAGTTAACCAAGTGATTTTATTATCAACTGAGTGGTAGTTGGCCAAGCATTTAATGCACCTAAGAGGGTTTTTGGTTATAAATACAAAAGAAATGAACTTATTTATTTACACAGCATTCAAGAGGGAATCGAAGTGATTTGAGAGAGATGTGAGAAATTTTTTTTCAAGTATTTCATAAATATTTGAGTACATTATGAACAATTATAAACTAATTCATGTAATTTTGGAACTAACCAAGCTCTCTACACATAGAAATATCAAAAGCATTAAATTTGTAGTCATGATGGAATCATATTCTTGAACTTTTCAATCTAAGGAAGAAAAGGGAATGAAGGTAACCTTGATCAAGAAGACAACCTTTACAGAGCCCCACTAAAAACTTCATCTAAAAGTTGCAGCTCAACCCAATGACAAGGGTGTGTTCTCCTCGATACCACCTAGGGTTCTACTCATGAAAGATATTAGGTCTTACATCCATTGTAAAATCAATGAAATTAGTGAGCTCAAGGTTGCATTCCACTTACCAAGAGATTTGTACTAATGGAAAACTAAAGGAAGAGCACAAACACTTGGAGGTCAAAGGGTTAACTAATGTCCTTCTACCTACTTGGGGCTGCCCTTAGGTGTCAAACCTCTGGAAGCCTTTTGGAACAAACTGATAGACAGATTTAACAGGAAGCTTGCTGGTTGGAAATGGGTCATCCTTAGCCAGGAAGGAAAGATCCAACTAGTTAAGACTACTTTACAGAATCTTCCCACCTATGCCCTCAACCTCTTCCCTATCTCGGCTAAAGTAGCAGAAGCCATGGAAAAAATCCAGAGAAGATTCCTTTGGTCTGGTGTTGAGGACCACAAGTGCATCCCCCTAATTTGCTAGGAGAAAGTGTGCTGACCTAAAATTGCTAGTGGCCTTGGTTTAAGGAAATTGAGACCTTTTAACAAAGCCCTTCAAGCCAAACAAATATGGAGAATTTTCAATAGCATCAGCGAGTGGAGGGATACCTTTGAAGAAAAATACCTCTTGCATAAATCACTCAATAGATTCTTTGAAGAGGCAGATTCCCCTAAAGGTTCTCTCATTTGGAATGGTCTCCTTGGTGCCAAGGAGCTAGCTAAATCTAGGGTTAAGTGGAAAATAGGTAATGGTCATTCTGTCAATTTTTGGAATGACAATTGGCTTCAGATGGACAGTCTAAGAAATTTTGATACTCTATACACCTAGAGACATGTCTTCTCTCAAACCTACGGGACTCAGGTTTGCTATTATAGAAGGGATGAAAAATGGGTGGATCTCACTCAGATTTCTCAGGACCTGTCTCCTTTGATGACTCCTCTCAATGCGGTTACTCTCTCTCCCAAGTAGGAAAAGATTATCTGGGAGGATTCTTCAGATGGGAATTACATTGTGGCTTCTACCTATTCTTCGTTGACCACCCAAATCCATTATCTAAATCCACTATGGGCCAAAGCTTGGATTCCTGGTGTTAGGCCTGAAATCAATGTCTTCTTCTGGCTCCTTCTCCAGAACCGTATCCTTCCTATTGATAATCTCATCAAGCGTGGGTTTTAGTTCACAAATAGATGTGTTCTCTTCAAATGTCAAGAGGAGTCATTGGATCACCTTTTCATTCATTGCTCCTTTTTTAGTCAAATCTGGCAACTCCTCTTTTTGGCCCTGAATCTCTCATGGTGTTTTCCCCTATCTTTCAGCGATCTCTTCTCCCAATGGGTCTTCAAAAGGTTTGATCAGGACTTCAAATTACTTTGTACCTGGATTCTTCCTCATCTTTATTAGGGGATCTAGAAGGAGCACAATAATCATATCTTTCATGACTGTTTCTCTCCCTCTAAAATTATCTTTGAAAAAATCATTAATGTTGTTAAGGAGAATCTTTTCTACTATGGTAGATCTAACCTTCTTGCAAGAAAGGCCTGAGCTTCTACTCAAGAAAAAAGATAGAACTGTGTGTGGACTAGTCCTCTGACTGGTTGGACCAAAGCCAACTTTGATGGTGTCGTGAAAGGGAACCTTGGTCTTGCTAGAAGTGGAGGAATAATCAAAAACAACTTTGGTATTGGCATTGTGGTTGTCAGTCTCCCCTTGAGTGCTCAAATGAATCACTATGTTGAAGCCTACGTGGCTCTTCAAGTTACCAAACTTGCTAAAGATTAGGGGGTTAAGTGGCTCTGGCTAGAAGGTGATTCGATGAACATAATCAATTGCCTTAACCTTTCTCACACTCTCTCTTGGACCATTCTTAACTCCTTTGATAAGATGTTCATCTCCCATGCGTATAGGGAAGTCAATGGGGTGATAGACCGATTTTCCAACTTGGCAGTCACTAAGGATGCTAAGCTGACATGGCATAATGCTGATGACTTTCCCAAAGATGTGAAGAGTATCCTTTAAAAGGAACGGCTCCAGTGTACTGAGGGAGAAATCTTATAATCTTAATTCCTCATTTGGTGGGCGGGTGATGTTGCTTCTCTTTCGCCACTCTTGGATTTGTCCTATCTTCTATTTGTCTTCTGGGCAGTGCCCTAGTTGTCTCTAGCCTGGCCCATTTTGCCTTGCTATGATTTTCTAGCCCTGGCCTTTCTGTGGTCAGCTTCTTGTTTGTTCCTATTCTAGACTTGTGGGTTTTAGGCAACCTGTAAAACCTGTTTTACTTAATCAAAAAACTAATGCCCTTCATTTTTTGAAAGAATTCTAAACATAATGGATTTAAATATAGTGTTAAGATGAGTACATGGAGGAAAGATATGGCTAGATGAACTAATAAAAATAAAAAATGGAGTTGTACACATGGTTATTGAGTATCCCACAAATGACAAAGAAAAATCCCTAAGACACCTAGTGAAAAATGAAATTGAGAAGCTAACAAGAGATGAATGGGATGGAAGAGGCATGAGGATAAACACTATCAATGACCCTGAGATGAGATGAGATGCATATTTCATTATATACAAGATATTCCAGTCAAATACAATGAATAAAATTGTATGTGGAGAGGTTGACATAGAACATAAAATTGTTAAGAAGGGTTTTCAAGTCGACCTAGCTAGGTTGATGCTGAGAAAATTGGAAGAGAACATGTGAACCATCAGAGCGGAAATATTAAATACTTACAAATTTGGTTCATTATTGGTATGTGCATTCTTCTATTTGGAAAACTATTTTTCATTGATCGGTAATGTATAATGGGATATCAAGCGACTAGTTATTGTGTAAAGAATTGAATTTATTAGAAACTTAGACAAGAATTTTGTAGGTTGGTTATGGAGGATTATTTGGAAAATTCAAGGAGAGAATGGAGATAAGAAAAGGGATCCTATCACATCTAGTAGATAAATACAAGGATGACATTTGTTTTCTCATGGATACTGACACCACCTAGATTAAACAAGTTGAACCAAGGACAGCTTGGTTACCTCCCATAGAATATGAAATTGACATTGACCGAGCTACAAAATCTATCAAGGATTTACTTGTTGAGAATAAGGATAAAGATGTTACATAGTTTTGAAGCTATGAAGTGGAAAATATAGAATTAAAATGGGATTGGTTTTAGAAAAGATAGGAAGCAAAAAAGGAGAAAATGGTCAAAACTCTAAACAAACAATTCAGTGTAACTGATGAAGACATTAAGAAATCAATTGATGAGGAAACTGAGGAACATATATTAATTAGTGAAGATATTTCCAAAGAGGCAACAAAGTCTGATGACCATAAATAGACAAAGCCTCCTAAGGCTACAAAATGTTAAGGTAAACAGGTTGATACCTCAATCCATAATAGAACAAGGTCAAAAACTGGTAGTTACCACCATTGAAGAAAGGTTTTGCAAAGATAAAAAGGCCAACACAGAGTCACACCTATCAAAAGAGAAAAAAAACAAAGGCGACCACCGAGCTCCCTGAAATAAAAAGGAAAAGAAAACTAATTAGATGAAAAGATGACATTGATTCAAAAGATGAGGATACTGATCAATTTTGTGTTGTAGTGAATAAAGAACCTCAAACAATTGATGAAGTTGTAGAAGGAATAAAGAACATTGGAAGGATTTCTACTCCTAAGCTTAAGAGGTACCCTACTATGACCACTAAGGATCAAGATAAGCTGGAGCAAGCTATAATAGGTATGATAATAAATTTCAAACAAGTTCTAGTTGATTTTTTAAGAAGCATACCAAAAGAATAATATGACAAAGTATCTACTAGATGGATGTATGTACTTCAAATTGAGAATATGATGATAGAAAGGTCACTAATTTTGGTTAGATCTGACTTATCTATTCCCAAGATTCATAAAGCCTTGAAATAATATTAGGGAATGATTAAGCAGAAAAAGTAGACAATCTAGATCATAGATCTCATATGATGTAGATGATGAATTATTGATATAAGATGAGATCTGAACCCTAAAATGTATCATGATATAGGAGAATTATATGAAGAAGATCTCATACTTGTAGATAGAAAAGTGTTTTGATTATTAGAAACATAGTTCAGTGACCTAGAAGAGTAGCGAAGGACATAATAGAGATATATTTGATAGAGGAGATCAAATCCATATTGAAAGGAGAAGATCTGTAATCAGCATCACAGTGCAAACTGAAGGATCAGGTACTGACACATTCAAACAGGTGACTCAGGGTAAATCTCTTAACGGAGTGGTTTTAACATACCTAAGTAATTCTCTTAATTGATTGCTTACTTTATTGTAAGGTTAAATCCATATGCAAGGTAGATTGTATAATTCTAAAATCTCTTAACAGGGTAGACCCCTCACAAGGTAGATCATTATTTTATGGTCTAACTTGTAGCCCTAAGAGGAAAAATTTAATATTGTACTAGTGAAGATTTGTGGGTGTTATCCCTATCCCACTTTTACCTTTCAAGGGTTTCTAGGTAACCAAAATTATTTTGTTATGTTTTATTTTAATGGATGATGATTAGGATATTAGATATGTTACATTATTAAATTTGATGTTTATGTTATGCAAGTTAGTTTATGTCAAAATGTAACGATTGGTTGATATTTGATTCACCCCCCCTATTAGTATCTCACATTCCCATAATAGATTTCCAGCAATTGGTATCAGAGCTTAGTCTCTTAAAGAAGTCTAACCGCTTGTGAGTCAAAGATCTTGAGATGGAGGTTTATAAGTTGGGAAAGATCATAGAGAATCAAAAGATTGACATTCAACTTGCATTACAATAACTTGAAGTAGCTAGAGGTGATTTGAAGAAATCCTTAAGCAAAAGAAGATAAATAGCACCATTAGAGAAGAATGAAACTCAATACCAAGAAGAGGATACTACAAGACTATTTGATAGTGGAAACTCAACTAAAAGTGACAAATCTATAAAAGAACTACTAGAGAAAAACAACATACTAAATGAGGACATCATAAATCTGAAGAGAGAACAAGAAATACAATCAACAAGACTCTGTGAAGTTGTTGAACAGAAATAGAAAGATGAAGAAGATAAGACAATGGCTTAAGAAGATAAAAGAAAAATATCTAAGAGATTTCATGAAAGAACATGTTATATGCAGAGGTTGACAAACAATAAATTGGACATGGTAAATCAATTTCTACTTGTTAATCAAGAATTGGGTAGGAAAGATGTGGAAATCACAAATCTAAGATCATAAAATAGTCAACTGAAGAATGAACTAAGATCTAAAAAAGAACTCAATGAAAGGATGAAAAATCCTAATGAAGCTATGAGATACTTTGAAGAATTTTTGAGGTCACCTAGAAGATATAGTGACACATTTGGACTTGGACATGATGAGCACCTGTCATCCACTCAGGAAGGAGAATTATCAAAGAGTGGAGAACAGAGGAATGCAAAGCCAAAGAACAACAAGCCTATATGCCATCATTGTGGAAAGCTATGACACATAGCTAACATCCACAGAAGCAAACATGGTAAGGCTAATTCTAAACCAAAGTTCAATGGATATTATTTTAACTGTAAGAAACATGGAGCTCAGGTACATGAATGTGGGACAAAGGTCAGCAATCCACCTACCTCACCTAGATTTTAAGGACATGGTTTCAACTATCAGAAATATGGGCATAGAGCATATGAGTATAGATCCAAAGCTAAGTGGACATCCCATCAATAGACTATGGCACCTAAGAAGGGTAATACATGCGATTGGGACTGTAATACATGGTATAGTTGTCATTACTATGGAAATTATAGACATATTAGAGAAAATTGTTTAAAGACACATTTTAGAGGTAAATCCAAGAAATGGATGAGTGGAAGTATGGTATGTTAGAAATGCAATAAGATTAGTCACTTAAAGAAAGACTTCAAAGTAGATGTTCTGAGCAATGAAAAAAAAAGAATGAAGAAACTATTGAGAAGATGAGAAATTAGATGAATAGGACATGGAAGAAGAAAGAGGAAGGGAGCCAGTGAACCTGAGGTCACCCAATTTGATGGACTAGGTGGTCACACTACTTTGAACTAAATAAAGGAGGTATGTGTGGAACTGAATCTTATAATGTTTTATTTTACATCATTTCCTAGCATTTGATAAGATGAAGTCCATATTTTCATAAATTAAGATGTATTAGGATAGATTTGAGAAAAGAGATACATTGTATATTTAATGCCAGGCATTAGTATTTTATCCTATAGTGACTAAGTCACTAGTGATTGTTGAGCTCCTGTGATAGCCGAGATGTGATGTATACCGAGTTAGAACTGAATGGTTGTATCGATCAAGCTTATGTTAACCGAGTTGACATGAGATTGTCGAGACAACTGTATCTTACTTAGAAAGTGTATGAATCATTAATGAAGCTCTAAGCTAACCATTTGAAGTTTATAAAGTGGGAAGTTACCATTTATTCTGATTTCACCATCAATTTAAGAACTTTTCAGAGTGATTCTAGAATGATTAACTAGAGTGATTTGTGCTAAGAATGATTTTGAGAAATCTTCACTTCATGTAGTCAGAAAACATGCAAGAACCACTTGTGCGAGGTGTTTTACTAAGTTATTTATTTTACCAAGTTAACAAAGTAGACTTAACAGTATTTTGTAAAATTTCTTAACTAAGTGCACACTTAAGGAGTGTTGCTAAAATCCTTCAACCAAGTAGATCTAGCTAATGTTTTTGTTACTCCCAATAGGGTAAGGTCACCAGAAGTGAAGCTTTTTGGGTTCTGTCCCCACTGCTTCTTTTACCTTCTAATGAGGGTTTCTGTGATACCAAAATACATGTGTTATGTGTATGAATTTTCTAGTTTTCTTATTTGATTAGATTACACACATTTACATTTTAGTTATGTTATTGAGTGTATGATGAATGAAATCGATATAGTTGGATAATGTATTACATGTTTATAAGGATTCAGTTTAAAAGTTTTAAGGGTAATGATTCACCCCTCCCCTCTCAGTACACACCTTTCCATAATTCCACCAATTGGTATCTGAGCTAGTTCTCTTGTTGAGGAACTTAAACCATTGAGAATTAGAAATTGGAAATGTAGATTCACATGGAATAGTATAAGGAAGGAAAATAAAAGCTAAGAGATTCATTGGTCAAAAGGAAGGAATTAGCAATTTGGCTCAAGGAGACTGATTATCAGGAATAGGAGATAGAACATTTATTTGAAGGATTTGGATCTGGAAGTATATCTTATGCATCTAAAGGAAACATATCAGATCTATTTGAAAAGAATCAATACCTCACTAAATAAGTGAAGGCAGTAAAAATCAGTCAAGAGACTCAAATGATAAGAATGATTTACATTATGAAAAATGCAAGACATGTAGAATAAGAAAGAAATTTGACTATTGAAGATAGGAGACAAATAACTAAAAAGTTGGATGAAAAGAATCTAAAATACTTAGGGTTACTGAGAATCATTTTGAAATATCCAATAATATGGTTGTCATGAGTCAGGAAGTTAACTGAGTAAATAGTGAAATTGCAAAGAAATTAGAAGATATTGGTAGATCAAGTTCTATAGAAGAAAAGAAAAAGGTATTCCTAAATCCACCCCTAAATTTGATGGTTATTGTTATAACTATAATAGGAGTGGAGATCAAGCACATGAGTGTAGATGGAAGCTGAATAAGTCACATAAGAAATATTACATGGAAAATAATTTTTGTACTTGCAACATGCATGGATATATATCACAGGAATGCAGGAAAAAGATGAAGCAAGTCTAAAAACTGAAAGAAAAGGTAATGCATATACTTGGGATTACAATACTTGGGTTAATTGCACAACATGATGTAGATATATTCATATTATAACTAACTACATGAGAATGCACTGGAGAGGAAAATATCAAAATTGGACAAATTCTTAAACGACATGTTTACACTGTTATAAGGTCGGTCATTTAAGTAAAGATTACAGAGACTGAGTAACAGAACCAAGTATTGATGCAAATGAGAAAACCATTGAAGGAATCATGAGGATAAGGAACCAAATATGGAGAAGAGAAACAAATTACAATGATGGAACAAGTACAACTATTGGTGCCACCTCATCCTTTGGATTAGGTGATCTCACCACTTCCACCTAAGAAAAATCAAGTATGGAATTGAATTTTAATTGGTTATATCTTACAATAGTTCCCTATATGTATTGTGTGAATAACAAATCAGCCTGAAATAAGATGCACTAGGTAGTTATATGTTTTGAGTTACAAATATGTAAAGTTGGTTAAGCTAGACCAAGTAAGAAATTTCCAGTCGATGAAAGTGTTAGAGACAACTAAGTTACATAGTCAACCGAGAAGTGATAGTATTCACCGAGATGAGGTATCTATTGAGTTAACTGACTAATTTGATTATCAATCAAGTGGTAGTTGGAAAAGAATTTAATGCACTGAATAAGGTTTTTGGTTATAAATACACAAGAAATGAACTCATTTAAAAAAAAAACATTCAAGAGAAAACTAGAGTAATTTGAGAGAGATTTGAGAAAAGTGTTTTCAAACATTTCATAGAGATTTGAGCACATTAAAAAAAGTTAGAGACCAATTTAAGTAATTTTGCAAATAATCGAGATCTCTACACACAATTTATCAAAAGCCCTAAATTTGGAGTCATTATGGAATCATCTTCTTGAACCATTCAATCAAAGAAAGAAAAGGGAAAGAAGGTAACTTTGATCAAGAACACAACCTACATAGAGCCCCACTACAAACTTCATCTAGAAGTTGTAGCTCAACCCGATGACAAGGGTGTGTTCTCGATACCGCATAGGGTTCTACTTCTGAAAGATGTTAGGTCTTACATCCACTATAAAATCAATGAAATCGGTGACCTCGAGCTTCAATCCACTTACCAAGAGCTGTTTATTGATGGAAAATTGAAGGAAGAGCACAAAAATTTGGAGGTTAAAGGATTACCCAAAGCTCTATATCTTCTGAAAGAATTCAAAACATAATGGATTTGAATAGTGTTAAGCCGAGTAAATGAAAAAAAGTTGTGGCCAGATGAACTGATTAAAACAATAAAGGATTTTATACACATGGTTATCAGGTATCCCATGAATGAAAATGCAAAATCCCTAAGACACCCGGTGAAGAATGAAGTTGAGAAGCTAACGTGAGTTGAATGAGATGGAAGAGGCATGAGGATAAACACTATTCATGACCTTGAGATGAGATTTGATGCATATTTCATTGTACACAAGATATTCCAGTCGACATAACACATAAAATTGTTAATAAGGGTTTGCAACTCGACCTAGTTGTGTTGATGTTGAGACAATTGGAAGAGAACATGTGTACCATCAGAGAAGTAATATCATATACTTGAAAATTTTGTTCATTATTAGTATTTACATTCTTCTATTTGCAAAACAATTTTCCCTCAATTGGTAACATAGAATGGGATGTCAACTGACAAGTTATTGTACAAATAAGTGAATTTATTAGAAACTTAGACAAGAATTTTGTACTAGTTATGGAGGATTATTCTAGACAATTCAAGGAGAGAATGGAGAGAAGAAAAAGGATCCCAATACAACTAGTAGAGAAATACAAGGATGACACTTATTTTCTAGTGGACACTGACACCACCTTGATTAAAGTTGTTGAACCAATGACGGGTTGGCTACCTCCCATGGAATATGAAATCAACATTGACTGAGCTATCAAATGTATCAAGGCTTTACTTGTTGAGCCTGAGGATAAAGATGCTACATGGTTTGGAACCTATGAAGAGGAAAAATATAGAATTTAAATAGGATTGGTTGTAGAAAAGATTGGAAGGAAAAAGGAGAAAATGATAAAAAAATCTAAAGAAATAATTCATTGTAACTGATGAAGATATTCAAAAATAATTGGATGAGCAAACCAAGGAACTGACATCAGTGGGTGGAGATATTGATAAAGAGGCCACCAAGTCCGATGACCATGAACAGGCAGAGCCTCCAAAGGCTACAAAAGGTAAATGCAAACATGTTGATACCTTAATGTAGACTAGGACAAGGTCAGAAACTAGTAGTGACCACCTTTGAAGAAAGGTTTTGCAAAGATAACAAGGCCAACACTGACTCACACCTATGAGAAGAGAAGAAAAAAAAGGCCACCAATGAGCTACTAGAATAAAAAAGGAGGAAATTGATTACAGAAAAATATGACATTGATTCAAAAGATAAGGACACTGATTAATATCATGTTGTAGTGAATAAAGGACCTCAAATAATTGATGATGTTGCAGAAGGAATAAAGAACATTGGAAGGATTTCTACTCCTAAGGTTAAGACGTACCCTACTATGAGAACCTAGGGTCAAGATAAGCTAGAGGAAGCCATAATATGTATGATGATAAATTTCAAACAAGGTCCAGTTGAGTTTTCAAGAAGCATACCAAAATAATTAAATAAAAAATTATCTGCTAGGTGGACATATGCACTTCAAACTGAGAAGAGGATGAGAGAAAGGTCACTAATTTTTGTAAGATCCAACTTCTCTATTTTTCAAGATTGATGAAGCCGTGAAACAATATGCAAGTATATTTTTTATGAAGTCTAGGGCTTGTAAAATTCTTCGAGGAAAACTACAGGAGGTAGATGATGAGAGTAGACATATATGAACTAAACTCCTAAGAACAGTAGAGAAAATTGAGGTCACTTCATTTGTAGTTGATATTGAGAAACCTCAATTGAGCATAAAAGAAGAAGGACCAGTCAATGTTGAGGATGAAATAATTCATATCGTGGATACATAGCAACATGAGGAGGAAACTTATGCAAAAGACTTCATAACTATTGCTAATAATGTTATGGAAGGGATTTTAGAGATGTTAACAAAATTAGGGGATGAGGAAATATTTATTAAAGATACAATTGAAGGATACCCTAGGGAACCTTGGCAAAGAAGAGGAACCATGAAGTAATAATCAATGATGAGAACCTTGGCAAAGAAGAGGAACCCAAGGTATCACATGAAATGGTACTGGGTAACTTACCTATACTGGTACAAGATATTGATATAGAAATTGAGAAACAAACTAAGGAAGTAGCAACCAGGAAAGGAACATATAAAAATAAAGATAAGGACAAGGAGACTAGTAAAGAGACCAAACATAGCGGTGAAGCAACACAAGGTGAATCACCCACCAAGACCACTGATATAGTAGGAAATGCTCAAGGAACACAAGTAGAGACAATGATAGACACTTCTACCACTGACACTAGGTCATAATCCTGTGCACCACAGATTGTAGAATCAACAAGTGGGAAGAATAAAGAGGAAGAAAAATCAACCGATCCACCTAAGGTAAATCATGAGCACAAGACTCAAGTTTCCATTGCACAATCTCTAATATCTAGTGTGCGAGATAAGAAGAAAAAGAGGAAGTGAGAAAGAAAGGGTCCAGTCACACTTGATGAGATAATAGACATACAAGCAAGTGACTCAAGGACACTTGACCCTTAAGCTCTTCAAAAATATGGACAGCTATGCACCTGAAAGGAAGATCAAGAGAAGTTGAGCCAAGAACACAAGAATACCAAGGTGCTAGAAGATGTAACAAAAATATTATTGAAATTTTCTTCCAATGTCAATGTAGATGAAACTGGACCAATCATTGACCAACTTTCACTTCTCACTAAGACCATCAATGGACCAACTAATAATGTTGAGAAGATGTTTGAAGAAAGAGAAGAAAAAAAGATTCTGTACAAGCTAATTGAGAAGATCATCGAAGCAGTGATAGTAAATAAGGTAAACCTTTCAAAGGTACTAACCAAATTAGAAAGCATTATACACAAGGTTATTACAATTTTGAAATACTTATGTGCTATGGACTATTTTACTACTGAGGTTAGTGAAAACATAAGGAAACTAGATGAAGATTTAAAGAATAGTGAAACTAGTCTCACAACTGAGCAACATGCATTTCAAGTTAAGACGTACCCTACTATGTACGTCTTAACTGAGCAACATTCATTTCAAGTTAAGATGTACTCCTAAGGTTAAGATGTACCCTACTATGTATTATGCCACCTCTATCTATCATCTACAAATCCTTAGTCAACAACACTAACTCCACCAATCCTATCTTTATCTTCACTTATAGAAAATACATCCCCAGGTCCAAGGAACAATTCCTTGCATAGGAAACCTGCTCTATTTTACAAACCTTCCCTATAATAAAAATCACATCTCCACAACCAATCATATTGGCATCAACAAGGTAACTGAAATGCTTACATTTACTTCCATAAGGTAATATCTGCAATAAGTTAGCATCAAATTGAAAACTTCAGTCTACAACCCTTCACTCACAAAAATATCATCCAAAGCACTATCATACTACTCAACAATAGTATCATAAACAACCACACTATCTAAAAAGAGATGTTCATCAATCATCCCTACAAGATCACTAGATCCAACGATACGAAATATTTTCTCAATTATAGGAAAATAACTCTCCTCAACCTTACCAACCAAAGTATCTCACTTAGCTTCTACCTCAACAATTTTCATCAGAATTATATCTTCAATAGAACTATGAGATGCAACCATAGGAATTTCACCCAAAGGAACCTCATAATTAGATACATCTACAATACCAAGGTACTCATCAACTTTCTCATCATATCTAGTCAACTGACTAAGTAGCTCATCAATAACTCTTCTTCTTCATGCAAAGGCATCTTCAAAGAAAGAACACTCACTAGTATACTTTTCTCAACAATCTCTACCTTTAATCTAGCAAGGTCCTCAAGGCCTTCACCAAGACTTCTTCCCTCTACAACATTCACATAAGAAAAATCTCCTATTCTTTCATCAATGCCAAGCTTAGCAAAAACCTCCAGAGAATCCTCTTTTTGACAATAAAATCTCATCTACAACTCCATCTTTATTTCATCCACTTATCTCTTCCACTCAATCATATGAACTCTTATCTCTTCTCACTGCCATTCTTCAAATTTCTCCACCCTGGGAAGTCGAAGAATCCACCAAATGGAAAATATCATATTCCTCTTTCTCTTCTTATACATATGCTATGTCCTCTTCAAGAACATCTCCTCTCTCCTAAGGTGCAACAGCCTCACTTCAATGGCTGGATTGCAATAATTCAATTACCTCTCCATCGATGATCTATTAAAAACCTTTGTAATATACTTTGAATTGGTGATTTGTTCACCAATAAGATAAATGAAAGAACACAATTTATTCCAAGGTTTATGACCATGAAAAATAATAGTTACTCTCTTAACCATATCACACAAATCCACAACAAGCGTATGTCTATTTGTAATGTCCCCAGTTTGGACCTTACTTGATTTGTCTTAAAATTCATAATTAGTATTTGGATTTACCTTGGGAATGGTAATTTGTAATGTTGTATACTAGGAGGATGCCAATCCCCAATAACTATAATACATCATTATATAATTTTATACTTATAATCACAAGAATTCATAATTCTTTATATAATGTATTTATTTCATATTATATATTAGTTAGTTATTTATCAATATATTTGAGTTAAGTTATTTCAAATGCAATTTTACTTCATAACAATATTACTATATTTCATAATTTATTATTTAAATTTTCATAACTTATTATTCTAAAGTTTATTTCATATTATTGTTAATATCTAATTCATACAATGCTAATAAATAAATTAACTCAAATAAAGATATATTCTTTATGCCTTTCTTTTTAGCTTATTCAATATTTATTTCCTTCTAATATTCTCCTACATTTTCTCCTTGATCTTCTCCTATATTTCCTCCTTGATTTTCTCCAACATTTTTTTTCTTGTTTTCCATTGGAATTTGAATAATCACCTCTTCTTATTATTTTCTCCTTTTTATTTATTTCCTCCTCCCCTTTTCTGAGTATCTTCCTTCGCTCTAATATATGTGTGTGGATGAAAGGTTGTGACTACCCATTTAGTCGCTTGGGTCATTTTAATATATTTTATATTGCTTTGTTTATATTTGACTTATATACATTTATATTTTAATTAAAATATTTCTAATATTATATTTAGGATAGGCTATGTAGATGTAATATTGAATATATTTAATCATACATTCTATTATCATATTAATTATATACCATTGCATTAGTGATATATTATATTATAATAAATTATCATATTATAAAAATAATAGATTTATAATTATTACTTTATTTATTAACATTTGAGTTATTATTATTTATATTGTGATCATGCTATATTATTTTATGAATTATATTATGAGTATTATATATTATTGTATTAATAATATATTATTATATTAATTATAATCGTTCATTTATTAATTATTATTATTTATTTGTCTATTAACTTATTATTCATTTATTTGTTTATTATCTATTTCTTTATTTAATATCTTCATATTACTATTTAATTTAAACTTATCAAATTGTAAATATTAATCATATTATATTTAATTAATATTTATTATTAATCACTTATATAATTATTATTACTGGGTATTTAATTTTTGTCATAGCTTAATATTATGAATTATTTATTAAATTATCTTCAGGAGAGGGGACATTACACTATTTCACTTTCTGCCACCCTACAACAAACCCTTCATCAATTTGCAAGTATAGGAACAAACATCTATCACACCAAGATCCACAACTCACTCATATCATGGAGACAAATCAACCTTGTAGTAGCAAATCCCTATTGACCACCTTGCACAAACCCTTCTCTGATGCTTGTCAGATCTACACTTTGTCACCTTACAAATAACACACTATAACCTTCACAAATTCAAATAGTATGATTCACATGATCGCAAGATCAAAAAAGCTCTAATACCATCTGATGTAGTCAAGGATAGAGGAACCAAGAATCATTTATCCAATCCTTACAACCAAATACTCCAAACAAAAATTAACCTTCTCAAATCCATACAAACACACAAATGAACATCCAAAATGAACCTTCATTCATTCACATTATTAGAAAATCAAGATTTACATCAATTCTGACTACAACATGCAACTTACATACATTCAAAATGCATTCCTGAGAATCTTCCAAATATCAAGATTCATACTAGATGAGAATCTCCAAGAGGTTACTCTTCTAAAAACTCCATAAACTATTAAACATAAGCCACAATATATATAAATCGTAAGCCACAAGTTGGTGTGGAACAGTTTCACATTCTGCAAGAATAGGAAAATATATTACAAATATAGGTTTGGACCTAAATCATAAAGACCTCCTTTAGATTAATAAACAATAATATGCAATCCATAAGATAAGTCAGCCACAACCCAAAGATCATCAAACAATGTGCTAAATAAGATCACAAATCACAAAGATCTATTGCACGATCCAACAACCAAATACTAGATGATAATGTAAAGAACAATAGTTCCAAGTGAAGAATCCAAGATATATCCACCAAGATATAACATAATGTGATGCAAACCCAAACATAGATTCTACATGATGTCCATAAGATTCTGTCTAGTTCAAAGCAACAAATTCTGTAAAATTAAGAACCGTGACTAAAAACATTAAAAATCACAAAAAGCAATTTAATCTTTGAACAAACAAAAAGAAAAATATTTTTTAGTTGATGCAAGATTGGGAACGACCCAAGAATTCTCCTGCATGACAATGGTAAACCTACTGTATCCTCAGGAATTCATGCACCTCCCTTTCCCTCCCCAAACCTTATGAAGTGAACAACAACATGTTTTTAGACTTCAAGAGGAAGGATCTATCCTCCCTTCCAATGGTGAAGGCTAAACGTATTTACTCCTTCATCATTGATAGTGAGGATATCTTCAATCATGTTAATTCTTGCTAGAATGTTATATATGATCCTCAATTTTCCTAAAAGGTCTTTTAAAGGAATTGGGCTAATCTTATGGAGACCAAAAGGATGTACCTTATGTGGAGGTTCCTTCTTCATTGGGGTGGGTGCAAGAAGTTGAGTCCCACTTTTGGGGAAAAAGTGGAAGTGTTTTCCCTTTCTTTCAAATTTCCACTCAATTAATGTCTAAATTTCATGCAATTAGATATTGAATCTCAAAAAACTTTAGTAATATAAAATGTAGTTCTCAATGTCTATTTTTCGAATATGTAACTTATTTAAATACCCATATGGTATAAATCTATTTTTAGTAGGAATTTTCAAAAATCATGTTTTCAAAATGCATGTTTCAGGACCATACAATAGGCATGTACGACCACTGTATTTTGACCTAAATAAATGATTTTTTGCAAATCCTTCTTGAGAAATATACCTAAGACACCAAATATTGATGATCATATTTTTCCTTATTTTTTATTGAATATATTTTTTTAATTAATTTTTTAATGACTATAAAACACATTTTCAAAAAATCTAGTGTACGAGCACCATAATTTGATGAAAATTTCATATTTCTTCAATTTATTTTTTCAATAGAATTGTATGTAGATTGATGTCATATAATTTACTTTCCAAAAAAATTAAAAACAAAAAAGTTATTAAAGTTTTACTGAACCTCACTATTTTACATTTAGGTACCACTTTTAACTAATAAATAATGCAAAAATAGTAAAAAATATTCATATCACTATGCAATTTACATTTTTGAAATTAGGACAATGAAAACTCTAATGGGTTTTTGTTTTGTAAAAAAATACGATTAGGAAGGCCCTAAAAAAATTATGACAAGGTAGAAATCTGGCATTCCAATGCCTTACAAAAATTTTTGGAGGTCAAGGCATAGGCTTGGTTCCACCAAGCCTAAACCAAACCTATTTTGAAACAAAACCCGAGGAAGATGTGTGTTTCTTTCTCATGTCTTAAGAAACAGGTACTAATTATTTAAAATTCAAAAAATGGGCACGTGTTTCTTAAAATAAAAATTTGGCCTATTAAAATGCATTTCTAGTCGTAAAAAAAAACAAAGAAAAAAAAATAGAGATGGTCACCCGTTTTGAAATGGGTACCAATTTTGAAAAAAAATGCGCACCCATTTTTTGAATTTTGGATCAAGTGCCCAAACCTAAATCAGGTGCCCATTTTTTGAAAATAGGTGCCCGTTTCAAGCGACATCTTCCAATTCTACAAGACTTCTACCGAATTGGAACCCAACTTCTTGCACTTACCCATTGATTACACCTAGACAAATGAAGTGGTGACTTCAACATTTTTCATCTCTACAGAATCCCATTAACCATGCATCATTTTTTTAGTGCTTATTTTCTAGGAAGTGTGGAACATCTTTGGTCTAATCATTAATGGTAATATAAGAAATTTAGTGATTACATTTAGATATATCTAGAACCTTAGGAAGAATGTAAATATCTTTTGGTCTATTCTTTGTGATGAAATCTTGTGGCTTATTTTGGAAATTTAAAAATGATAACATTATTTTGTCAAAGATAGAAATCTTACATAATGTCTAAGGAGACTCATCTTTCACAATATTGATGTCCAGGTCTTAGGATCATCAGAGAGGATATCTCACATGGTCACACTTTGACTAGAAGGATAGAGGAAAGGAACCTATTTGATGATGCCTTGTAGTAATTCATGTCATATTTAAAGAAGTAGAAAGAGAAAGTTACAGCTATGCCAATTGTACCATTTCTAGAAGTTATTCTACAAGATTCTAGAGAACTAGTGGTTGTTGTTTCATTAGTAGTGATTCTAGCCACAAATTATCCTATAGCTAAACCTATGCCTCATTTATATAGTTCTCTTGTATAGGAGGACACAATTCTATAGTGGATGGAAGGTTCTCTAGGACATATAGCTTGGGTTGATAGGAAGGGAAAAATGAGAATCAAATGCCATGAGATGATCAATTGATGTACTTGATTATACTTTAGAATAGTTTTCTTCTTTTTAATATACTTTTGTAAAATGTAGTGTAATCTTGTGTTATGAGTCCTCTAATTCCCTAAAACTCTCCAATGGATATGGTTTGAAATAAAGGTGATATGGATGTACTAGTTTACTACTTATAATTGTTACAAATAAAAAAGAAAGATAATGTAATAGAAATATAATTCATATAGCTTTTAAAGTTTTATTTTTAAAAAAATATTTTTTATTGATATTAATAATTATTATTATTATTATAATTATTATTATTATTATTATTATTATTATTATTATTATTATTATTATTATTATTATTATTATTATTACTATTACTATTACTATTACTATTACTATTACTATTACTATTACTATTACTATTACTATTACTATTACTATTACTATTACTATTACTATTACTATTACTATTACTATTACTATTACTATTACTATTACTATTACTATTACTATTACTATTACTATTACTATTACTATTACTATTACTATTACTATTACTATTACTATTACTATTACTATTACTATTACTATTACTACTACTACTACTACTACTACTATTACTATTACTATTACTATTATTATTATTATTATTTTATTATTATTTTTTTTCCTATTATTTAATTAAATATGTATACCTGTTTATTTAATTCATTTGTTTTTTATTCTATCATTAAATAAAATTTTCATTTACTTAACTATTTAATGAATTAATTACTTATTTTTTCTTTTCACATTTTGAAATTTTATTTTTCAATCTTTTAATCTGCACCTTCGATTTCTTTTTTAAGTTCCATAAAAGAATACATATCTTCCTCATTTGAATAAAATTAGAATCAATCTAATACAAACATATCTATCTTGGGCAAATATTTCTATTTTCATCATTATTTTCATATCATCATCATAGCTTTTCACTTTTGAACATCATAATATAACATATTGCATAATAATATTATAATATTATATTTAAATTTTCAATAATTGAGTATAACACCAACCATGATATTATGGTAGTCAATTAAAATAGTATTATATATTATGTATTTTATATCTAATAATCACATCTTAAATTATATTAAATTCATATCATTACCATAAGAAATAAATCACATACATTGCTCTTTAAAGTACATAAGAAATAAATTAACATGTAAATAGATTTTTAACAATTGTCAGGTAGTGGCAAATAATAATAATAATAATAATAATAATAATAATAATAATAATAATAATAATAATAATAATAATAATAATAATAATAATAATAATAATAATAATAATAATAATAATAATAATAATAATAATAATAATAATAATAATAATAATAATAAAATTCCTTCAAATTGTATTATGGCTATTTTATACAAATATAATTAGATTGATTAATTGATTAGGGAGTTTGATATTAAGTTAATAATAATAAGTTAAAGATAAACAAATATTCATTGTTGTAGTTACTAAGTACAAGTATAATTGGTATTAATCACAATGTAATTAATATTATAGCTATCTGATATAATAGATGAAGTCTTATATTAATTTAGAATTAGAAATATATAATAATTATAAATATTTTACTATCTTGTTTAACAATTTTAAGATATTTAATTATCATAATTTAAATCAAATTAATAAAAACAAAAGAAAAATAATCCTTTTAAATGTAAGTGAATATATCTATGTTAATGAAGTACATAAATTATCCTTAATTTTTAAAAAGATTTCAAGTAATATCTTTTATATTATTTTTTAATTTTTTAATTTTATATTATCAATATTTAAAAAATAAATAATTAAAAATATCAATAAAATTATTTTTCTTAAATATAATTATTAATTTTTGAAATAAAATAATTTATACATAAATAATCAATATAATATATTATAACATATTTAAAAATATAACTATTACCCAAATTTTCCTATGCATCAAATTTGGCAGAAAACCTACTCCTGGGCCTCTATTTTTACCATGTCTGCCATCCCTAAAATTTTCATGGATTTATAGCCTATTCTCTAACCTCTGCAATTTATTTTACTCCCTAGTCTGCAGTTGAAAAGTTTTAAAAAAAAACAAGTCGTTGGTGTTCAAAAGCCCAAAAACCCTTTAGCCTTGTTATATTTTCATGTTACCTTTTCGGCAACTTAAGTCATTCTTATTTTCATGTGCGTGAAATAATCCCTAAGTCCGGTGGTTTAATTTTTCCTAAGTCTCTTTGCACAAAATAATTCCTAAGGATTAAGTGTCGATTTGATTTGACGGTTTTCGCTATTCCGCAAGCCAAAGATGCCCGTGTGTTATGATCATGGTATAGTGAGAACCGTCGATCTTCCCTTTCCTTACAGTGCCTCGGTTGTCAATGGGTCTAGCACCACATCATCTGACTTGGCGGCTTTCATTCATTAGCAGGCTAGTGACTCAGCATCTATCAGTGGGGTCCCAGTTAGGAAGATCTGGCGGCTGTCGTATCTTCGCATAGGCCATTGTCAAATCATGAGATCTTCAGATGACTCTTGATTTTTCCCTTTTACCTAGTGCTTTAGTGTATTGTGGGTTCGAAGCCACGTATTCTAATTTGGCAGCTCCTAGTTGGTCCACGTGTGCTGAATTAGATTACTTGTCAGTGGGAGCAGGTTTTCGGCAGTCAGAGGTTCTAACATCTGCAAAGGATCAATGACCAGCATATGTTCACAAAGGTTTGTGTCAGGGCTCATGATCACAAGACAACTGTGGATCTTGCTTTATCCCCAGGGTCTGTTAGGTGGGTCCGATGTCAGAAGGTATTCAACATGTATCCAAAATGGTGCAGTTTGATTGGTTGTTTGTGTGCTACGTGGAGATTTGTCAGTGGGCCCGTGGGGTCAGGGGTTTCTAAGGAGGTTAAAGCACACAAGAACTTGTAGCTATCATTATACCATGGATCCCAAGTGCTCGATCATTATTGTAGCGGTATAGCGACAGCCGTCCGATGGTGTTCTCAGGGACATGGGTCCAAGGTCTTGTCAGAGATGCTAATTTGCTCGCTTTTGATTGGCTACTGACTTCCATGGTGAATTTGACTTGTCAGAAGGGTTTTAGACTATTTTTAACAGGCGCATCTGGTCCCTTCATCTGCCAGGAAGATTATTCATTGATGGTTACCTTTTAAAATCTACCACTAGCTGTTATATTTCAAAATTTTGAATCCTTTCTACTAGTTTTGCTAGGGTTTTATGTTCTTTTGGCCATGCACGATGTCAGTTAGCTCAGGAATTGATTTCTCAGGACTGTTTTGGTTGAGAGGGTGATAGAAGTGACTATTGGCTGGAATTGCAGGGTCCTTTTGCTGCATTTTAATGATAGGAACTACTAGAAAGAGTTGGTGCCACCTTTTCAAGTAGTACCTCTCCTAGGGAAATATGATCAAATTCAGAGCCTTCATGGCTTAGTGGAGTTGCACTTGGGTTGGTAGGTCGAGGTTGTTGTCTCTATAGGTATTCTCAATTCAGAGGGATCAGCATGCAAAGAGAAGATATGATTTGATCACCAGTTCTCAGATATTTTCATTAATTGATAATCAGTGTACCATTAGGGTTTGATATTTTATTGCAAATTTATGTAGCCCTAGTTAGGTTTTGCTCTTGCCTGCATGCAAGAGATGTGTATATTGTATTTTTGGAGCCTTAGTGCTCAGAGGTTAGAGAGTTCACATTTAAAAAGGAGAAAGTCTCTTTCTTAGAAGGCTATCTGTGGCATTATTGCCCTCTAGTTTTCTACATTCTGTAATCTTTCATTGAGGATTCAAATATTCCAAAGGTACTTTGTGTCAATTATTCATGTCCTTATGCTTCCTTGTTTGTATCCTCTCTTATTGAATCAAATTATTTATATGTTTCTCAATGATATATTAGGGTTCTTAATCCTTCTCTATTTCTACAATTCATGTGTATTATTGTGAATGATTTGATGTGAATGTTTCTGTGGGTATAATACAACCCCTAAACAATCTTGTCTCATTCCTATACCTAGTTGCAAAGGTGAATGTTTTTTGCAGGTCATAGATTGTTGTCTACGCCTAAGAGTTTTATTATTTGTGAAAGAATCTCTCTCTTTCCCTGAATAGCCTCTTTATTTGCAGACCCTTCTATGAAATACTTATGCAAGCCTATTCAGTAAGTTGTGATCTACTAGACCTAAGTCTCTCATTACTTTCATTCTACATACTGAGATCCAAACCCTGGTTTTGGTGCATCACCTAGTAGGTAGTTTGTTTTCAGTCATTTCCCTTCCCAAGCACTCCTTCTATCCCTTTCCCTCAAAATTTTACTTTTCATGTCTAAAACCAAAATAAGATGACTATCCAAGAGGAACCAGCCTAGAGCCTGGAGGTCTCATCTTAGTTAGCAAAGTTCCCACAACCTAGAGATGATTCCCATGTTATACTAAGTTATCAAGACTATGAGAGCTTGAGACAAAGGCGCAAACTTAGTGTATGACAATTCTGGCACGCTCGGTGGGACAAAAGATTAGATTAATATTCAAAAGTGTTCCTATTGAAGGATCAAAGAAGATCAGTACAAGGACTATCAGTATAGGCTCAAGCTCAAGTACACCCCACCTTGGTGCTAGTGTAAACAATTCTGGCATGCCCGGTGGGACTACACAAGTTCATTGTTTAAAAAAATATTATCTTATCTCTGATATGCAGATTGCATAGTACAAGCATTTAGAGGTTGTTCTATCTAGTATATCTAGCGACTCCACTGAGTTCAAAGATCAGGGCTACCTTGTTCAAAGTTTTATGAGAAAGATTGAGACTAGGAGCTCAAAGCCCACCCAATTTTTAGAGTTTCCCTTAAAAAGAAGTCATAAAGGCAGGTCAACTCAAAGAACATCTCCTACAAGAAGAGTTCAGTCTACACCTCCTGATACTTCAAAAAGGAGACCTTTTCCCTTTCATTCCAGAAGAATATGGAGATCTCTAACCAGAGATCTAGAGGAGGATTCAAATCCAACAACAAATACAACTCATATAGTTGTTAATCTTCAAATTCTAGCCCCTACAACGACAAGATAGTTTGCCTTTTCACTTTTCAACCAAGGGAGTCCCTTGGTGTTCGCTCAACATCATGATGTAACCTTGGTGGCACTAAAGAGTATACTTGATTTCACAAGTGAAAGGAAGAAAACTACTTTTGAGCACATAAGATATGTGAACACCATCTGCAGCATACACAACATAAGCCAAGAAGATGTGGCCACAAAATTATTAGCAACCTCTCTAAAAGGTAAGGCTTTAAAATGGTTTATAACTCTAACTATTGGTTCTATTAATTCATTGGATGCATTAGGGGATGCATTAAGTAAGCATTTTGAGGATAAATTAGATAACTTGTCTCTAGTTGAGCAGTTAATACCTATTAAGAGAGACCCTCAAGAACAAATGACAGATTACAATAGTAGATTCCTTAAAACATGGAATAGAATCCTAGTCTCAGTAAGACCATCAGCTGACCATGCCTTCTTATACTACTTGCAAAGCCTAAATGGTCAAATTTATATCATGATCCAGTCTATGGGTGGTACTTCTTTACCCCAAGCTTTTGACATAGCTGTCAGGGCTGAAAATTGTTTGATTCAAGTAGGTATGATTGCTAGAAGACCTCCAATGCCCATCTTTCCTAGCCTTGAACCCATTACACCTATCCAAGTACCCCCATTTACCCCTATTCCCACCATATCAGCACCTCAAGCTAGTACTAGTGGTCAAGAACATGTTAAGGCTAGTTTCTCCCAAGAGTTACAAGAAATAAAGAGTAGTTAGAAAACTAGTATACAAGAGATGACAAACTTGTTGCAGACCTTGGCTAAAGAGGTCACAAATTTGAAGAAACAAGGTCAAGGGGTTAGACCACCATTTCAACCACAAGGCCAAGGTCCTAATCAACAATATCAGAATCAAGGACAACCTTATCAACAAAATAGGCCACCATACCAAGGAGGCTATCAAGGACAAAGACAAAGTTTTAATTAGAGACCATTCCAACCATATAACCCTACACCTCTTAATTCTACAAATCTAGTGAGGGATATGATCCCTAGCCAAAATAATATGGCCATGGAGAATGAATGGTGTTTTCTTTGTAATCAGCCTCACAATCAGGCTACATGTTCAAATGGTTCAAAATGCCTCACAAGCTCAATCAGAGGCTTCATCGAGTGGGTTAGTTCCCCAACAAGAATCACAAGAGCATGAGACTACTCTCTTTAATTGGGAGCAACCAGATTTCAATGGAGTCAATGATGAAGTTTCTTTTGTTTCTTATATAAGAGCAAAAAGAAGAGCTCAAGACATGGAAAGAATGGATTCCAATGCCAAAGCTACTACATTAGTAGAGCTAGTGCAAAAAGCTACTCCTATCACACCTAGGGAGGCTCCTGTCATCACAAGAAAAGAGGGCCAATAGTCTAAAGAGGTGGAGCCCATCATGCCAAAGACACAACAAAAAGTACACACTGTGACACCTTATAATATTGTAGACAACATGAAGAAGGTGAATGTCACCATGTCCATGTGGGACTCTTTGGCTCTTCTAGGACAACCTGAAATATTGAAGAAGGCCATGATAGAGGTAGCAACTCCTCCACCTGTAAAGGAAGCTGCAAAGCCAGTGTTGGTTAACACTGATCAAGAACAAGAGACTCCAAGTAGCAACTCCAAAGGCAATGCCACACAATGTAGGAATTCAAATCCACCTCCCTTTTATGTATCTTTAATCATTTGAAAATCTTTAGTGCACAATTGTATGGTAGATAGTGGAGCTACTAGCACTGTAATGCCCAAGAAAGTAGCTAACCAATTAGGACTAAAATATGAGCCCTTCTGAAAGAAGGTAACACAACTTGATGGATCCTCAATCAATACTATAGGTGTGGCTAAGGATACCAATTTAATCCTACATGCTAGTCCTAACTTTTCCATCCTCCTTGATATATATATCATAGATCTCCCTGCATTATTTGCTATATGTCTTTCAAGGGAGTTTACAGCTAAGATAGGAGGCTACATATCTTCTGACTAGTCTCACATGTTATTTCATACAAGGTATGAGACCAAGGTCACCATTAAATTAGAACCATTAACAACACACCATATAGAACCTTATGTGTCAAATGCCATCAATGTAAATTGTCATATATTTGATGACAATGACTTCCAAACTATTAGTGAAGCAAGCACAAAGATAGAAAGTATCCCTGATATTCTTCTAGATGAAAGAGCTTCAGAGGCCCAAGAAGATCTTGTTTGGGATTTTGGTTTGGGAAGTTATTTAATACAAGAGAGTGGGGTTGTAGAGCCAAGCCTTCTCAAAGAAGATGTCTTTTCAAGGCATAATCAAGATAGGCTATCACAAAACTATGGTGATCAAGTGATACAAATGAAGTCCAATAAGATGTCTAGAGGTCTTGTTACCTTAGATACTATCTTCAACAAGGATGATGAAGTCAAGAAAAACAAAGCTGGCCTGGTAGTCCAATAAGAACATTGTGCTGAACTAGAGTTGGAACCAGGTAAGAGTCTACAATTTGGAAAGATAAACACTGAATTGAAAAGGAAGCTTACACTCAGTTATTCAAAGAATTCAGTGATGTTTTTGCATGGAAATATGAAGACCTCAAAGGTTTTGATCCATTCCTTGCTTAGCACACCATTGAATTAGAGCCTAATGCCAAAATGGTAAGGCAAAAGCAAAGGCCTGTTAATCCCAAGCTTTAGCCACTGATGCATAAGGAAGTGCTCAAATTGATAGAAAGTGGCATCATCTACCCCATCAAGCATACTAGTTGGGTTTCCAACCTTGTTCTAGTCAGGAAGAAGATTGGGGAGCTGAGGTTATGTGTTGACTTCAAGGATCTTAATAGAGCCTCATTAAAAGACCACCATCCACTGCCCTCCATGGAACAAATCTTACAATGTGTCTCTGGATCCTAGAGATTTTCATTATTGGATGGCTATTTAGGATACAATCAGATCCTAGTTAATGAAGAAGATCAATATAACACTGCATTTACAACCAAGTGGGGAACCATGGCTTATCAAAAGATGCCCTTTGGTTTGTCAAATGCAGGAGCTACATTTCAAAAAGTAATGGATATGGCCTTTAAAAACCTCAGGTACAAATTTTTGTTGGTCTACTTGGATGACATAACTATCTATTCTAAACATGGAGTAGACCATATCAAACATTTGAGGAAGATTTTTGAAAGGTGTGGAGAATTTGGGATATCTCTTAATCCCAAGAAATGTGTGTTTGCAGTTCATGAAGGAAAGCTATTGGGATATGTAGTACCCAAAGAAGGAATTAGAGTAGATCCTAAGAGAATTGAAGCCATCCTAGAGCTACCCCTACCACATCACAAAAAAGGTCTCCAATCTTTCATAGGAAAGATTAATTTTGTTAGGAGGCTCTTGCCTAACATTGCAGATTTACTTAAGCCTTTGACAGCCATGTTAAAGAAGAGTTCCACTTTCAGCTGGACTAAAGAAGGAAAAGATAATTTCCAGACTATCAAAGAGGCCTTGACAGGAGCTCCTACCCTCTTAAACCCAAATTTCAACAAGGATTTCATCATTTATGCTTATGGAAGCCATGTTGCCATATCTGCAATGTTGACCCAAGAAAATTTAGATGGATTGGAGCAACCTATTGCTTTCTTTAGCAAAGGTTTAGAAGAGTATGAACAGAGATACTCTTTTATAGAAAAACATGTGTTTTTTTTGGTGAAGAGCCTTAAAAAGTTTAGATATCTGTTGACCCATAACAAGGTACACTTAAAGGTTACTCATCCAAGTGTCAAAGAATTTTTTCTTTCCAAGGACCTAAATGAGAAAAGAGCTAGTTGGATCACCAAGGTGATGGAGTATGACATAGATGTCCAAACCACCAAGCTAGTTAGGGGAAGAGATCTTTGTGAACATTTGGGATCAGATGAGAGTTAAAATAAATTAGAGAAATTGGATGTATCTTTCGTGGTGCATTCTATAGAAGAACAAGACAAGGAAACAACCTAGTTGCCTAATATGATCAATTACTTGAAAATAAGACAATGTACTGCAGATCTAGATTCAAAAAAAAGGAGGTATTATAGGTTACAATTTGTTCCTTTTGTGTTGATACATGAAGTTCTTTTCAGAAAGGATCACAATGGTGTCCTTTTAAGATGCATAGATTCAAAAAAGGTAGCAGACATCCTATTTGAGTTTCATGATGGACCTTCTAGAGGTCACTTTTCTCCTAGGACTACTAATTTTAAAATCATGAGGGTTAGGTACTATTGGCCATCTATCTTTAAGGATAGTCATGATTATGTTAGAAAATGCATCAAGTGTGCCATGTTTGCAGGAAAGGAGAGGCTTGCAGCCTTGCCTCTACAACCAATCAAAATAGATCAACCCTTCATGAAGTGGGGTATAGATTTCATATGCATGATAAATCCTCTATCTAGTGCAGGACACAAATGGATAATTAGTGCAATAGATTACTTCACCAGATGGATAGAAGCAATTTCTTTAAAATAAGCCAATGAGAGTGTTGTCCTAAGCTTTTATGATGACTTAATTCATAGGTTTGGCACTCCTAATTCCATAATTTTAGATAATGCATTAGCATTCACAGGCCTTAAGGCCTCAGAGTGTGTAGTCAAGAATGGCATCTATCTGAATACAAGCTCCAATTACTACCCTCAAGGCAATGGCTTGGCAGAATCCACCAATAAGAACTTGATTAGGATAATCAAGAAGACTCTTCAAGAAAATCAAAGAGATTG
Organism: Chamaecyparis obtusa; assembly: GCA_027943335.1. NCBI lineage: Eukaryota > Viridiplantae > Streptophyta > Pinopsida > Cupressales > Cupressaceae > Chamaecyparis > Chamaecyparis obtusa. The sequence continues at coordinate 352,146 of BSBK01004031.1, forward strand.
GCATACTAGGTTGAGGTTTACATTGTGGTTAGAGAGGATTACCCCAAAGAAAGTCATTGATAATTCTCCTTATGTGTTAGTGTATGGCAGGGAGGCTAGGCTGTCCATTTTAACTGAATTACCATCTTTGGACCTGGCTACTCAGTATGCCCTATTTGATGAAGGAGATCCCTTGTAGGTTAGGTATGCTCAGTTGATGGAATTAGAAGAAATCAGAGATAAATCAATGTAGGATATGGAATTCCATTAGATTCAAACAAAGAGGTGCTTTGATAGAAGAGCTAGGGTTAGAGACTTCAAGGTTGGAGACATAGTCCTCAAGTGGGATGAGTTCAGGTCTAGACCTGGCAGGCACACAAAATTTGACTCCTTTTGGGGTGGACCATTTGTTATAACAAAATGTAGGGGTTCCAATGCTTTTCAACTATCAAATATGGAGGGGATCCCCTTACCTATCTCAGTCAATGGTTTCCACTTGAAACCTTGTTTTGAGGTTAACCCCTCTCTATAAATTTTGTAAAGTTCCCCTGTTTTCTTTCCTTGCTTTCTAGTTTAGTTTCCTACTTTTCAAGAAGTGCTCCAAGCATAGTTCTAGTTTTGTCCCTCTGTAGAGAATTTTGAGTTTTGATAAACCCCATGCCTAATGGATTGTCTAGGTCACTGGTTTCCCATGTCTAGCAGGCTGACGTCCAGCAAAAATCACCAAAATGTTACCCACATTTTCATATGCATCAAATTTGGTGGAAAACCTACTCTTGGGCATTTGTTTTTACCATGTCTGCCATCCCTAAAATTTTCATCGATTTATACCCTATTCTTTGGCCTCTGCAATTTATTTTACCCCCTAGTCTGCAGTTGAAAAGTTTTTAAAAAAAACTAACCATTGGTTCTCAAAAAGCCCAAAAACCCTTTAGCCTTGTTATATTTTCATGTTACCTATTCAGAAACTTAAGTCATTCATATTTTCATGTGTGTGAAATAATCCCTAAGTCCGGTGGTTTAATTTTTCCTAAGTCTCTTTGCACAAAATAATTCCTAAGGATTAAGTGTCGATTTGATCTGATGGTCTTCACCATTCCAGAAGCCAAACATGCATGTGTGTTATGATCACGGTATAGCGAGAACCATTCATCTTCCCTTTCCTTACAGTGCCTCAGTTGTCAGTGGGTCTAGGTCCGTGTCGTCTGACTTGGCAGCTTTTCATTCGTTAGTGGGCTAGTGATTCAACATTTGTCAGTGGGGTCCTGGTTAGGAAGATCTGGTGGCTGTCATATCTTCACATAGGCCATTGTCAGAGCATGAGATCTTTAGACGACTATTGATTTTCCCCTTTTTCCCAGCACTTTAGTGTATTGTGGGTCTGATGCCATGTATTTTGATTTGGTAGCTCCTGGTTGGTCTACATGTGCTGAATTGGATTACTTGTTAGTGGGACCAAGTTTTCAGCAATCAGAGGCTCTGACATCTGCAGAGGATTGATGGTTGGCATATGTACGCAAAGGTTTGTGTCAGGGCTCACAATCACAAGATAGTTGTGGATCTTGCTTTATCCTAGGGTCTGTCAGGTGGGTCCGATGTCAAAAGGTATGCAACCTATATCCGAAATGGCACAGTTTGATTGGTTGTTGGTGTGCTACGTGGAGATTTGTTAGTGGGCTTGTGGGATCAGGGGTTTCTAAGGAGGTTAAAGCACACAAGATCTCACAGCTGTTGTTATACCATGGATCCAAAGTGCTCGATCATTATCACAGAGGTATAGGGACAGCCGTCTGATGGTGTTCCTAGGGATGTGGGTCAAAGGTCTTGTTAGAGATGCTGATTTGCTTGCTTTTGATTGGCTGCTAACTTCCACAGTGGATTTGACTTGTCAGAAGGGTTTTAGAATATTTTAAAAAGTGCATTTGGGTCATTCATCTACTAAGAAGATTATTCATTGATAGTTACATTTTAGAATCTGCCGCTAGCCGTTATATTTCAAAATTTTGAATGCTTTCTACTAGTTTTGCTAGGGTTTTGCATTCTTTCAGCTATGCACGATGTTAGTTAGCTTAGGAATCGATTTCTTAGGATGGTTGTGGTTGAGAGGGTGATAAAAGTGACTATTGGTTGGGGTTGTAGGGTCCTTTTCCCACGTTTTAATGATAGGAAGTGCTAGAAAGTGTTGGTGCCACCTTTTCAAGCAGTACCTCTCCAAGGGAAATATGATCAAATTCAAAGCCTTCATGGCTTAGTGGAGTTACAGTTGGGTTGGTAGGCCGAGGTTGTTGTATCTCAAGGTATTCTTAGTTTAGAGGGATCAGCATGCAAAGAGAAGATATGATTTGATCACCGGTTCTCAGATATTTTCATTAATTGATAATCAGTGTACCATTAGGGTTCGATATTTTATTGTAGATTTATGTAGCCCTAGTTAGGTTTTTCTCCTGCCTGTGTGTAGGAGATGTATATATTGTATTTTTGGAGCCTTAGTGCTCGAAGGTTAGAGAGGTCACATTTAAAAAGAAGAAAGTCTCTTTCTTAGAAGGCTATCTATGGCATTATTGCCCTCTGGTTTTCTACATTCTATAATCTTTCATTGAGGATTCAAATATTCCAGAGGTACTTTGTGGCAATTATTCATGTCCTTATGCTTCCTTTTCTCTATCCTCTCTTATTGAATCAAAGTATTTATATGTTTCTCAATGATATCTTAGGGTTCTTGATGCTTCTCTCTTTCTTCAATTCATGTGTATTATTGTGAATGATATTATGTGAATGTTTTTGTGGGTATACTACAACCCCTAAACAATCTTCTCTCATTCCTATACCTAGTTGTAGAGGTGAATGTTTCTTGCAGGTCATAGATTGTTGTCTACTGCTAAGAGTGTTATTATTTGTGAAAGAATCTCTCTCTTTCCCTGAATACCCTCTTTATTTGCAGACCCTTCTATGAAATACTTATGCAAGCCTATTCAGTAAGTTGTGATCTACTAGACCTAAGTCTCTCATTGATTTCATTCTACATACTGAGATCCAAACCCTAGTTTTGGTGCATCACCTAGTAGGTAGTTTGCTTTCAGTCATTTCCCTTTCCAAGCACTCCTTCTATCCCTTTCCCTCAAAATTTTACTTTTCATGTCTAAAAGAAAATTAAGGTGATTATCCAAGAGGAACCAGCCTAGAACCTGGAGGTCTCATCTCAATTAGCAAAGGTCCCACAACCTAGAGATGATTCCCATGTTATACTGAGTTATCAAGACTATGAGAGCTTGAGACAAAGGTGCAAACTTAGGGTATAACAATAAATATAAATCAAAATTTAAATACTTCACATAAATTATTAATCTAATATAATATATTTTCCTATTTAAAAATAATAATTGTTAAAATCAAAATAAATTACATCATTTAATTAACTAAGAACAATTTTAATAATATTTTATATAGTTCATATAACTTATGTCAAATTATATTATTTAGTATTTTAAAATATAACTTATAATTATTTATTATAAATAATAGATATTATTATCACTAATTCATAAGTCAATTAATCAAACTAACCCTAATCCTCCTTCCAGCTCTATATCTCAGGTTAACCCCTCTGATGCTTTAATTTTTGATACTCCTCCTTCTCTGAAACCTTCTGGTACTTCTAGTACTTCTCCCTCCGTTCCTCCTTCTAGTCAGCAACATTTACCACCCCCTGAGTTGGTGTTTGGTTGTGATGATGGTTTTACGATGGTTAGAAAAAGGAAGAAGAGAAAGGGAAACAATACTGGAAACCCCAAACCCAAGATTCCTTCTGGTAAGCTTGTCACTCCTCAAAGGCCCATTGATTCCTCTCCTATTATTGAAATGATTGGGTGCCCTACCCCTATTACTAAATTTGATAAACCTATGTTGATTCCTCAGAAACTCCCTCCCAAAGTTTTTAAAGAAATTGATGATGATTGTTTATTTGAAATCATTCTAGCTATCGATTCTTCTCAGAATATGCTTAGTATGGATATGGATTCATCTGATTTTGATGATGATCCTAGATCTGATGGCCTTACCACAAAAAGGTGGGGGAGGCCCCCTGGGTCTAAAAATAAGCCCTCAGGTAAGAAGATTGGGGATAGTGCCACTAAATTCCTATCATCTGTTGAAGTTTCATGCCCTACGCCTATCAATGTGTCCAAATGAATTGTTTATCTTGGAATATTAGGGGCCTCAAATTCCCAGAAATAAAATTTTTCATCAAGTATTTGTTGAATTCTTTTAACTCTATTGATATATTTATGATGCAAGAAATTAAAGCTACTGGTTTTACTCTTGAAACCAATCTTAATTTTATTTTGAAAGATGCTATTAAATTTTACTCTAACCACACCAAGGGTAGAGGAGGAATTGCTCTCCTGGTTAATCCCAAATGGGGAAAACTCATTACTACTAATGGTGTTTCTCCTTGTCAAAGAGCCATCTGGTTTATCATGAACATTGATAATAATCCTATTGGTTTTTGCTCTATTTATGCTTCTAATGACACTAAAGAAAGAATATCTCTTTGGAACTGGTTAACTACCCTTCTTGATATTCCTTGGTTAATTGGTGGGGATTTCAACATGATTGAGTCCCATAATGATAAAATAGGTGGTAATCCTTTCAGATGGAAAGAAAATGAAAATTTTCACTAGTCTAAACTTATAAACTCCAAAAAGTCATTCGATCCTCTTGCTAGTAATAAAGATGCTAATCCTAGAATATGGCACATCTGGTGCAATTTCCAGTGAGGTCATTCTTGAATATATTCTAGATTGGATCACTTCTATGGTAATAAGGATTCCATCTCCTTTCTCCCTGATAATCTTGGGAATATTGTTCTGGTCACGACGACTACCCTGTTTGACCATCATCCTATATTCACCCATATCAACATCAACTTTGCGCTGGTCTGTCATAAGTCTTCTTGTCCCAAATTCTTAATGAATTCTAATCTTCTTCTGGATGAAGATGTTCTTTGTGCCATCCAAATCATCAAAAAAATCAAATTTTTTAACCTTAAGGATCTCTCTATGATCGATAGATGGAAAGCTAATCTTCTTGCTTGGAACTGCTTTCTCCAAACCATTGGTTAAAAGTGTGCCAAGGATTATAGGTTCATAGAAAAACATCTGTGTTCTGAACTTTAAAATGCTAAATTGAATGTTCAGGCTAATGCTTCTAATCCTGATCTCACAGCTCAGGTTATAGCCGCTAAGGATGCCCTGAGTAAACATCAACAAACCAAAATTCAAGGTGCTAAGATCCGCTCTAGGGCTAACTGGCTTCATCATGGGGACCGTGGATCCAAATTCTTTTTCAACCTTCTTAAATAGAAGCATATTAAAGAGTCTATTGATAAACTTATTATTGACAACCAAGAAGTGTCAGATCCTAACATCATTACTCAGGCTTTTGCTGACTACTATAGAAATCTTTTTACTTTGGAGAACTTGATGGAGGCCGATGAAATTAGAAACAAATGGAAGCCTCTTATTCCCAATGGATTGGATTCTAAAGATGTTCTCAACCTATCTAATCCTATTTCCATTGATGAGATTATAAATGCTTTAAAATCCCTTAAGGATGACAAGACCCCCGGGCCTGATGGGTTCCCTATTGAATTTTATAATGCTAATCTCAGCTAGATCAATAAAGATATGCTCGATCTATATAATGAGGCCATGTACTCTGGTTCCCTGGGTCCTGAGATCAATAGTGGTATCATTAAGCTCCTTCCTAAGGAAGGGGACAAAACTTTTATTAAAAACTGGAGGCCGATTACTCTCCTTAATGTTTCTTATAAAATCTTAGCTAAAGTTTTAGCTCTTAGGTTGGTTCACATTCTCCCCAAATTTGTCTGTGCTACTCAAACTAGTTTCATAAAGGGTAGATACATTTTGGAGAACCTTATCACTAGTTGGGAAGCTATGGAATGGGCTAAATGTTCTCATCAGAATTCTGCTATGCTCCTTCTTGACTTTGAGAAATCTTATGATAGAGTTGAGTGGAAGTTTATCATTATGATGCTACAATATTTTGGCTTCCCCTAGTTTTTCTACAATGTCGTTCAAATTCTGCTCAAAGATACCTGTGCTCAAGTTGAAGTTAACAGATCCCTCTTTGATCCCTTCCCTCTTGGTCACTCCATCAGGCAAGGTTGCCCCCTGGCCCCTGCTCTTTTTGTTATTGCTACTGAAGCTCTATTCTATATTCTTAGAGATAACACTTTGTCTCTTGAGATTATAGGTCTTTACCTTCCTAATAATGATGAGCTTATAAATAGTCATTTTGCTGATGACATTGCCTTATCTTTTGATCTCACTGATAATAATTTTAAAAATTTGCAAGTCAAGTTGGATCTGTTATGTACCATCTCTGGTGCTCACATTTCTCAAGCTAAATCCATATGCCTGGGTTGGGATGAGCAACCCCCTGTTTGGTTTAATCAGCATAGTTTCCAATGGGGAGGCCCTAATAAAATTGTCAAGTATCTTGGTATCCCCTTTTCTATTGAACCTTCTCTTAAAGATATGTGGTCTTGGATTAAGTCTAAGATTGAGAATAAGCTTAATAAATGGCATAACAGGTCCTTATCTCTTGTTGGTAGAATTCAAGTTTGTCAAAATATGTTGTCCTCTTATAGTATTTATTACTCTTCTACTTGGATGTTCAATAATTATCAAATTTTAGAAATTCAAAAGGGTATCAGACACTTTATTTGGTCTGATGGTAAATGCAATAAAAAGTTTCATGCTATTAAATGGGAATGGTGTCATACTGATAAAATCCTTGGAGGGTTGGGGCTTAAAGATCTCATGTTACAAGGTATTGCCCTTTCTACCAAATGGATCTTCCACTCTATGGAGGGTGATAGCCCTTGGAAAGTACTTGTTAGACATAACATAGAAAGAGGCTTCCCCAAAAAGGGTAGAACTTGGAAAAAGCTTCCCTTTTGTGACCTTATTGTTGGTAACTTCTCGATTATTGTTCAAGGTTCTATTGTATTCAAATCTATATAGCGAGCTTGGGACCATGTCTAGAAATTTATCACCAATAAGGAATTCTTTAACGAAAAGAAAATCTATGGAGAAAGATCCAGTTGGTGGAATTTAAACCTGAATGGCAAGCCCCTTGCCTTATCCCAAGGATGTTCTACCAAAATTTGGGCTAAGATTGGTATCACTCAATTAGTTGATATTTTTTATCAGGATAAGCTTATTCCTTGGGAAGATCTCAAGGTTAAGTTTAATATTCCTGATTCGCATAAAAAGACTTACAATATGATTTTACAAGCTTCTAAAGACCTTCCCTCTATTTGTCATGTGGATTCCCATAGACACTTAAAATGTAAATGGCCGAATGGGGTCATTTTGGATAAGCTTAAAGCTAAGAATATTTACAAGATTATTGATCACAATGAAGATATTATTGATCATATTAGAAAGATTTGGTATTGCTCTTTTGATATTAAAATCTGGAATAAATTCATTGACAATATTTGGAAAAGTCCTGTGGAGCCTAAAATAAGATGTTTTAATTGGCTGGTCTTACTTGATAGACTCCCAATTAAAAGATATAACCATAATTCTGATTACTGTAACTTATGCAGGTTGCTTGAAACTGGTAGACATATTCTTTTTGACAGTCTTTTTGCTAAAGAAATCTAGAATCTTTTCAGAATATATTATCCTATTAATGTGAATATTCTTGAAATTGTTACTGGTCATATTAACAGTCTTAGTAAAGACGCTAATTTATTTTGGAATATGTTGTCTTCTAACATTCTTTGGCAGATCTAGAAATGTAGGAATGAGGAAAAATATCAAGGTAAGCTGAGGATTCTTACTGAGTTTTTTTGAAAACTCACCTATTTTAAAATCTTTCTGCAGGTTCATACTGCCATCATGGTCGAAAAGGAGAAGCTGAGAAGGTTTCTCAAGGATGGGCACACCATGTTCTTCTACTATGAGCTCAAGCATGGTTATCAATGGAGGAGAACCCTTGATGATCTGCAAGTTTTTGAACACACTTGTAAGAGACTTAACAAGGAAATCAAGAGAAACCTTAATACCAGGAACGAGGAGTTCTTTATGCTTACTGTAGGTTGTTCCCTTTGATCTTCAAAACTTGTAGATTTATACTTTGATGGATAACTATAATGAAACTTTGACTCTATCACCACTCCAAAATCTACAAGGAAGAGGGCCAATTAACAAGGATCAAGGAGATCCTCCTACACTTTGAGCCTCAATGCTCAGGCGGGTGTACCCTTGACTCACTTCCTTAAAGGAGTCTCTAAACAATATATAACTATACCCTTTACTATCTGATTGAAAGGTTTTTCAGTTAATTGTGTGTGTGTGTGTGTGTGTGTGTGTGTGATTGCTGATGATGGACTGCTTCCAGAGAATGGATTAGTGCCTTATCCCAGGGCAGAGAGTAACTTAACAACCTATATCACCCTAAAACCTTAACTCAAACATATATAGACTCAGAGTAAGTGCTTTGCCTATTACTCCCCTCACTCACATATCAGGATATCAAATCCTTATCTTGCCATGAACTCACTGAACTTACCTTCAAGACTTTAATCCTAACTTTGTTAAGAACTCAGAGATAACCCCAAAATAGTCTTTGTTTACCATATGCTAACCCACTTTGTGCAATCAACATATATGAGCTTAAGAGAAAAACAAAAAGACATACACCAATATGAGATTGGAATCCAAAAATGTTCTCACTAAGACTTGTAGAATCAATACATTACCAAATGAAAAAATGCACAAAGGAAACAAATCCTAAATCCAAGCTCTCCTTGTTCAAATTTTCACTATCAACAATCTGGGACCAAAACCAAAAGAATTGGAACCCTTGCAAACTCAAAAATTTTGCAACTTATACCCCCCTAGTCATCTTGGAAATTTGCAACAAGCTAGAGATGACTAGGGTTAGGATTTCAACCACCTGACCTGCTAGAAACAATCATGAATTTAATTCAGGGGCAGGAAACACATCCAATCCAGGAAAGACGAAATCCTGAACTAATCCTTAATCATGAAACTCCTCTCTGCAAGTACAAAGGATCACAAAACCAGGCTCAAAAGGACACCCTGCAACAAGCCTTGAGCCACAACTGCAACGTACATGCTCTACAAATGAGCACTAGACATCCTGGACCACACTGCAAATGGAAAACCAATCTCTTTTCAGCAAACAGGCTCATTTCTGCATTGAATTCCATAAAAATGGTACCCTCTATCACTGGAAACTCTCAAAAATTCAAACTCAAACTGCAACGGTCATCATGCAATTTGTGGGCTCGTGTTTTCAAACCATCCAAACACCTCGGGCTAACTCTGCAACGGCGACACCAAATAGTTGTTGCATGATTGCATAGCCGAAAAATGGGCTATGCAAACATGCAACACGCCACTTCCCATTGCCTTCTTCATAACCGCCGATGCTGCCACTGTCACAAAAGGGTTTGTCGCATGATCGCATGCTAGAAAGCTAGCTCATGCGAACATGCGACATGCCACTAACGTGCACCCTACTAGTTGTCATGTCACCACTGAGAATCCTAACCTAGGCCCGCGTTCAAATCTATCATCCTGCCATCTCAGACCAACCAGAGATCACCACGACACCACCAGCCATCGGGACCACCGAACGACTACAAATAGGCCCCAGCACACGTGGCACCCTTTTGCATGATCACATAGCCCATTTCTGGGCTATGCGAACATGCGACAACCCATGAACCTTAACCGCTAGCACAACCACCACCGCATGAAGTTAAGGCTAAGGGGTTAGTTGCATGATCACAAGCCATGGAAATGGCCCTTGTGATCATGCGACAAGGCCATAAGACTGCCACATCACCACCTGCCGGCTAATGAAAAGAGAACACTAGCCTAGCATACATCTTGGACCCACCACACAAAATGTGCACCTCCACAACAAAAGACAACGGGCCCACCAAACAAGCAAGGTCACCACCTGCCACCGACCCCCAGGGACATATGTCAACTGGTCACATGATCGCATATCAGGAAACTCTGACATGCAATCATGCGACAGCCAACCCTAGGCTACCACATCACCGCCACTGGGACCACTACCAAAGAAGCCTTACCTTTCGAAGGATCTGATGGTTGTCACAAAAGTGCAGAGGTTAAACACCGTGCATCTTTACCATGTGAACTAGTGACAGCCACAGATCCTGTCTGAATGTTAACCACACCACGCAATGAAAAGAGGTGGGACCCACATGGACAAGTGGCAAGTGGTCGCATGATCACATGTTAAAAATGTATGACATGTGGCCATGTGATATCCAATCAAGAAGATCTTGGACCCACCATCCATCGCACTTGCACACTAAAGACTGATGAACAAGGAGTGCCGGTAGAAAAGAAGAAATGCAGAGTCAAAAACACATAGGGTTTTCGGTGAAAGATCAAAAACATCCAAGGTTTTCACAATGGTGAAAAATGTCAAAAACATCATGGATTTTCAAAAATACTATGGGTTTTTGACACTGTAGCAGATTTTGAAACTGCTTCTTGCAGACCTTAGAACTTGAATCTCCCTGGGTTTTGTGATTTAGTAGGTGCGATTAGAGCTAGAGTAGGGTGATACACTAAAGAGAATGGGGCCAAGAGTGCACAACATGAAACACTATGGATCTTCTTTGCAAGTTAAAAGTGTGACTGTAGGCTAGGTAGAGACAACAAAACAAAGACTGCAGGGAAAAAGGCCATTTTCAAAGAATTTTTGCAATGACTAGAAAATGGACTAACAGTGGCTCCATTTGGGGATGATGGGTAACTTGTACCCATGCAAAAATTCAAGATTTCTAGGAGAGCAGACCACCCACAGGATAAAATTGTAGACAGCAAGGAACAAGCAGGGCAAGACAAGCAACCAGACCAAAAATTGAAAGACCAGGGCAAAACAGGGTAGGGGCAAGCAACCTATATACATAGATCTACAAAATGTACAACCCTAACTACTATTCATGGAAAACATAGTACTTCAAATGAAGTACTGCTTCAAGAATTGTCCATGAACTGGCAACTCTTGAATATCACCATTGAAATCCTTGATGATGTAAGAATCTTGGCCCCATTTCTCATGAATCAGATATGGCCCTAACTAGATGGGATCAAATTTACCATGCTTCCCCTTATCCTCCAATCTGGCATTCCAAACTAACACCAAATCACTAGGTTCAAACTTCCTATCAACAGTCCTTTCATCATATAAATTCTTAACCTGCAACTGCAATTTGGCATTCCTTGCAACTGATTCTCTTCTAATCTCATCCAACCAAATGAGGTCCTCAATTCTCAACTGCATTTCATCATGAATGTCATCATCATTTAACTGCACAAACTTATACATCTCCAATAAGTTATTCTAAGGCATTCTAGCATGAATTCCGTATACTAAGTCAAATGGTGCACAACCAATTGCCCTCTTCATAGTTACCCTATCAGCCCATAAAGCTAATGGAAGCTTTGAATTCCATGCCCTCTTATTTTTCTCAAGGATTCTCTTCAAGATCTTAATCAGACTCTTATTACTAGATTCTGCCTGACCATTTCCTTGTGGATGATAAGGTGAGGAATTAGAAATTTGAATTCCCAAACCTTTGCAAAAGTCCTTATATTCAGTAGACTTGAAGCACATAGCATTATCACTCACTATCCTCTTAGGGCACCCAAACCTTGTAATAATATTATTCATCAGAAAGTCAATTACCACCCTACTAGTTGCATTCCTTGTAGGTATAGCTTCTACCCACTTCATAAAGTAATCAGTGGCAACTAAGATCCATGAATGTCCTCCACTTGACTTGTTTGGTATCTCCCCTATGAAATCAATTCCCCATTGTTGGAAAGGAGCCTGAACTTCTACTAGCTCTAATGGTACATTACCTAAAAACTTAAGCTTACCAGAGAACCTTTGACAAGCATCACATCTCCTTACCAACTGTTCTGTATCCTTGAAGATTGTGGGTGACCAAAATCCTACTCTCAGGATCTTATGAGTAGTTGTTTTACCCATATAATGTCCACCACAAACTCCCTCATGCATCTCCTTCAACAATACATTAGCTTGATTCTCATCTACACATTTCAATAGTATGCAATCCAAATTTTTTCTATACAACTTACATTTCACAATTACATACTTGATGGCCTGTAACTTCAATGTCCTCTTTTGATTATCATTCATACTATCTGGACACCTCATGTTTCTCAAATAGTAAATAATATCCTGATACCAAATACAATCATCCATATCACATGTATAATCAATTTCAGAATGATTTACCTGGTTTGCATATAGATTGGATTGAGCCATCAGTTTTGCCAATCCTTGACCTCTAACCAACTTAGTGAGCTGGATCTCAACATTGAATTCTTGGATCCTATTGATCGATCTACACCATCTTCTAGACACTTCTTGCTGTGAGAAAATATCCTTCACAGCCACACTTGGCACAAAAGCAATCACAACTACTCCCATCAAGTAACACCTAAAAGCCTTGCTTGCTTTCACAAGTGCATAAGCCTATTTCTCATATATGTCATACTTTAATTTTGCAGCCTGCAATGATTTACTAAAAAATGCAATAGGCTGCTCAAAACCATCCTTATTCTTTTGTAACAAAACTGCAACAATAGTATGAAAAGATGAAAAGGAAAAGATACGCATTGGGACATTATAATCAAGTGCCATAAGCACTCGTGCATCTTTGATAGCCTGCTTGATATTCTTGAAGGCCTCATTAGGCTCACCCTCCCAATTGATTACAGATCCCTTCTTCAACATCTTGGAAATAGGTCTAGTAACCTCTGCAAAGTTTTTCACAAACCTCCTTAGAAAATTGACCTGACCAAAGAAGGACTGAATCCCTTTAACATTCTTTGGTCTCTGAATTTTATCAATGGTTGCTACCCTCTCAGGGTCAATTCTCACTCCTTGCTTCCTGACTAAGTGGCCAAGCAACTTACCTTCTCTGACACCAAAAGCACATTTCCTTGGGTTCAAAGAAATGGCAAATTCCAAGGCCCTCACAAATATTTTTTTCTAAATGAGCACAATGGTCCTCTTCCCTCTTAGAATAGGTAGTTAAGTCATCTTGATACACAACAAGGAAAGCATTGATAAAATCTAAAAAGGCAGCAGCCATTGCCCTCTGAAAATTAGCACCAACATTTGTGAGACCAAAAGGCATTCTCACATAGACATATGTTCCCCAAGGTGTTGTAAAGGCTGTCTTGAATTGTTCTGATTCCTTGACAATGAGCTAATTGTAGCCAAAGAAACCATCCATCATTGACATCAATTCTGATCCAGTTACTCTCTGCAACATAGCCTCCATATTGGGCAAACAATAATTATCTTTCAATGAGCTGATGTTCAAATTCCTGAAGTCCACACAAAGCCTGATGTCACCATTCTTTTTTCTTACAGGAACAAGGTTTGACATCCAAGAAGAATGCCTTATAGGCTTGATAATGCTAGCATCTCTCAACTTCATTAATTCTTCTTGCATCTTGGGTGCCAAAGTAGGATTAATAGGCCTTTGTTTTTGTCAGAAAGGTTTAGCATCTTCTTTCAATGGAATAACATGCTAAAATAAATCCTCTCTATAAACGTTTAGGTCATCATATAAACATGCAAAAACATGCTTGAATTTCCTCAATAATTCAATCAAAGGTCTCCTTACCTTTTGAGATATATCTCTACCAATGTATACTTTCTTAGGTGCCTCATATGATCCAAGATTTATCTCCTCAAGATCAGCATGATCTTCCCCTTTGATATTCTTTTGAACTCTATCTTGGTTGTCAAAGGTAGTCTCCAAAACAACAAGCCCCTTGGGCACCTTGTTAGTTCTAAGTTGAATGACCTCATTGCCTAAGACAACCTCCCTTCCTCCTACTGACTCAACCAAGGCTGAACAATCAAATTCCTAACCATGATATTGATCCTTGCAATCCATAAACTTCAAAATATCATTATCATCATCAAAAACTTGCCAATTCTCAACATTATCTGGTATACTAGGCCTAGCCTAAATTTCAACTTTAGAGATACCAGAGAATGTGACATCATTGGGGTTGATTGCAATATTGGCTAACAAGCCAGCCACCTTGTTGTTACTCCTATCCTTCCACTCAATATTGAATGCATCAAAATGTTCAATCAAATCCCAAACTACATTCCTATATTTTTTCAACCTTCTATTCTTTGAAGCATACACTGACCTGACTTGGGACACCACCAACTCAAAATCACCAATAACATTTGGACATTTAATACCATGCTTTTGTGCCAACCTCGATCCTAACAACAAGGCCTCATATTCTACTATATTGTTGGTACAAAAGAAGTTCAATGTGAAAGAGAACTTTTAGGTTTTTCCATCAGGAGAAATAAGTAAAATACCTACTCCTGCACCATCTTTGCAATTTGCACCATCAAAGTACATTACCCACAAATTATTCTTCACAAAATCAGCACCTACTTCAATAGAGATAGGTGACAAAATATGTTCATTTTCAAATACATGGATCTCTACCTTAAAAGCATTAACATGTAGTTTCATTATCTATGTTTCTCTCAATCATGTGGCATAGTCTTGGCTCTCATTCAATCTTGAGAAACTGATCATCAATCTTGAAAGTTGCATAGGACAAATCACACAGTAAACTTCCACCCATGGTAGCACTCCACCTTCTAGATAGCGACATCCCATAATGAGGAGGGATAGCCACCACTAAAAAACTCATTGTTAGCTCTTTCTCTGGATATGTTGCCAACCTATATGGCATTGCATTGATAGTCCTAATAACTGGTACCTCCCTCTAATCCATTGCACAACACCTACCCTAGACTGTATCAACTTTAAGGACCAACCTCTCCATGATTTAGAAAGCCATGACAGTATTAGAGGCACCACTATCACTCATAAAATTTCTTAACTTCATCCCATTCACAAGAACACTTAAGAAAAATGGGTCAATATTTTCAAGGCTGGCATTGACAGAACTATCCAAATATATTAGAGGAATTTGAGACACAATTCCCTGAGCAGCAACATCCTTCAAAGCTTTATCCTGAGATCCATTGCATGAAGTATCATTTTTGTGAGTATTACCAACCCATGCAATAGCTTTATCTTTATGTTCAGGGATCCTCAACAATTCTGACAATGGAACCTTAACTGTAATTTGTGACAATACAGATAACATGTCAACAAGGGTAGAAGCAAGAATCTCAATCTGCACTACCTTAACATCCTTTTGCTTGTCTGACACATTAGGTGTACTGACCACCCTCACTTTTTCAATCCTAGCCATTGTGTTAACTGGCTTCTCAATCTTACTAGAGACCTTTTCAATTCCAACTCCCTTAGGCTCACAATGCTTACCTTTTACATTCTTCGATTTCACCATGTTATCAACCTTTGATTTGTTCTCATTAGGTTCTCCAGAGTTGGTAATCTTTATAAACATTCCTCCAGCTTTCTCATTTGTATTCCTTGCCACCATGCCTCTAGTTTGCACCTGGGCAATCATTTATGTAGTAATCCTATCCATCTCTTCTCTAGAAGGTCTTCTCAAATTTACTGGCTTGGGAGAAGAGTTCATGTTACATATTTTCTGATCAATGCATTCACCATTAGAAAAGACCTCTTGATGAAAAAGGGCTTGATTATGTCTCTTCACATTTACATCTGCCTCTTCATCAAAATTAGAATCATCTTCATATCCTAGATATGAAGAAACCATGTTGCATCCAACATCATCTTGTTCTTCTTCTTTCTCTATTTCCTCATTGCCACAATCTTGGTTTGCAGCCATAGATTATGCAACCACATAATGCTCTACAAAATGAGGGGACTGGCATGCAACACACCAAGATATGTTCTCCATGACATTTATTGAAGCCTTATGTAGAGGGTCAGGGACACCTCTGTCATTGTTTCCTCTTGCAGCAGGGATAATAGGCTTGCCATCCTTCCATTGGGTGTTGTAGGGGTAGTTCTGTAGTCTATTTTGTTTATTGAAATTATTGTTGAATTGAGGCCTTTCATTGGTATGAGCACTAACGTTCTTTTTTGCAGGTGCCTTCAAATCGTTCAATGCATTAAGCACCTTATCTAATTTATCTTCTTCTTGCCTCCTAGATCCAACGTTCTTATCATTTTCTTTCTTATATTTCTTGTCCCCAAACAACTTTGGGTCATCTCTCTTTCCACCCAATTTTCCTGATATTTTCATGTTGTTCTCAATATTGATAGCAATCCTAAAAGAATCCCTAAGAGTTCTTGGTTCTTTATCCCTCAATAAATATCCCATCTTCCTATCAAATGCATTGAATTATGTAGTTAGACAAACATTGTCATCTAACCACATAACTTGGAACAACTTATGCATACCCTTCTGAAATCTCATGTTGAATTTAACTACAGACTCATTCTAATTTTTCCTTATGGTGTTGAATTCATTCAACATGAAACTAGCATTAGGCCTATCACCATACTGCTCTTTGAAACATTTCTCAAAAGAGTCCCAAGTATCAATACATCTATCAAGAAGCCTCTTAAACCAATCTCTAGCATCCTCCATTAGAGATTGAACAAATAGTTTCATGACTACATCCTCATGCTCTACCTCATAATCATTAAGCATATCAATAAACAACCTAAGATGATCTTCACAACTAATAGCATTATTACCAGCAAACTTAGGTACCTTATCTCTAATATCATTTGGAAAAGCATTTGGATAGCCAGGAATTCCATCAAAACTTATTTGCCTATAGCCTTCTAGTTGCATAGGTCTTCTTTAAAAGCTCGAACTAGTGTTAACCCTAGGATCAACATTAGCATCTATATTTATTTGTGCATTTGACTGCTGTCTAGGATCTGCACCTATCCCAGTAGATGAAGAAGGAAATGAACTAGTAGCATTACTAAGTGGAATAGCAGTAGTCATAGATGGCATACCTAGTTCAGTAGCAGATGGGCCAAGAGAATTAGCATAAGAAACCCTCAAAAATTGGATCTTCCTTTTCTTTTCTACAATGGAAGCCTCAACCTCAGCGCTCTCTAGTTCTCTTGCAAGGTCCTCATCTTCTTTTCTCCTTCTCTCCATTTCAGTGTCCTTATCTGAATCAGGTGGTGGGATCCCTGGTATTTTCACTGATTTGCTTGCTTGGTCACCCACCATCTTCTTCTTTCCTTTCTCATTAATGATAACATCAGGTCTAGTGATCCTATGCCCATCTTTATCTTTAGGCAAAGGGACATAACTTTGCACTTGTCTAACCATAAGGCCCTCCCTATCAAATTCATGATCCTGAAGCAAGCACTCTTGCTCACTCCTCAAGGCATCAAGATCACCAAAAACATCATGCTGCAGAGTTCTAGGACAAGAAGCAAGCATTTTGTTTCTCTCCTTCATTTCATTTATTTTTCTAAGAAGAGACTGCCTCTTGATCAAAGCATTCACCTTTTCAGCCTCTCTCTCCTCTTGTAATCTTTTATGTATGGCATCCTGGTCTACCAACTGCAACCTTAGTGCATTCAAGTCATCGGGATCCACCGTAATGTCATCAGAACTAGATGACACATCCATATGAGGAAGATTTTGATATGGGAAGTGAACTTGACTATGTCTCATGGGTTCTCTTCTAAAATGATCTTCATCAAGATCCAGGTCAACCTCTAAACCCATATCTTTATTTTGTTCATTCTGACCTGCAAGCAATGGACCTTTGTCCTGAAATGCAGCCTTAGGGGTATCATAGAATCTCTTTTCAGAGTGACCACCATCTAATCTAGAAACTCTATCTTGTGAACCATCCTCACTTGAGGATACATGTGGTACTATGGCTCTAGCATTTCTTTGTTCTTTCATGGGAGCACTAGTAGACTCACCATTCCTTCTAATCTAGCTCTTCTCTTCTTGTCTAGGAAGTTGCTCCAAAGTGACCTCTGGATTCTTTCTAACAAAAGACCTAGTATTTCTCCTCTTATCCATGATTTATCAATATGCAGCACTGGTTCTAACCTTTGAGTCACCACCCACCTAGATGGGAAATCTTTCAAACACAATAGGAAAATAAGAACACACTTACAACCTTCCTCTCTGGATTCTCACCAGCAGAATCATTGTCTTGTTGATGGCTTGGATGGGCAGGTCTATCTGGTCAATAAGATTTTGAATACTTCAATATGACTTCAACTAGAGACCTAACATATGCATATCTTCATAATCATTCTCCTCAGTAGAGTCACCATTTTGTTGGTTGTTCCCTTTGATCTTCAAAACTTGTAGATTTATACTTTGATGGATAACTATAATGAAACTTTGACTCTATCACCACTCCAAAATCTACAATGAAGAAGGCCAATTAACAAGGATCAAGGAGATCCTCCTACACTTTGAGCCTCAATGCTCAGGCGGGTGTACCCTTGACTCACTTCCTCAAAGGAGTCTCTCAACAATATATAACTATACCCTTTACTATCTGATTGAAAGGTTTATCATTTAATTGTGTGTGTGTGTGTGATTACTGATGATGGACTACTTCTAGAGAATGGATCAGTGCCTTATCCCAGGGCAGAGAGTCACTTAACAACCTATATCACCCTAAAACCTTAACTCAAACATATATAGACTCAGAGTAAGTGCTTTGCCTATTACTCCCCTCACTCACATATCAGGACATCAAATCCTTATCTTGCCATGAACTCACTGAACTTACCTTCAAGACTTTAATCCTAACTTTGTTAGGAACTCAAAGATAATTCCAAAATACTCTTTGTTTACCATATGCTAACCCACTTTGTGCAATCAACATATATGAGCTCAAGAGCAAAACAAAAAGACATACACCAATATGAGCTTGGAATCCAAAAATGTTCTTACTAAGACTTGTAGAATCAATACATTACCAAATGACAAAATGCACAAAGCAAACAAATCCTAAATCCAGGCTCTCCTTGTTCAAATTTTCACTATCAACAATCTGGGACCAAAACCAAAAGAATTGGAACCCCTACAAACTCAAAAAGTCTGCAACTTATACCCCCCTAGTCATCTTGGAAATTTGCAACAAGCTACGGATGACTAGGGTTAGGATTTCAACCACCCGACCTTCTAGAAACAATCATGAATTTAATTCAGGGGTAGGAAACACATCCAATCCAGGAAAGAGGAAATTTTAAACTAATCCTTAATCATGAAACTCCTCTCTACAAGTACAAAGGATCACAAAACTAGGCTCAAAAGGACACCCTGCAACAAGCCTTGATCCACAACTACAAGGTACATGCTCTCCAAACGAGCACTAGACATCCTAGACCACACTGCAAATGGGAAACCAATCGCTTCTCACCAAACAGGGTCATTTCTGCATTGAATTCCATAAAAATGGTACCCTTTGTCGCTGGAAACTCTCAGAAATTCATACTCAAACTACAACAGTCACCATGCAATTCATGGGCTCATGTTTTTAAGCCATCCAAACACCTCAAGCTAACTCCACAATGATGACGCCAAACTGTTGTCGCATGATCGCATAGCCCAGAAATGGGCTATGCCAACATGTGACACACCACTTCCCATTGCCTTCTTCATAACCGCCGATGCTGCCGCTGTCACAAAAGGGTTTTTCACATGATCGCATGCTAGAAAGCTGGCTCATGTGAACATGTGACAAGCCACTAACATGCACCCTTCCGGTTTTCATGTCACTACCGAGAATCCTAACCTCAACCCGCATTCAAATCTGTCATCTTGCTAGCTCGAAGCAACCAGAGATTGCCATGACACCACCTACCACCGGGACCACCGAACAACTACAAACGGGCCCCATCACATGTGGCACCTTGTCGCATGATCGCATAGCCCATTTCTGAGCTATGCAAACATGCGACAACCCCCAAACCTTAACCGCCAGTACAATCACCACCGCATGAAGTTAACGCCAAGGGGTTAGTCACATGATCGCAAGCCATGGAAATGGCCCTTGCGATCATGCAACAAGGCCATAAGACTGCCACATCACCACCCACCGGCCAATGAAAAGAGAACACCAACCCAGCATACATCTTGGACCCACCACACAAAATGTGCACCTCCGTAACAAAAGACAATGGGCCCACCAAACAAGCCATGTCACCACCTACCACAAAGCCCTAGGGACACGTGTCAACCAGTTGCATGATTACATGTCAGGAAACTCTAACATGCGATCATGCGACAGCCAACCCTAGGCTGCCACATCACCACCGCTAGGACCACTACCAAAGAAGCCTTACCTTTCGAAGGATCGGACGGTTGTCACAAAAGAACAGAGGTTAAACACCGTGCATCTTTACAATGCGAACTAGCGATAGCCACAGATCCTGTCTGAACGTTAACCACACCGGGCAATGAAAAGAGGAGGGAACCACGTGGACAAGTGGCAAGCAGTCGCATGATCACATGTCAGAAAAGTCTGACATGCGGCCATGCGACAGCCAATCAGGAAGAGCCTGGACCCACCATCGATCGCACTTGCGCACTAAAGACTGATGAACAAGGAGTGCCAGCAGAAAAGAAGAAATGCAAGGTAGAAAACACATAGGGTTTTCAGTGAAAGATCGAAAACATCCAAGGTTTTCACAATGGCGAAAAAGGTTGAAAACATCATGTATTTTAAAAAATACTATGGGTTTTCGACACTGTGGTAGATTTTGAAACTACTTCCTGCAGACCTTAGAACTTGAATCTCCCCATGTTTTTGCGATTTAGGAGGTGCGTTCAGAGCTGGAGAAGGGTGATACACTAAAGAGCATGGGGCCAAGAGCGCACAACATGAAACACTATGGATCTTCTTTGCAAGTTAAAAGTGTGACTGCAGGCCGGGTAGAGACAACAAAACAAAGACTACAGGGAAAAAGGCCATTTTCAAAGAATTTTTGCAATGGCTGGAAAATGGACTAACACTTACCCAGGTCCAGGAGCACAAGAATATTGTTTGGATGGAAGGCCCACTCGGGTGGACCGTGTGGGTCGATGTTTACTTTGATATTCTGCACTAGTCCTCTTGCTATCTCTATTTTGTTCCTTTTGTAATTATGGTACTTTGATCTCAATTTGAGGCTTTGCCTCCTCGTTTGTTACTCGGTGAACTCATTGTATTTTTTGATCTCTCTATAGTTAATAGAAAAAAATTAATATAAAATATATAATGAAAAAGTTAAGTATATTAATATTTAGATTATAATTATAATTTATCTTATATAATCTAAATATATAATATCTAATTATAATACATATATTAAATTTTATTATTCAATTTAATATACATTAGTTAATAAATAATCTATATCCAAAACCATGCTCGAAATTAATTTTGTTGAATTATAAACAAAAAAATGTGTATGTATACTATACAAATTATTAATTTAATAATTTTAATTGGTAGAAATGTGATTTTTTAATCACTAGTTAATGGAAGAAATCCAAAAATGGATCCAATAGTACTTGCCTAGCCTATCCGCAAGTACTAATAAAGAATAAATTAAAACATAACTTTACTGATACATATAAACAATTTATAACTAAATTTTCCTATATAAACTCTATGAACACCTAATTCCAGTGACATAATATAAAATATTTTTGTAAATTATATTTCTTAAACAAATAAACTTAAATAAATATAAAAATACATTATTTAAAAAAAGACTTATGTTCTAAATCATAATAAAAACCACTTATTGTCAGCATATTTATTCAAGATATATTGATTAAAATAAGGCTTGTATACTATTAAATATGTCCATAACCACATTCAGCGTGTAACCATATTCAACCTAGCTAGAGTAACAAGAAGATTATAGTTCTTAAAACATTGCATCATTGGAGTGTTCAACATATAGCACAATTGTAGTGAAAGTTTCTCACAGACTAAGTTTTCCAAGGGTCGGATCTCACAAGATGATGAAGGGAAGTCACAACAAAATGTTTCAATAAAACTTGGCTATTCTTGAATGTTCAACCTACAACATAAGGATAGAAAGCTCCTCCAAGTTTAGATATATTGCAAAGGATCAGACAGAGGTCTTTAAAAGATAAAGAACATGATAAACCTAGTTTTGAAGTTGTTATAAGAGAAGTTTAAGAACACTCTAAACAATATAAATTAGAGAAAACTCTTTTCCAAGGTTAAATAAATTGTAAAGGATTAAATCTTAATTTTCCTGATGTGAAACACCTGATAAAATAAGTTTCCAAAGTATCTTAAATGAAATTCAAATAGAACACCCTATACCGAGTTTGACAGCTAGAGTCTTATTTCAAAATACTTGGATTTTTAAATTGTCAAAACTCTAGAGAATAAGTTAAAAAAGACAACTCTAAACTATGAGTTTTACAGCTAGAATCCTGATTGAAAGTACTAAGATTTTGACATCATGGCATCACTCCTGATATTGAACAAAATGGAAAGTCAACTTGCTGCTCCTACACTAGGCCCACTTTGTGGATCGTGAAGAGAGTGAGTTTTTCCATTACTATCAGCCATTGTGTTTTCATGACTAGTTCTCACAAGACTTGGAGACTACCATGGATAGCAAAATGTGGAAATAGCTAGAAACAACATGTTTTCTAAAGTCATTGCCTTTGAAAACTCTAATCCCTCTTTAATATAACTAAATGGAGCTGCCAGAGAATGAACTCCATCTCTAGTGGAAGCACAGGAGAAAAGGAAAAGAAGAAACTAGGAACAATAGCAACCAAAATTTCCTCATAGGAGAGAAGAGAAAAGCACTGGCTAGAAACAAAAAGGAACCTGTTGATGTGTGTTTTATGACTCACCAAATAGTAGAACAAAATACTGAGATATATTATCCTCTCTTGAACAAAGAACTATGTATGCTAAGATTGCATAAAGATCATACGATAACTCCAAGGTTCCTCGACTGGTGGATATGCTCGGTGTTGATGTGATTTGTTGATGATCACAAGGGGCCTTACGTTTTCAATCCTTTATGTCATGATGAATATGGGTACTATCAAAAGATTTCAATTAAGCACTATTTTTTTTTTGGGTTTCACCAGATATGCAGAAATTAAAAGGGTTTAGGGTTCAAAGATTCTAATCTAATCCTAAGGGTAATGATAGCCAAGGAAAGTACATTGATGGATGAGTTCCTTAATTACCAAGTCACGCTTCACCAAGTCAAGATACAACTACACATGGGCTGGTGCAATCTTCAAGGGTTTGTACGAATGATTGAATTTAAGCACGTGCATAAGGGGTTCAGGCTAACTTTGCACGATGATTTAGAATCACTAAAACATCAAAAGTATGAACCACAGGAACTCATCAAAACATCATTATATTCTCCAAAAACCAATCACAAAACTTCATCTACTAAATTTAATCTAATTGAGAGAATAATGAAACCAAGCAAGCATTAAGACACATCAAATAATCACCACACTTCAATGAAAATTTTATTGTCTCAATAGCTCATAAGCAACAATCTCAAAATTTGCTCCTTTACAAATGAGAAGAAGAGGCCTTTATATAGGTCTTCAAAAACATCAAGAGGCCCAAATCAAAACAATAACCGATGGCCTAGATTTTGCCACCCTAGCCCCAATTAGGGTTAGGGCAAAAAAAGGAATCTACATCAATGCATAAAGAAACAACTATGGTAGTGGGGAATAAATACCCATAATGCATGCATGCTCAAGAAGAGAGCGAGGTGTCATAAATGACCATTACATGTATGTCCACTATGCATTAAATGCACAATTTTCCTTGAATGGATTATTCTTGATACCCTTCCTTAAATGTTATGACTTTGACTTGAAGAATCTTTGACTAATCGATGAAGATGATTGAGTACCATGTTAGCTTGCTGTGATTTGGGGGATATTTTTAATTGCATCATTTTCTAACCAAGTTGCACTTTGATTGCTTCTTCTGAAGATATCTTCCTTTGATCACTTCCTTCCATGTACTTGCTTGAGGCTTCACCTTTGGAAATGGATCGAACTCCCTTTGTTGATGATTCTGCCAATTTGAATTTCTTCACATGGAAATTCCCTAATCATGTTCTTGGGCTTTGAGAAGGAATTTCAAGACGTGACATCCTTCTCGTTGTACATTTGCACTTGAATTATGATATTTGAACCTTGGATGTCTTGAACTTGATCACTTGGATCATGATGTCTTCAACACTGCAACTGGAGACCTAGAACTTGAATGTCATCCTTGATCATGCTGGACTGGAATCCTTCCTCCTGCAAAATGAAATAATCAATATAAGAATCACATAAATATCTTTCATATTTTCTCATTGAAACTTTCCCCCTTTTTTGACTTTTAAAAATTCACTTTCATGAATTTCTCGAACTCTTTAGCATTTTCAAAAAATTTCAATTTCCAAGAGTTTAAGAATTTTCAAGATTTGAAATTTTTTAAAATCTTCCAAGATTTTCCATGCTCTAGGATTTCGCCTTGATGATCGATTTGTGACTTGATGTGTTTTGACTTTCGAGTGCATTTGGGCATTAGTTTACAAATTTCCTCTTTCATACATTCTGTGACTTCCTTCATTTTGCACTATGGACGCATCTTATCACATGCGGAGGATTTTGTATTTTTTCAAATTCCATGACTATCTTTGTTTGTGTTCGAGAAAACATCAGAGCAAGATTTTTTTTGTGTGTTGATAATTTTGTCCTTAGAACTCATTCCACCATTGAGTAGTTTCGTGCCTAAGATGAGGACAAGTTGGGATTTTAGGCTTGTCGTGGATTTCATCCTTAGCACTCATTCTATGAGTGACTCTCATTTACGTTTCCACCATCCTCTAAGTGGGAATTTTAGTTTGTGAAGGAATTTGTCCTTAGGACTCATTCTGTGAGTGCATGCAATATGTGCTCCAAGAAAAGGGGAGTGGGATTATTCATGTGTGAAGGATTCTTCATTGAGCATTGATCCCGCCACTTCATGTAGCATGTGCTCCAAGGAAGCTAGAATCACGATTTTGGGTGGGTAATGGAATTTGTCTTCAGCACTCATTTCCTTACCCCATAAAATTTTCACTTTCGAGGAAAGGGGACCAGGATTTTCCTTAGGTTCCCAACTTCTCTATTTTGCAGTCTCCATTGACTGCATTGACTAGCACTCTAGGGAGGTTGGGAGCGGGGATTTTAGGGTGTCACTGATTCTTTCCTCAAGCACATATTCCACCACTTCATGCAGTATGTGCTCCAAGAAGGTTGGAGTTAGGATTGTCCAATAGTGAAGGATTGTTTATACACTACATTTCTCCATTGACCGTGTTGACATGTGCTCTGAGGAAGTTGGGAGTGGGGTTTGAAGGGCACGAAGGAATATGCTCATTCTGTAGTCTTCATCGTTCTTGGGAGGCAAAGCTTTGAGAAGGATTGCTGCTAACAGAGCACCAGACAAACAGGGGCCAGGCTGGATAGGAGAGAGAAGGGTCCCATCGTGGATGGGCGAGGTGTGACAATGGGTCACAACATCTGGCGACTCCACGGGTGAAATGTTGAAGACATTTCAAGGATAAAAAATTACTTGGAACCCAAATTCCTTAGTCAACAAACTTATGCTATCACGAAGAGAGAAAACATAACTCGAAAGGGAAGGAGAATCATATATTGGATCAAGACGCTATCATCCTTGATTTGCCTATGTGTGTGCAAATGTGTTAATTCCCACTCAACAAGACCACTCAGAAACCCTAAGATTGGCCATGGCAAGCTATATATTCTTCTTAACTTCAAAAGCATCCTGGACATTGCCCCGCTACCAGTCAGGCGTCCATAGCCCCGACGGAGTTGTCACTACAAAACCAACGGAGATTGCTCCACTTCCGGGGAATTATTCTTTCGAACACCTATGGAGATTTCCGTGTACCCCCAAAAGCCAATTGTTTCATCTTTTCTTTTATTTTCTCTTTTATCCTTTTTGATTGATATTTCATTTCTTTCTTGAGTGGTCGCATGATCACAAGGGTAAGAAAGCTGCCTTGCGATCATGCGACAAGGCATGAAGGGAAGGTAAAAAGAATGGTCCACTTGGCTATCAGTTGAGATAGTGATTAGAGAGCAAGTACTTTTCATAGCTGTCATCCCCACTTTAGCCCCGACGGCAGTACGGCCCTAGCAGAGAGAAAGGAATAAAATTTTTATTAAAAAAAAAAAAAACTACATTATATGCTGCAGCTGGGTAATTGCGGTAGAAATGTGGTCTGTTCGCATGATCACAAGAGTGGAAAATCTGCCTTGCGATCATGCGACAAGGCAGAAGGAAAGACCCGGGGTAGTTGAATGGTTGCATGATCGCAAGGGTAAGAATGCTGCCTTGTGATCATGCGACAAGGCATACTGTATACTTTCTTTGGTTACTAGATGTTAGATACTAGATGAACAATATTTTGATTACTAGATGTTAGATACTGTATACTTTCTTTCTGCATAATACAAAAACTTGGCTTCGGCCTTTACTGATCAAATAAAAAAAGAAGGTTCCTTCCTAATGCTAGATATATAACAGCTAGTTTTATTTCTTACTTGGATACTAATTGTAGTGCTCTACTTGTGTTACTGTGATTCGTCAATTCTGCATAATGATTGGATTATCCAGTCTATCTTGGTGAGCATATACTCTTAATTGCTTTAACACACCTGCATTATGTGATTTGAACTCGCAGTCTGTGATTTTCCCGATCTCTTATTTAACCTTCCATTGATGTAATGCAGGCCGAAATGATGATGAGGAGAAAGCAGCCAAAGCTTATGATCTCGCTGCTCTGAAGTACAGGGGTACACAAGCTAAAACAAACTTTCCCGTATAATTTTCTTTAAGTTTCAAATCTTTCTTTTTCTGATATTATAGGCTCTCTGAGACTATTCCTTTGGTTATCATTCTCCTTTCCTTCATAAAACCCCTAGCATGCTAAAAGTGTCTAACGTTTGGTTATCATTCTCCTTTCCTTAATAAAATGCAATAATTCAGCCTCGTCTCTATTTTGTCTTTATCTATTTCTGTCTTTCACTTAAAATATTTTTTACCTTCTGTATGAATTGCAGATAGGAAACTACGAGAGAGAGCTGAAAGATATGCAGAACATGTCAAAGCAAGGATATGTCCAATTTATAAAGAGGTAAATTATTTTTCCTCCCATCTATGCATCGATACGGGTTAGGCAGATATGTACAGAGCAGTAGATCTCAACAAAGATCTCAATTATTTTCTTCTTTACTGAAAGACTATTTTAACTTGGAACAAAATCTGCAATAGATCTGTCCAAATCTGCAATAGATAAGAAACAACTCCATAGGGACCTGTCATGATGCTTAAGTGGATTTATTTTTATACATTGTAAAATATAAACATATAGAATTTCCTGTTTGAACTATAAACATGTAATATTTTCAGTATATAATATTGGTATGAATTGATATTCGAATTGACTGTATGCCCTTTTCCGTCCAACCCTTGCCATAAGTCGAATTTGCAGAAGTAGCTCTGGATTTTCTAGTGGAAGATCAACCTACCGCGGAGTAACACGGTTTGGATTTAACAATTTACATGGATTAACTTATCATCTACTATGCAATTAGTTGAAATTTAATTGAGAAATGCTCCCTAATATTGAAGCCAGCATTAACCTAATGTAGCTGTACAAATTCGTGATATGGCTTGGCAGACTTAATAATGGAAGCTCTGTGGCTAGGATTGGGAGCGGTGATGCGAAAAAAAAATTGTACCTGGGAACATTCAGTGAGCACATCTTTCTCATTTTGTAGTATGATATTTCTAATAAATTTTTGTACAGCACATTGAAATATTATTCAATGTAAATGCATCCAATACTCAAACCAGATGAAAATGCTAATGATTCTTATTTGAACTCTCAGCCAATGAGGAAGAGGCAGCTGAGGCGTATGACATTGCCGCAATTAAGCTCAAAGGAGAGAATTCTGCTACGAAATTTCACAAAAACAGATATCTTTTGGAAGCCACCATGAACAGCACATTACCTGTAGGAAGGAGAGTAAAGCAGACTACATTTGAAGTAGAAAACAGAGATTATTTTCCGCACAATCTGCTTGTCTTCCCTGGGCAGTCTTCGGGACTTGTGAGAACTGGTTGTGAGAGCACAATGCCTGATAGCAACGGGAAAACACCCTCTCTTCAGGATTCAGAAAGTGGGCCTAAAGCAGCAGCCGCATGTCGACTTGCTATTATGTTCAATATCGGGAGTGATATGAGGATTTCAAAATCTTAAGTACTCTCAAATAGGATTCCAGCTGTTAGACTCATAGTTTAGAATGTGCTGTTTCAACTTGTTTTGGACAGTGACACGACGATGTCAAATTCTTAGAGTATTTTCATATAGGATTCCAGCTGTCCAAGTCACAGTTTAGAATGTGCTGTTTGAACTTTGTTTTCGATAGCTTCGAAACTTATTTTATTCTGTGTTTCACATTTTGAAGACTCAGATTTAAGAATTATAATCTTGTTAGTTCAGCCAGGCTTAATATGGTTGGAGGCTGTTTATTATTCTGAACATATTTAATAGTATAAAAGCCTTTTTTATGCTATACATTTCTAAATATGCTCAGTTCAGCCAGGCTTAATATGGTTGGAGGCAGTATATGATTGTGAACATATTAAATAGTATAAAAGCCTTTTTATGCTATACATTTTTAAATATGCTCATAATAAGTGGTTTTGAATTATGATTTAGAACAAATTTTGATTGTATAGAAGTGTTTTTCTAATAATATATTTTAATGTTTACTTCAGTTTATTAGTTTGATAAATTACTATCGATGAATTCCCATGTGGTCCAAAAAAAATTTGCAAAATGCATATCTTGATGTCGGTGGGGGGTTCATGTGTAGAATTTGAGGGCTCTGGCCTTGCTGCGCTTTTATTCTGCTCTATGCACTGTGTGAGGGTTTTATTCTGCTCTGAGGGTTTTAGAGCCCCTCATCTGGTTTCCCATTTTGTGATTGATTTTGTTCTTCTCTATTTATCTCTCGATCATATGTATATTTCTTAATTTAAACCTCAACATAATCATGTTGAATGTTGTGAAAAAAGTCTAATTGAATTAGAAGAATACACTCACATGGAAACAAAATTTCCAACTTAGACTACAAGTACACACCATAATCAAACCTCGGCTACATATAAAAATAATTTGGATAAGATGAAACCAACTTTCTCAATGATTTATATAGAAACAATTACTTTAATCAGCATTAGTTATATTGAACCTTGTGTACATGATAAGCATGATTTGCAATAAGAATAAAGTATTCAACTAAAATCATGTGTATCCATTCCATCTACAAGTAGCAAAAAATAAAGAAAAGTAAGAGAGAGCAAGGAATTCAAATTATTAATAAGAATATTTTTTACTAAAACAAGTGGAGAAAGGGGTTCAATATTATAGATTAGAAACAAAAATCATAAAAATAAAAATTCTTGGAGATCAAGCCAAAAGACCATCTAAACTATGTTAAAAAATAACCTCAAGTTAGACAGAGTGATGAAACTATGAAAAAACCATTTGATTGACATATTAAAATGATAGAGAGCTCAAAATCTGTGTTGGGTGCAATAATGGGTTAAAGGGAGCCATTTGAGTGTTCTCAATTGTAAGATATTGGCTTAGGGAAAACAATAGTCCAAGAGGAGCATCAATAGTCCAAGAGGAGCATCTTTGTCAATAGAAACTAATGTAATAGCATTGGAGAAGTCATATATTTACTTTTTCTTAACAAATCGTTTGAAATTTTGTATTACATATAAATTCAATTATAGAATATAACACCGTGGAAGACAAGGTCAATGTGAGAAGAGTAAACAAGATAAGTTTTTTTAAAAGAATAATTTTTAATTTTTGAAATTATTCAGAATTTACGATACCCGAACTTTAACATTCAGAGAGAAATATGGGTTCTACAAGAAATTCAAAATCTATATGAATTCTACTTGTAACAAAACTTATTACCATCTAACTTAGAATGCAAAGTTTTCAATTAAATTTGATAAAAAAATGATATTCCTTTACTTCATCTAAATCTCATGATTATATAGCTGCAGGACCACAACTATTATTCTTTCTTGGACGCAATTCACAACATTTATTGTTTATTTGCTATTATTAATTCTTGATAATGGTTGGACTACACAGTATACTGTGCTAAAAAAATACTTAATATTTTTCTATTGTATGTATTATGGCAATCAAATGTACAAGCTTAATTTAAGTGTACTGATAATACTCTAGATGTCTGTTACAAGGAAGAGCATAGAACTTACAACTTACTGATATGAGTTTACATTACTTTCATTGTACATTCTTATTATTAATTTTCTCATATATATATTTTACAAAATATTTAGTTTTCTTGTATACTATTTGGATTTTAGCTTATTATTATTATTATTATTTGTTTCTGATTCAAAATGGAGTGATTTTCAGTGATAAACTGAATGTCTTCGTTAAGAAAAACAATTATGATATTCTGTGTCACATGTGCCTAACCCCATTCCTATATGTCTCACTTCTATAAATTCATAGAAGATAGAAAACCCAAATACCTCATATAAAACCAATATAATGGTACCTTGATATCTTTAGAATTTCTTTAACAGACCTCATATGTTATAACGGGCACATAATATATGAAAAATAAAATGAAAATGTAGTGAAATTTTTATTTAAAATAGTCATATAGTATATTATTATAATTAAATCTATATTTTACCATTTAGATAATAGTACTAAGTAAAAACTGTACATAAAACTACACCTGGACCCCAAGCGAAGATCTGCCAGATCATAGCCACTCCATTGAACAGTTCAATTCTAAATGTGGAGCTTTAAAAAATACAATGAATTCAAATTCCATACAATCTGTATAACAACCTGACATAAGTATCTGGTTTCCGAAGAAAGCTATTGGTTCAAAACCTGCCATCAAAAACATGTTTGTAGCCTCAAACAAAGACAGTGAAAAAATAATATATGGGAAACGCTGTTTCTTAGGATAACGCTTAGTTATCGAATTCTCATACATCCTTAAAAGAAGATCATTAGAGAAATGTCTGAGGGTTTGTTCCAAAGCATTGAACATATCAAAACAACCTTTCAAACTAACCTTCTTTATCCTTGTGCTTCGTATTCTCTTTGGATTTGTCCAGAGGTGGATTTCACATTGGCTTGTCCGTCTATGACTACATTGATAATAATTTGGAATATGTCAATGTCCCAGAAACCATTTTACGGTATTAACTGTAAGATTCCTTTTAAAGAGAATATAAATATAATCTTAAATATAAGCATCAATATAAAATATTAAAATCATGATCGGTAAATAATATATATGAGATATGACAGACATTGCCATGGTCTTATAGTTATGTTGCAGTTTTGTTCTTTCCATTAAGATTCAAACTGCAATGTGGTGTTTCTTATGAATATTTAAATTGGCATCGAGGTCTTCCATTTGTCATCAGACTAGCGTTTATTTCATATAATATTATTACGTGAAAATACAAAAACAGTAATCTATAAATTGATGGAGACAACATAAAAAGGAATAAATGTAATAAAAAGGAAAAATTACAACAAATATACTGGGAGAGATCTAAATTCAATCAATAAGATTATTGTAAAGGCTTTAGACTTCCACCACCATAAAAGCTCCGAGATAATGTAAAAGGGGATGGATAAAATACAAGGAAAATTTATTATGAATAAGATAGGTTTTAATAGATTGATTTAGAATAGATTGATTTATCCAATTTTATCTATTACCTTTCATTTGTTATTTGTATATGAAGAACAAAATTAAGAGACATTATTTGTGATAAAAAAAAAGATTTTAATGAAAATATAACTTGAACATAATCATGTTAAATGTTATGAAAAAAGTCTCTGAATTAGAATAATGCACACACATGGAAAAGAAATTCTAAAGTTAGACTACAAGTACACACCATAATAAAGCCTTGGCTACATATAAAAATAATTTGGATAAGATAAAACCAACTTTCTCAATGATTTATATAGATAAAGTTACTTTAATCAACATTAGTTATACTGAACCTTCTGTACCTGAATGTGCAGTCACTGGTAAGCATGATTGGCAATGAGAACAGAGTATTCAACTAAAATCATGTGTATACATTCCATCTACAAGTAGCTAAAAATAAAGAAAAGTAAGAGAGAACAAGGAATTCAAATTATTGATAGGAATATTTCTTACTAAAACAAGTGGAGAAAGGGTTACAATATTATAGATTAGAAACAAAAACTATAAAAACAAAAAGTCTTGGAGATCAATCCAAAAGACCATCTAAACCAGGTTAAAAAATAATAAAGCATCTAAACTAGGTAAACGGACAACAAAGCAAGCCAAACAGGTAAAAACAACCTCAGGTTAGATAGAGTTATGAAAATATGAAAACACCATTTGATTGACATATTGAAATGATAGAGGACTCAAAATCTGTGTTGGGTCCAATAATGGGTTAAAGGGAGCCATTTGAGTGTTCTCAATAGTAAGATATTGGCTCTTCTTCTTGGGGCAAACAATAGTCCAAGAGGAGCATCTTTGTCAATAGAAAGTAATGTAATAGAATTATAGAATTACTTAATGCAGAAAGAAAAGCATTATTCTTTCTTAGACACAAACCACAAGTTTATGATTATATAGATACAGGACCACAACTATTATTCTTTGTTCCTTGAATTCTGGATAATGGTTGGACTACACAATATATCGTGCTAAGAAAGGAATTCATTTTTTTGTATTGTATGTATTATGGCATTCAAACTTACAAGCTTAATTTAACAGTGTACTGATGATACTCTAGATGTCTTTGACAAGGAAGAGTGTACAACTTACAACTTATAGAGCTTATGATATGGCAATTTTTAAGTATTAGAGTTCATAAACAACAAAAAAAAATATTCTCGTATGACTTTACATTACTTTTATTGTACATTCTAATTATTAATTTTTTAAAATATATATTTTAGAAAATATTTAGTTTTCTTGTAGACTATTTGTGTTTTAGATTATTATAATTATTATTTTTGGCTTCTGATTCAAAATGGAGTGATTTTGAGTGATAAACAGTATGCCCTCGTTCAAGAAAACAGTTCTGATATTCTGAGTCACATGTGCCTAATCCCATTCCTATGTGCCTAACTTCTATGAATTCATACAAGGTAGGAAACCAAATACCTCATATAAAACCAACATAATCGTACATTGATGTCTTTAAGATTTCTATAACTCTTCCTCATATTTTATAACCTGCACATAATATATGAAAAATAAAAATAAAATTTAGTAAATCAAATAGTCATATAGTATATTATTATAATTAAATATATATATTATCATTTAGATAATAGTACTAAGTAAAAACTGTATATAAAACTATACCTGGACCCCAATCCGAGATCTGCCAGATCATACCCACTCCAGTGAACAGTTCAATTTTAAATCTGGAGCTTTAAAAAATACAATGATTTCAAATTCCATACAATCTGTATAACAACCTGACATAAGTATTTGGTTCCCGATGAAAGCTATTGGTTCAAAAACTGTCATCAAAAACATGTTTGCAGCCCCAAACAAAGACAGTGAAAAAATAATATATGGGAAACCTTGTTTCTTAAGATAACACTTAGTTATCGAATTCTCACACATCCTTAAAAGAAGATCGTCGAAGAAATGTCTGAGGGTTTGTTCGAAAGCATTGAACATATCAAAACCACCTTTCAAACTAACCTTGTTTACCCTTGCGGTTCGTATTCTATTTGGATTTGTCCACAGATGGACTTCATATTGGCTTGTCCGTCTATCCCTACATTGATAATAATTTGGAATATGTCAATGTCCCAGAAACCATTTTACGGTATAAACTGTAAGATTCCTTTTAAACAAAATATAAATATAATCTTTAATATAAGCATCAATATAAATTTTCTATATTGTTAAAATCTAAAATGAATAAAAATTGACACTTGTAAGATCTAGTAAAAAATTAAAATGATGATTAGTATATAATATATATGATGAGATATGACAGACATTGTCATGGTCTTATAGTTATATTGCAGTTTTATTCTTTCCATTAAGATTCAAATTCCAATGTGGTGCTTCTTGTGAATATTTAAATGGGCATTGAGGTTTTCCATTTGTCATCATACTAGTGTTTATCCCATTTAATATTGCTATGTGGAAATAACAAAACTGTAATCTATAAATTGATGCAGACAACATAAAAAGGAATAAATATAATAAAAAGGAAAAATTACAACAAATATAGACAGTTTTAAGGGGAAAAAATTGATGGGTTATGTAAATCAAAATGTTCCAGGAGAGATCTAAATTCAATCAATAAGATTATTGTAGAGGCTTTAGACTTCCACCACCATAAAATCTCCAAGATAATGTAAAAGGGGATGGATAAAAGACAAGGAAAATTTATTATGAATAAGACAGGTTTTAATAGATTGATTTACATGCAAAACATTGACGGTATGTGGAAATCAATGAGATATCTAAATGTAATTAGTAAGATCGGTGTATAGGCATAAGACCTCATCCTCTACCATAGTATCCCTTGGATGCAATATAAGATTAGTCCTCCGAAATAAGGTATCCCTATTAGCAATTATATATAACACTCTCGTTTTGGAGGTTTAAATCTTATTGCCAAGAGGGCATCTCTTATATTGTGAGGAGAGTTGCATCTACATGAAATAATGATTTAACAATGTCATTTTCTAAGATTTTAGATTTAGTTTAATTCAAATAATGTTGTTTCTTTGTAACACTTCAGAAAGGAAAATTAAAAAAACCACATTAGAATCTAAGTAAACAATATTTCAATCAAAATAACATATATAAATCTATTCATTTCAAGGTTTGTAGATTTGATACCTTTTAGAGCAATAATGTTCCATTGCAAATCCTGAAACAAACCAACATCGCGGAAACTCCTCTAAATAAAAACCTACCGCAACTCCTTTGAATAAAAACCTAACCCTACTAGATCTAGGCTAATTATCATTTTTAGAAGCATATAATTGGTCGTCCTTCTATATATCTTCAAAAGAAAACGCAATGTATATTTTAGGATTTTTTGAAGATTTGTAGAAGCATATACTTGACCTTCCTTCTTTATATCTTCAAAAGAAAATGCAATGTATATTTTAGGGTTTCTTGAAGTTATATAATGGGTTCTTTATTATAGGAATTTATAAATAAATCTAGATGTTCAATCCTCTATATTGTCTTTTATTATTACTGTTCGCAGATTATTGGTTAGGTAAAATATAATGCCTAAATTTAGATTTAGGGTAGATTAAAAGTATACAATGTCTTCTTTATGACAATGATAAACATGTGTATAAAACTAGATATACAATTCTGAAAATCATATTATCTTATGGGGATGTACAATTAATAAATTTTATTTTTTTAATGCACATGAACTATTCTAAAAAATTATTGACCTTTTGACATGTCATTGTTTTTTGTGGGCGCAAAACTCGAACCATGTATATATGGGTTTTAATTGACATAGTATTGGGTAAATGTTAAAGTTTGGTGCCTATTATATGGAAGTCTAACGGGAACCCATTTTTAAAAAATAGAGAACATGTTTAGCTTCTAGTGCCTATTTTTAAGGTGCTACCGACCCCTTAGCTATTTTTCTCTAGATTATACATACTATTATTTTTTATTATTTTTCTTTTTTTGTTTTATTAAAAATTGTTGTTTAATATTTTTTTTAACTAGTTAAATGAGTAATTGTTTAGTTTCAACTTTTTCATCTAATTTATCATATAAATAATTATATTTTATGTTCCATTTAGTTATTTTTAGTTTTAGCTTACTTTGTAAGTTATCATACTAAACTAGAAAACTAAAAAAACTATTATAACTTAATTTAACGCTACCTAGAAAATAAAAACTAAACCGAGACAAAATTGAAATATGAAACTCTAAGTAGAAAATAAAAACATAAATCTAGACACAACTAAAACAAGAAAGAAAACCAAAATATTAACCTATAAACAATTGAAATAATAAACCATAGGTAGAAAATAAAAATTTAAATGTAGACATAACTAAAATAGAAAATCTTATTGTACAAAATGTAAACTTAGACACAACTAAAAACATGAAATTCTCTCTCTCAATTATGTCGTAATTAATCATTTAAGTGTTTCTATGTAAGGTAAACTATAAATTATATGTTAATTGTAAATTTTCATGTTTTTATATATACGTAAATTAAATCCATGGATGATTTTAATGTTGAGGAGATCTTGTGTCAATAAGCACCACCTCCACCTACTCCTAAGGAGTTGTGACACCATATTAGGAGAAATGTATAGGTCATTATGATAGACATAAATACTATTAGACATGATCATCATCCACCTACATTAGACTCTAATCTAGATAGTTTTCTATCATGAAGGGAGTCCTTGCGTGCTTATTATGTTGATGACTTCTCTTATAAAAAGGTCAATGATTTAAAAACTATAAAAATGATATGAAATATCATTTTTTGAACCTTAAAATGGGTGAGGAGATACTTGGCAAGAAGCCATGTATTTCTATTAGACGGTGTTGGCACCTTGATATAGATGAGCATATTTGGGAGTGGTGGATGGTATTGGACCATCCACCATACTCTAATTATGAGGACCCCCTATATTTTTTCAAAAAATTATACACTAAATTTGAATTGGGTAGGAAACCTAATTACTTTGACACAAAAATATTCTAGGGGGATGGCGAGGGTATGGCACAAGACATGCCAGAGGCTGAATTGAGTGATAAAACTATAAATTGTGTGAGTAATGAGCCCCTTGTTCATGTTCTAGCTCTAATAGTTTTTACACATGTCCATCATCGAGCAGTGCAGTCTACTCTTGGTTCATTAAGTGCCCTTTCAAGAAATTTGTTAGAGCACTTGACCCAGGTGAGGGTTGCCCTAGCATAGCACATGTTTGCATGAATTTTGGGTTTATATGTAGGGGTCCCTAGAGTGATCATGCTAATTCCCATGCTTCCCATGGTGGATATGATGATGTTTATGATAGTACACATGGTGATGTTGGAGATGAGATCACATCATATATTGATTTTCTCTATATGAACAATGATCATCCCGTAGAGGTAAATTTAATTATAGTTATGAGTGAAATATTAAATTTCATATTTATACAAATATGAACCATAACATGTGGATGTTTTGGTGAATAGAGGAGAGTTGAAACTACTTCAATCATTGGCCGTCATCATATGGCATCCACACCTCAAGATCTCGGTTC
This sequence comes from Chamaecyparis obtusa, assembly GCA_027943335.1. Classification (NCBI taxonomy): domain Eukaryota; kingdom Viridiplantae; phylum Streptophyta; class Pinopsida; order Cupressales; family Cupressaceae; genus Chamaecyparis; species Chamaecyparis obtusa. Next base: position 389,611 of record BSBK01004031.1, read on the forward strand.
CCTGTTCATAGTATGCACTTTGATCTAGATATATTTAAGTACATTTAAACTTTAAATAATTAGAAAATATTAATTGATAATGTGTTTGACATATTTTTTTCTTAAGTACATTTAAACTTTTAAAAATTAGAAAATATTAATTGATAATGTGTTTGACATATTTTTTGCAATTTTATAGTGTTCTTCATGCCACACTGAGATTGTTAGTTCTTCATGCTCTTCCCCACCAGTCACTGAGATATATCCGCATATACCTATAGTATGTTTTTCATTCATTGATTTTAAGTGTTTAAATGCTTACTAATTATGCACAACTTTTATTCGTACTTTTCTTTTTCTTTCTATTGTAGGCTTTTGGATTGTCTCATGTTGCATCACATTTACATCCTAACTCATTAGTGACATTAGCTATGTGTCACACAACTAATGTACATGTTTTTGTACATTATAATTTATAATTTATAGTCAAGTTATATATACTTTATAATTTATGTATATATTATAAGTTTGATTCATGCTTTATATATATTGTTTAAGTCGACACCACCATGACTCTTGGCATGGCTATAGGATTAAGCCAAATGCAACCATCGAAATTGTCCTTTGAGGTCATGATTAAAAGTAATTTTTAATGTCTATTGTGTATCTATCTTTCATACCTCAATTATCAATTTTTTGTAATGTTTATGTTTTGTAGGACTTGACTGCATCAAATTTTTGATGTAGATGAGAGAGGACAACCATGTCCCATTGAGGGCATTACTGAGCATGGATGCATGGTAAAATTTTAAATGTTTAAATTAATATTAATTAGTTTTTAAGTGAATTATGCAAGTCATTTGAATTAAGTTCACACAAGTATAGTCTTCTTATGTGATCTTTTAAAAATGTATAGGATAATGAGGGAACTCAAGATTAGACATAGCATGATGGTGTGTCTCAGTCACCTTCATGTGGAGTGAAGAGGATTTAAGATCAGCTCGATGACCAAAGTTAGATTATACCCATCACATACATTATTTTCACCTTTTATATCATGGACATTTTACAATGGCACATGTTATATATGTTCTCAGGATTGTTTATGATGTTATTTGGACTTGTATTATCAGGACTTACTGTCATATTAAATTTTGACTTGTTTATATAGGACTTGCATTACCAAGACTTGTTACCATATATTAACTATAAAAAAATATCTATCTCATAGTGAGATCTATTAATTTGAACTATGAATATGGATGTACAAATAACTCTATCATTATCTATTAGTGAACATAGGATCAATGTACATGTTTTAATATTTAGAACAAAATTAGAAAAATACAACTATAAAAATATAGAACAACATATAAAATTACTTGACAAATAACAAAAAAAATTATTTATAAATTTGATTCAACCTAATGTAGAATCAAAATCCTCTCTTTTCTGCAATGCATCTATGATTGCCTCATACTCTTCCATTGAAAGTGTCCATAATATTTTATTATAAACTTTCCCTTTGTATCTTTGCAATTTGATATTTGTTTCCACTACCAAATGGGAATAGTGTATAATCTTCTTTTTTGATTAGTAGTCTTCAAAAGATGGTAAACCATTCCTTCTTGTTATGTATTTGTGTAGACATATACCAAATACCACAACATACTCGATTGGATATTGAAAACCATCATCATCATCTACTTGATGACCTATCAACTTTTTCTTAGGTTTTACACATCGAGCTAGCCAATACTCAATATTCTCTTCATTGTTCTCAGGTGCAACAATAATGTACACATTTCCTAAAAAACAAAATTAAGTACATGTACAAATAAAACTTGTTATATTTATAATTTAAATATAATCATAAATTATATTACATACATGACTAATATAATTTAAATTTTTACAATAAATTGAATTAAATTACCATGTTGTATGAGGTCTGAAACATGATCATAATTTCTAATAAAAATGTGTGATCTAGGTATTCATTTCTTATATCATCTTGATCTTGTTTCTCACTAGGTCTATAAGGATTTTTGTTTCCATTCTTCAACCCATTCCATATTATCAAATTCTTCCCATTCACCTGCAACACAAAATTGACAAAAATATGTAAGCTCCCTAGCTGAAATAGCCCAACTATTAGAATTAGAACTCCTTAATGAAATCCATTTAGTCTATTCACTGATTTTATCACAATCATATCCTAAAATTATATTATTCTATTCAACTAGCCAGAAGAAACATTTGATTGTAGAGTTCTGACTTGATCGCATAGATAAACTTGTTTTACACCATTCTATAATTGTACGTGCATCTTTACATTTTTATTTGTCCTCAAATTTGAGTTTCTATTTGCAAAGAGATATCTTAACAAATGCACTGAAACCATCATGTTCTCCCTTCCAGTGTGTAGCCTCAAAAAAAATCTCGATATGTTGGATATTTATTTTCTTATGTGTCCTACTGAACCAATAAAACATTCTAGCATTCTTGAATTTCCCTGTGTAATTATTTGACAATATTAGATGTTGTATTATATGAATTTATCTCTCCCTTAAATTCTCATAAAAGGTCTTAAAGAAATAGTGGACAAACATTGATGAGTGTAATTTATTACCACTTATATAAAAATGGTACTCTCTCAATATTTTTTGATCCTCTTTTGTACTATCAAGGGCATGCCTATAGAAAATCTGGAAGAGGCCTTGAGAAAGGAAAAGGAGATGTTGGATTAAAGTAATGAGAAAATACAAGAGAAAATTGTGGAGATGGTAGACTTACATTTGAAAGTAAGAAATGTGGAACAAAATGAGAAAAATTTCATAGAAAATATTGTTGTGAAGGAAGCAAAAAACCAGTTGCTCACTCAAGGTGCCCAGGAACCCCCACCTTCTACCATACATATTTTTCTAATTTTTGAAGGTATTCTTTTTGCAGAATGGAAAAAAAAAGTAATTTATTTACTCTTTCCATCTTAACTTTAGATTTTTTTATCTAGGATCATTATTTGTTCACTGAGGTTAAGCCCATCCTCAAGAAGTTCTCTGATTTTGCAATGCCAAAGGTTCAGAGTGCTCAAATATTTATAATCTAGATATATACATGACATCAGAGAAAGAGGTAGTAGATGTAGGTTTTTTAGATCAAAAGGATTAAATATTGTCAATCACTGTGATAATCAACTGCCACAAGGTGGCCCTATGTACCCATACCATTTTAACTAGCTTGGAGTCTATCATGGTGAAGGCAAAGGGGTGTCTTTAGGAATTAGTGGAGCATGGATTTCTAACCCATTTCTATGTAGATGAGTTTGTGATACAATCAGAAGAGGTATTTGCAATAATTGATGAATAGTTAATTGGTTTCATCGTGAAAATTCTCCACACAATCCCCGAGGAAGACATTTTTTGAATGATTTTCTATTTAGTAGTTAGGTTGTAGACCCTTCTCAAGTCTAATTTTTGTGACCTTGGTCACATATCTTTCCACAAGATGATATTTTTAGATAAGGAATATCCATTGTTAAAAATTTGGTCCTTGCCCATGGAAGAATAATTACACCCATTAAAAAGGGACATGGATGATCTCCTCAATGCTGACTCATAGGCTACCATGTTCTTGAAATCAGAAATAAGTGTTCAAAATCCCATAGGTAGGGTTCCCCTAGGATTTTCCATACTTTGAATAATTTTTTCTCCTAATTCCACTAATTATTTTTTCCTTAGTTTCTTTATTCTCTTTAGGTGTTTTGTTTTGGAAGGAGCAGCATGCAAAGTACCATATATCTGTATAGTTTTATTTTGAAGTAGCTATCCTTTTTGTTTCACTAAGGGCCCTGCTTGTGCACCACATTTCCTTTGAGAGCTCATAGAATATATATATATATATATATATTTTTCTCAAGCCCAGGTTTATCCTAAGTGTTACATGTGGATGTCTCGTGAGCTCTTGAAGAGGTTATTTTTTGTGAAGGTGTAGCTTTATCAGTAGCATGTCACGCGTCACTTACTTTTCATCTGAGATACTTGTTCATGTTGGCCCTGACATTTGCAAATTGGAATGCACATTTTTTTTTGACATAGGTTTTAGGAGCTAAAGGATTTTTGTTGAAGAGAGATTCAAAGCCATTTTTCTACACATCATTTTATTTGCAAGTCAATTTCTCCACACATCTTGTGCTTGTGAGATTTATTTATTTTTAGCTATGTGCACATCTTTCAATAAATATACTATGGTGATGATTAGACATGGTGGTTATGTTACTCATAAATGGATTAAGAGTTGTCATTAGTATTCATATGTATAGTTAGTAAATGGAGCAAGACAGTTCAGTCAGTTATAACTATAAATTAGTCACCGAGTAGAGAGATTATCGATTACAGCAGTCATTAAGCACATAGGATTACCAAGCACTAGTATAATACCAAGCCGGAGACATAGCATTTACCGAGTAATCCAGAGATCACATAAAAGTTTGAAATGACATATAGTTCAAGGTGAACAACATTTCACCGAGGTATAAAATGGTTTGCCAACATTGAGGTGAATATTTAATATGGAAGTAATAATTTAATGATCGATGATTCCTATGTAAATATGATCTAGGTTAATCATTAGAGCCGTTGATATTAGGTTTTCTAAGATAGTGTCAAAAATCTAATTTGGTCGAATCTTTTTTATATAAGAAATGTGAAGATGTCATTAAAAAAAGTATCATCAAGAAGTAGCCGCATTCAAGGACATATGGAGATCAAACAGGGTTATGTTAAAGAATTGATAGTATATTTAGTTTACTAGAAATAGGTGAGGACTGTTAGGCCATTTTTCTATCATGGTAACATCCTTTGAAAATGGCCTCCTCCCTGCAAATGTCTCTTGGTTTGTGCCCTGCCCTATGTTCATTGTGTTGTCGCCTTACTTCAATCTAGACTACATTTCCTAAATCATAAGGCCCAGAAAGTTATTCGAGTTTCAAGGTCCGCGGGAAGCAATGTTTTCAAAATTTACCATAGTGTCAAAAACCCACAGTGTTTTCAAAAGTCCATGATGTTTTCGATCTTTTACCAAAAATCTGCGTTGTTTTCGACCCCTTCTGCTTCCTATTTTGTGCGCTTATCCTTTAGTGTTGGAAACTTTTTATGTGTTTTCGATCCTCTTTTGCTGAAAATATTGTGTGTTTTCGACCGCACTAGTTCCCTGTCTGCTAGCTTTCCTTAAGTGTGCAAGTGCGATGGGTGGTGGGCCTAGGTTTTCAATGGCTCTTCTCTGATTGGCTGCCGCATGGCCGCATGTCAGACTTCTCTGACATGCGATCATGCGACCGCCTACCACCTATCCGTGTGGGTCTGGTTCTTCCTATTGTTCATCTTGGCTGATGGTTTATTCTTCATTCAGCAACTTGGCGACTAGCGGTTATCTTTGGTCTCGTGATTCTGGTGGTTAAGCGGCTAGCATCCAGCGACTCGATGACTATTAGTCACGTGATCTTTGAAAGGTTGGTGGTTATCTACTAACCTCCAGCGACTTGGCTGGCGGTTAGTCGAGTAGTCACTTAATTCTTGACAGTATGTTGGTGGGCCCATTGTCAGGGTGGAGCGAGTTGGCATCTTTTGATTGGCTAGCAGATTGATAGGTTGGATAGCGTTGGTGGGTCCACAGTCTTCTGAGGAGGTTAACGCGTGGATAGATCTCATGGTTGACGTTATACCACTAAGTGAAGGTGCTCACTTTTTAACATCACGGTATAGTGATAGCCGTCGATTTTGGTTTATGAGGAGATTGCCCGATGGACCCGTTTGCAACAGGTGGTGATGTGGTAGCCTATGATTGGCTGTCGCATGGTCGCATAGCCTAGTTTTTGGCTATGTGATCATGCAACCACTTGCCACGTGTCCATGATGATGACATGGCTTGTCAGATGTGGCCACGTTGAAAGCTTTAATCTAACGGTCGGCATATGATCAGAATGAATATTCCAAGCCTTTGGGATCATGCGCCATCTGTTAGATTTTATTCTATTTGCCAAGGTGTGCTAAGGTGCATGGTTTTCATTGGCCAGCAGGTGCTGAGGTGGCATCGCAGTTGCAGAGTTAGAGGTGGGGCCATTGTCAGAGGGGTCTGTGATGAGGATAGATCTAACGGTTGGCATAAGTTCTCATGGGATTTGTCAGAGCCATGAGATCTTATGCCAGTCATTCATTTTCAAAAGCTCATGGAAGGTGGGTCCTATGTCAATATGACTGGGCATGGATCAGCAAATGAAATGGTGACATGTGGCTCCAGGCGGGCCTGGTTGGAGTCTTGTGTTTGGCGATCCTGATAAAAAGGTGGCAGTGCTGATAGGATATGGTCTTGTCACACATTCACATGAAGATTTGGCGATTTTCTTGTTTGTCTGGCGATTGCGTGAACAACAGTCGCGGAGTCGCTAGATGTTTAGTGAAGGGTGCAATGCATTTTGTGAACTGGCGGAAGTTCTTTGGTCGCCAGTTTGCCAGATATGTGGTGTCCATGTTTGCGGTGATCGGGCGAGTAGTGATGTGACACATGTCAGGTGGACCCAGGTCTAAGGCCTGGTGGATTATTTGTGGGGCTGAGGCATTGTATTCACGGGTTGTCGCATGTTCGCATAACCCATTTCTGGGTTATGCGATCATGCAACCAAGCATAATTTGTTGACCAGCTTCTGTGGCGGTGAGGTTTGCGACCGTGTGGTTGCGCGACTAAAGATTGTGGTCAGGTTGTCGAGCCGAAGAAAGATAAAGAGATTGACGGTGGGGATATAAAGCTGGTGAAGGTTTAAATGTGGGCCATTGTTTCTCTGCTGGCACCATTGATTTAGATGTTGGGATTCAAATTCAAAATTTTTTGAGAGCTTCCAGCGCCAGAATGTACCAAATTTGTTGAATTGAATGCAGAAGCGACCCTGTTTGGTGAGAAATGACTGGTTTACCATTTGCGGTGTGGTCCAAGGTGCTGTTAGATTGTTTACGAAGCTTGTACCGCAGTGGTTGTGTGCTCAAGGCATGTTGTAGGGTGTCCTTTTGAGCCCAATTTTATGATCCCCTGTACCTACAGAGAAGACTCTCATGATTGAGGATCAGTTCTAGTTTCCTATGTTTCCCACCCCTATAATAACTTTTAGACTGTTTCCAGTAGGTTGGGTGGTTGAAACCCTAACCCTAATCATCCGTAGCTTGTTGCAAATTTTCAAGATGACTAGTGGGTATAAGTTAGAGAATTTTTGTTTTTGTAAGGGTTCAAAAACATTGTTTCTCTTGTCTTTGTGTCATTCCAATTGTATGCTGATTCTGGATTTGTTAACGAAAACATCATTGAATCCCATACTGGTATCTTGTGTATGTCTTCTTGCTTGTCTCTGAGCTCATATATGTTAATGTCATAAAGTGTGTTAATTTATGGTAAACAAAGAGTATTTTGAATTCATCTTTGAGTTTCTAACAAAGTTAGGATTAAAGTCTTTTAGGTGAATTCAGTGAGTTTGCAGCCAGGTATAGAATTTGATGTCCTTGTGCTTGAGGGAAAGGGGTAATAGGCAAAGCACTTACTCTGGTTTCCATTATGTTTGATTTGAGGTATTTAGTTGAGGTATACAGTTAGGTGATTCTGAACCCTGGGATAAGGCACTGGTCTTTCCTCTTGAGGTATGCATGGTTAACAACCACAAACATAAACATTCATTTGATAAACCTTTTTTGACTTGTGTTGAGCATTGTGTGCATCATTTTGTGATTCCTTTGAAGAAGTGAGTCAAGGGTACACCTGCCTGAGCATTGAGGCTCAAAGTGAAGAAGGATCTTTTGATCCTTGTCAGTTGGTCCCCTTCCTTGTGGACTTTGGAGTGGTGATAGAGTCGGGATTTTATTTATAATATCCACCAAAGTGTAAATCTACAAGTTGAAGATCAAAGGGAATAATCCACATCCAACAATATGGTGACTCTACTAGGGACAACTATAAAGATATGCATTTGTTAAGAGTCGGTGATTCTACTGGGGAGAATCTAGAGAGAAAGGTTAAAGTGTGTTCTTGTTTTCCTATGTGTTTCAAGGATTTCCCATCTAGGTGGGTGGTGACTCAAAGCTTTGAACCAGTGCAACATATTGAAGAAGCATGGATAAGAGAAGAAATACTGGGTCATATGTTAGAAAGAATCTGGAGGTCACTTTGGAGAAATTACCTAGACAAGGAAACAAGAAATGGATTAGAAGGAATGGTGAGTCTACCAGTACTCCCATGAGAGAATAGAGAAATACAAGAGCTGGAAGACCACATGTATCCTCAAGTGAGGATGGTTTAGAAAATAGAGTTTCTAGATCAGAAGGTGGTCACTCTGAAGAAAGATTTTATGATGCCCCTGAGGCTGCATTTTAGGATAAAGGTCCTTTGCCTATAGGTCAAAATGAAGAAAATAGAGATGTGGGTTTGGAGGTTGACTTGGATCTTGATGAAGATCAATTCAGAAGAGAACCCATGAGACATAGGCAGGTCTATTTCCCATATCAAAATCTTCCTGATGTGGATGTGTCATCTGGTTCTGATGACATTATGGTTGATCTTGATGACTTGAATGTGCTGAGGTTGTAGTTGGCAGAGTAGGATGCCATACATAAAAGGTTACAAGAAGATAGAGAGGTTGAAAAGGTAAATGCTTTGATAGAGAGGCAGTCTCTTATTAGAAAAATAAATGAAATGAAGGAGAGAAACAAAATGCTTGCTTCTGCTCCTAAAACATTGTAGCATCATGTTTTTGGTGATCTTGATGCCTTGAGGAGTGAGCAAGAATGCTTACTATAGGATCATGAATTTGAAAATGAGGGCCATGTGGTTAGACAAGTACAAAGCTATGTCCCTTTGCCTAAAGATAAAGATGGGCATAGGATTACCAGACCTACTGTTATTATAAATGAGAAAGGAAAGCAGAAGATGGTGGGTGACCAAGCAAGCAAACCAGTAACAATACCAGGGATCCCACCACCTGATTCAAATAAGGACACTGAAATGGAGAGAAGGAGAAAAGAAGATGGGGACCTTGCAAGAGAACTAGAGAGAGCTGAAGTTGACACTGCCATTGTAGAAAAGAAAAGGAAGATCCAATTTTTGTGGGCTTCTTTAGCTAATGCTCTTGGCCCATCTGCTACTAAACTAGGTATGCCATCTATGACTATTTCTTTTCCACTTAGTAATGCTACTAGTTCTTTTCCTTCTTCATCTGCTAGGATAGGTGCAGATCCTAGGTAGCAGTCAAATGCATAAATAAATGTAGATGCTAATGTTGATCCTAGGGTTAACACTAGTTCGAGCTTCCAAAGAAGACCTATGTAATTAGAAGGTTATAGGAAAATAAGTTTTGATGGAATTCCTGGCTATCCAAATGCTTTTCCAAATGATATTAGAGATAAGGTACCTAAGTTTGCTGGTAATAATGCTATAAGTTGTGAGGAGCATCTTAGGTTATTTGTTGATATGCTTAATGATTATGAGGTAGAGCATGAGGATGTTGTCATGAAATTGTTTGTTCAATCTCTAATTGAGGATGCTAGAGATTGGTTTAAGAGGCTTCCTGATAAATGTATTGATACTTGGGACTCTTTTGAGAAATGTTTCAAAGACTAGTATGGTGATAGGCCTAATGATAGCTTCATGTTGAATGAATTCAATACCATAAGGAAAAATCAGAATGAGTCTGCAGCCGAGTTCAACATGAGATTTCAGAAGGGTATGCACAAGTTGTTCCAAGTCATGTGGTTGGATGACAATGTCTATCTGACTACATATTTCAAAGCATTTGATGGGAAGATGAGATATTTATTGAGGGATAAAGAACCAAGAACTCTTAGGGATGCTTTTACGATTGCTACCAATATTGAGAACAACATGAAAATATCAGGAAAATTGGGTGGAAAGAGAGATGACCCAAAGTTGTTTGGGGATAGGAGATACAAGAACGAAAATGATAAGAATGTTGGATCTAGGAGGCAAGAAGAAGATAAGCTGGATAAGGTGATTAATGCATTGAATGATTTGAAGGCACCTACAAATAGGACATCAATGCTCCTACCAATGAAAGGCCTCGGTTCAACAATAATTTTAGTAACCAGAATAGACTACAGAATTACCCCTACAACACCCAATGGAAGGATGGAAAGCCTATTGTCCCTGCTGCAAGAGGAAACAATGACAAAGGTATCCCTAACCCTCTACATAAAGCTTCAATAAATGTCATGGAAAATGTACCATGGTGTGTTGCATGCCAGTCCCCTCATTTTGCAGAGCATTGTGTGGTTGTACAATCTATGGCTGCAAATCAAGATTGTGGTGATGAGGAGATAGAACAAGGAGAAGAACAAGATGATGTTGGTTGCAACATGGCTTCTTCATATCTAGGATATGAAGATGATTCTGATTTTGATGAAGAGACATAGTCAAGCCCTTTTTCATCAAGAGGTTTTTTCTGATGGTGACTGCATTGATCAGAAAAAAATGTAACATAAACTCTTCTCCTAAGCCAGTAAATTTGAGAAGGCCTTCTAGAGAAGAGATGGAGAGGATTGCTGTAGAAATGATTGCCCAGGTGAAAACTAGAGGCATGGTGGCAAGGAAAATAAATGAGAAAGTTGCAGGAATATTTATAAAGAGTACCAACTCTGGAGAACCTAATGAGAACAAATCAAAGGTCGATCACATGGTAAAATTCAAGAATGTAAAAAGTAAACATTGTGAGCCTGAGGGAGTTGGAATTGAAAAGATTTCTTGTGAGATTGAGAAGCCAGTTAACACAATGGCTAAAGTTGAAAAGATGAAGGTGGTCAATACACCTAATATGCCAGACAAGCAAAAGGATGTTAAGGCAGTGTAGATTGAGATTCCTGCTTCTACCCCTGTTGACATGTTATCTGTATTGTCACAAATTACAGTTAAGGTTCCATTGTCAAAATTGTTGAGGATCCCTGAACATAAAGATAAAGCTATTGCATGGGTTGGTAATACTCACAAAAATGATACTCCATGCAATGGATCTCAGGATAAAGCTTTGAAGGATGTTGCTTCTCAAGGAATTGTGTCTCAAATTCCTCCAATATATTTGGATATTTCTGTGAATGCTAGCCTTGAAAATATTGACCCATTCTTCTTAAGTGTTCTTGTGAATGGGATGAAGTTAAGAAATTGTACGATTGATAGTGGTTCCTCTAATACTGTCATGGCTTTCAAAATCATGGAAAGATTGGGCCTTAAAATTGATACAGTGTAGGGCGGGTGTTGTGCAATGGATCAAAGGGAGGTACCAGTCATTGGGACTATCAATGCAATGCCATATAGGTTGGCAGCATATCCAGAGAAAGAGCTAACAATGAGTGTTTTGGTGGTGGATATCCCTCCTCATTATGGGATGTTGCTATCTAGAAGATGGAGTGCTGCTATGGGTGGAAGTTTACAGTGTGATTTGTCCTATGCAACTTTCAAGATTGATGATCAGTTTGTCAAGATTGAACGAGAGCCAAGAGTATGCCACATGATTGAGAGAAACATAGATAATGAAACTACATGTTTTGTGGATACTGATGTAAATGCTTTTAGGGCAGAGATCCCTGTATTTGAAAATGAGCTTGTTTTGTCACCTATTTCTACTGAGGTAGGTGCTGACTCTGTGAAGGGTGATTTGTGGGTCATGTACTTTGATGGTGCAAACTAAAAAGATGGTGTAGGAATAGGTATTTTACTTATTTCTCTTGATGGAAACACCTACAAGTTCTCTTTCACATTGAATTTATTTTGTACCAACAATATAGTAGAATATGAGGCCTTGTTGTTAGGACTGAGGTTGGCACAAAAGCATGATATAAAATGCATAAGTGTTATTGGTGATTCTAAGTTGGTGGTGTCCCAAGTCAGGTCAGTATATGCTTCCAAAAATAGAAGGTTGAAACAATATAGGAATGTAGTGTGGGATTTGATTGAGCATTTTGATGCCTTCAATATTGAGTGGAGGGATAGAAGTAACAACAAGATGGCTGACTTGTTGGCCAATATTGCAATCAATCCTAATGATGTTACATTCTCTGGTATTTCTAACGTTGAAATTCAGGCTAGGCCTAGTATACCAGACAATATTGAGAATTGGCAAGTTTTTGATGATGATAATGATATTTTGAAGTTTATGGATTGCAAGGATTAGTATCATGGTCAGGAACTTGATTGTTCAGCCTTGGTTGAGTCAATAGAAGGAAGGGAGGTTGTCTTAGGCAATGAGGTCATTCAGGTTAGGACTAACAAGGTGCCCAAGGGGCTTGTTGTTTTGGAGACTATTTTTGACAACCAAGATAGAGTTCAAAAGAATATCAAAGGAGAAGATCATGTTGATCTTGAGGAAATAAATCTTGGATCACATGAGGCACCTAAGAAAGTATACATTGGCATAGATATGTCTCAAAAGGTGAGGAGACCTTTGATTGAATTATTGAGGAAATTTAGGCATGTTTTTGCATGGTCATATGATGACCTAAAGGTTTATAGAGAGGATTTATTTCAGCATGTTATTCCATTAAGAGAAGATGCTAAACCTTTCTGGAAAAATAAAAGGCCTATTAATCCTACTTTGGCACCCAAGATGCAAGAAGAGTTAATGAAGTTGAGAGATGCTGGCATTATCAAGCCTATAAGGCATTCTTCTTGGGTGTCAAATCTTGTTCCTATAAGAAAAAAGAATGGTGGCATCAGGCTTTGTGTGAACTTCAAAAATTTGAACATCAACTCATTGAAAGATAATTATTGTTTGCCCAATATGGAGGCTATGTTGCAGAGAGTAACTGGATCAGAATTGATGTCAATGATGGATGGTTTCTCTAGCTACAATCAGGTCATTGTTAAGGAATCAGATCAATTCAAGACAACCTTTACAATAGCTTGGGGAACATATGTTAATGTGAGAATGCCTTTTGGTCTCACAAATGCTGGTGCTACTTTTCAGAGGGCAATAGATGTTGCCTTTTCAAATTTCATTAATGATTTCCTTGTTGTGTATTAGGATGATTTAACTACCTATTCCAAGAAGGAAGAGGACCATTGTGCTCATTTAGAGAAAATATTTATGAGGGCCTTGGAATTTGGCATTTCATTAAACCCAAGTAAATGTGCTTTTGGTATCACAGAAGGTAAGTTGCTTGGCCACTTAGTTGGTAAGCAAGGACTGAGAATTGACCCAGAGAGAGTAGCAGCAATTGATAAAATTTAGAGACCAAAGAATGTTAAAGGGATTCAGTCCTTCTTTGGTCAGGTCAATTTTCTAAGAAAGTTTGTGACAAACTTTGCAGAGGTTACTAGACCTATTTCCAAGATGTTGAAGAAGGGATTTGTAATAAATTGGGAGGGTGAGCCTGATGAGGCTTTAAAGAATATCAAGCAGGCTATCAAAGATGCACCAATGCTAAAGGCACCTGATTATAATGTCCCAATGCATATCTTTTCTTCTGCATCTTTTCACACTATTGCTAGAGTTTTGTTACAAAAGAATAAGGATGGTTTTGAGCATCCTATTGCATTTTTCAGTAAATCTTTGCAGGCTGCAGAATTAAAGTATGACATAAATGAGAAACAGGCTTATGCACTTGTGAAGGAAATCAAGGCTTTTAGGTGTTACTTGATGGGAGCAGTTGTGATTGCTTTTGTGCCAAGTGCAACTGTGAAGGATATTTTCTCATAGCAGGAGGTGTCTGGAAGAAGATGTAGATGGATCAATAGGATCCAGGAATTCAATGTTGAGATCCAGATCACTAAGTTGGTTAGAGGATAGGTATTGGCCAAGTTGATGGCCCAATCCAATCTAGATACAAACCAGGTAAATCATTCTGAAATTGATTATACATGTGATATGGATGATTGTATTTGGTATTAGGATATTATTTACTACTTGAGAAACTTGAGGTGTCCAGATAGTATGAATGATAATCAAAAGAGGACATTGAAGTTACAGGCCATTAAGTATGTAATTGTGAAATGTAAGTTGTATAGAAAAAATTTGGATTCCATACCGTTGAAATGTATAGATGAGAATCAAGCTAATGTGTTGTCGAAGGAGATGCATGAGGGAGTTTGTGGTGGACATTATATGGGTAAAACAACTGCTCATAAGATCTTGAGAGTAGGATTTTGGTGGCCCACAATCTTCAAGGATGTAGAACAACTGGTAAGGAGATGTTATGCTTGTCAAAGGTTCTCTGGTAAGTTTAAATTTTTACGTAATGTACCATTAAAACTAGTAGAGGTTCAGGCTCCTTTCTAGTAGTGGGGAATTGATTTCATAGGGGAGATACCAAACAAGTCAAGTGGAGGACATTCATGGATCTTAGTTGCCACTGATTACTTTACAAAGTGGGTAGAAGATGTACCTACAAGGAATGCAACTAGCAAGGTGGTAATTGACTTCCTGATGAATAATATTGTTACAAGGTTTGTGTGCCCTAAGAGAATAGTGAGTGATAATGCTATGTGCTTCAGGTCTGTTGAATATAAGGACTTTTGCAAAGGCTTGGGAATTCAGATTTCTAATTCCTCACCTTATCATCCGCAAGGAAATGGTCAGGCAAAATCTACTAATAAGGGCTTGATTAAAATATTGAAGAGAATTCTGGAGAAGAATAAGAGGGCATGGAATTCAAAGCTGCCATTAGCTTTATGGGCTGATAGTGTAACTGTGAAGAAGGCAATTGGTTGTGCACCATTTGACCTAGTGTATGGAATTCATGCTAGAATGCCTCAGAATAATTTGTTGGAGATGTACAAGTTTGTGCAGTTGTATGATGATGACATTGATGAAGAAATGTAGTTGAGAATGGAGGAACTCATTAGGTTGGATGAAACTAGAAGAGAATCAGTTGCAAGGAATGCCAAATTGCAGTTGCAGGTTAAGAATCTATATGATAAAAAGACTGTTGCCAAAAAATTTGAGCCTGGTGATTTGGTGTTAGTTTGGAATGCCAGATTGGAGGATAAGAGGAAACATGATAAATTTGATCCCATCTGGTTAGGGCCATATCTGATTCATGAGAGATGGGGCCAAGATTCTTACATCATCAAGGATTTTAATGGTGATCTTCAAGAGTTGTCAGTTCATGGACAATTCTTGAAGCAATACTTCATTTGAAGTACTCTATTTTCCATGAACAGTAATTAGGGTTGTACATCTTGTAAATCTCTATATATAAGTTGCTTTCCCCTACCCTATTTTTCCATGGTCTGTCAGTTTTTGGTCCTATTGCTTGGTCTTGCCCTGCTTGTTCCTTGTTTTCTACTTTTTTTGTCCTATGGGATGGTCTACTTTAACCAGTGATTCTAAGTCCTTGCTATGCCTACAAGAGGCATACATCCCCAGACAGAGCCACTGTTAGGCCATTTTTCTATCATGGCAACATCCTTTGAAAATGGCCTCCTCCCTGCAAATGTCTCTTGGTTTGTGCCCTACCCTATGTTCCTTGTGTTGTCTCCTTACTTCAATCCAGACTGCATTTCCTAAATCATAAGGCCCAGAAAGTTATTCGAGTTTCAATGTCCGCGGGAAGCAATGATTTCAAAATTTACCACAGTGTTTTAAAAATTCCATGATGTTTTCAATCTTTTGCCAAAAATCTACGTTGTTTTTGACCCCTTGTGCTTCCTATTTTGTGTGCTTATCCTTTAGTGTCAGAAACTTTGTATGTGTTTTCAATCCTCTTTCACTGAAAACATTGTGTGTTTTTGACCGCACTAGTTCCCTATCTACCGGCTTTCCTTAAGTGCGCAAGTGCGATGGGTGGTGGGCCCAAGTTTTCATTGCTTCTTATTTGATTGGCCACTACATGGCCGCATGTCAGACTTCTTTGACATGCGATCATGCGACCGCCTACCACTTGTCTGTGTGGGTCTAGTTCTTCCTGTTGTTCATCTTGGCTGACGGTTTATTCTTCATTCAATGACCTAGCGACTAGTGGTTATCTTTGGTCTCCTGATTCTGGCGGTTAAGCAGCGAGCATCCAGTGACTCAGTGACTATTAGTCACGTGATCTATGAAAGGTTGGCGGTTATCTGCTAACCTCCAGCGACTTGGCTGGTGGTTAGTCGCGTAGTCGCTTAATTCTTGGCAGTCTGTTGGTGGGCCCGTTGTTAGGGTGGAGTGAGTTGGCATCTTTTGATTGGCTAGTGGATTGATAGGTTGGATAGCATCAGTGGGTCCATAGTCTTCTGAGGAGGTTAACGCGTGGACAGATCTAGGGGTTTCTATTATATCACTGAGCGGAGATGCTCACTTTTTAACATCATGGTATAGCGACAGCTGTCGATTCTGGTTTATGAAGAGATTGCCCGGTGGACCTGTTTGCAGTAGGTGGTGATGTGGCAGCCTGTGACTGGCTATTGCATGGTCACATAGCCCAGTTTTTGGCTATGTGATCATGTGACCGCTTGCCACATCTCCATGATGATGACTTGGCTTGTTAGATGTGCCCATGTTGAAAGCTTTAGTCTAACAGTCAGTGTATGATCAGAAAGAATATTCCAAGCCTTTACGATCATGCACCACCCATCAGATTTTATTCCATTTGCCAAGGTGTGCTGAGGTGCATGGTTTTCATTGGCTGGTAGGCACTGAGGTGGCATTGCAATTGTGGAATTAGAGGTGGGGCCGTTGTAAGAGGGGTTTGTGATGAGGATAGATCTAATGGTTGGCATAAGTTTTCATGGGATTTGTCAGAGCCATGAGATCTTATGCCAGCCATTAATTTTCAAAAGCTCATGGAAGGTGGGTCCTGTGTTAGTATGACTAGGAATGGATCAGCAAATGAAATGGTGACATGTGGCTTCGGGCGGGCCCGATTGGAGTCTTGTGTTTGGCGGTCCTGATAAAAAGGTGGTGGTGCCGATAGGATATGGTCTTGTCATGCATTCACGTGAAGATTTTGTGATTTGCTTGTTTTTCTAGCGATTACGTGAACAGCAGTCACTGAGTCACTAGATGTTTAGCAAAGGGTGCAATGCATTTTGTGAATTGGTGGAAGTTCTTTGGTCACCAGTTTGCTAGATATGTGGGGTCCATGTTTGTAGTGACTGGGTGAGAGGTGATGTGACATGTGTCAGGTGGACCCAGGTCTAAGGCCTAGTGGATTGTTTGCGGGGCTGAGGCATTGTATTCATGGGTTGTCGCATGTTCACATAACCTATTTTTGGGTTATGCGATCATGCGACCAAGCATAATTTGTTGACTGGTTTCTGTGGCAGTGAGGTTTGCGACCACACGGTTGCGCTACTAAAGATTGTGGTCAGGTTGTCGAGCCTGAGAAATATAAAGAGATCGACGATGGGGATATAAAGTTGGTGAAGGTTTAAATGTGGGCTATTGTTTCTCTGCTGGTGCCATTGATTTAGCCGTTGGGATTCAAATTCAAAATTTTCTAAGAGCTTCCAGCGCTAGAATGTACCAAATTTATGGAATTGAATGTAGAAGCGACCCTATTTGGTGAGAAATGACTGGTTTGTCATTTGCAGTGTGGTCCAGGGTGCTATTAGATTATTTGCAGAGCTTGTACCATGGTGGTTGTGTGCTCAAGGCATGTTATAGGGTGTCCTGTTGAGCTTGGTTTTATGATCCCCTGTACCTATAGAGAAGACTCTCATGATTGAGGATCAATTTTGGTTTCCTGTGGTTCCCACCCCTGTAATAACTTTTAGACCGTTTCCAGTAGGTTGGGTGGTTGAAACCCTAACCCTAGTCATCTGTAGCTTGTTGCAGATTTTCAAGATGACTAGGGGGTATAAGTTAGAGAATTTTGGTTTTTGTAAGGGTTCAAAAACATTATTGTTTTTTGGTCCCTGGTTTTTTACTGTATTATACTGATAGAGGTCTGGTTTTTTTATTTTCTCTTGTCTTGGTGTCATTCCAATTGTATGTTGATTCTGGATTTGTTAATGAAAACATCATTGAATCCCAATCTGGTATCTTGTGTATGTCTTCTTGCTTGTCTCTGAGCTCATATATGTTAATGTCACAAAGTGTGTTAATGTATGGTAAACAAAGAGTATTTTGAATTCATCTCTGAGTTTCTAACAAAGTTAGGATTAAAGTCTTTTAGGTGAATTTAGTGAGTTTGTAGCCAGGTATAGAATTTGATGTCCTTGTGCTTGAGGGAAAGGGGTAATAGGCAAAGCACTTACTCTAGTTTCCATTATGTTTGATTTGAGGTATTTAGTTGAGGTATACAGTTAGGTGATTCTGAACCCTAGGATAAGGCACTGGTCTTTCCTCTTGAGGTATGAATGGTTAACAACCACAAACATTAACATTCATTTGATAAACCTTTTTAGACTTGTGTTGAGCATTGTGTGCATCATTTTGTGATTCCTTTGAAGAAGTGAGTCAAGGGTACACCCACATGAGCATTGAGGCTCAAAGTGAAGAAGGATCTTTTGATCCTTCTCAGTTGGTCCCCTTCCTTGTGGACTTTGGAGTGGTGATAGAGTCAGGATTTTATTTATAATATCCACCAAAGTGTAAATTATAAATAAAAGGACTATAGAGTAGTATAGAAGGACATATTCATCATAGAAAGGTGATTTCATTATTATACTTAATGGATATGATATCAGCAATGTAATTAGTTTTATCAAATAGATCAAAAATTCACTGTTACTAGAAATTGCAGCAAACTTAAAGTCTCCTAAAAGAGTAGACTTTATAGTCTTTTATAAAATATCTTAACCGAATGCACTATTAAGGAGTGTTGCTAAAATCCTTTAACTAGGTAGATCTAGCTGATCATTTTGTTACTCCTAATAGGGTAAGATGACCAAAAGTGAAGCTTTGTGGGTTCCATCCTCACCGTGTGTTTTATCTTGTAACAAGGTTTTTTGTGATACCAAAATACATGTGTTATGTGTATGAAGTTTCATGTTTTCTTATTTTTTAAGATTACATTCATTTACATTTGAGTTATATTATTGAGTGTGGTGAATGCAATTGATATAGTGAGTTAATGAATTACTTATTTACAAGGATTTAGTTTGAAAGTTTTTAAGGGTACTGATTCACCCCTCCCCTCTCAGTACACACCTTTCCATAATTCCAACAATTGGTATCAGATCTAGTTCTCTTATTGAGGAAGTTTAATCACTGAAGAGAAAATATCTTAAGAATGGAAAAGTATAAGCTTGATAAAACCATTGAAAATAAGAAATCAGAAATGCATATTCACATGGAATAGTATAAGGAAGCAAAAGAAAACTGAGAGAGTCATTGGTCAAAAGGAATGAATTGGCATTTTGGCTCACAGAGACTGATTATCATGAAGAAGAGATAGAAGTTTTATTTGAATGATCTAGATTTGTAATTACATCTGATGCATCTAAAGGAACCATATCAAATCTATTTGAAAAGAATCAACACCTCACTAAACAAGTGAAAACACTGCAAATCAGTCAAGAGACTCAAATGGTAAGAATGATTGATGTCGTCAATAATGTACGATAGATAGAACAAGAAATAAATTTGTCTATTGAAGAAAGGAGATAAATAACTAAAAAGGTAGAAGAAAAGGAGTCTAAAATAATTAGAAAATATTGGTGAATTGAGAGAATAAAATGAAATAGTGAAGAATGAAGTGAAGATCTAACAATAACATAATGAGATGATAAATAAAGCTAAAGAAAGTACTAAAAGAATGGATAATTTATAAATAGTCAAAGAAGACTTGACAACACTACTGGTTTAGGTTATACCGAGTAAGGATATTCACCAAATCAAGATGAACAAAAGAAATCTATAAAATCCAAGGCCAAAGAAGCTCTCATGCTATCATTGTGGTAAAATAAGTCACACATCTAATTCCTAAAGAATAAAATCAAAAGGTATTCCTAAATCCACCCCTAAATTTGATGGTTATTGTTATAACTTAAATAAATATGGACATCAAGAACATGAGTGTATATCAAAGTTGAATAAGTCACCTAAGAAACACTACATAGAAAATCATCGTCGTACTTGAAACATGCATGCACATATATCAGAGGACTGCAGGACAAAATAAGACATATCAACCAAGAAGACAAGGTAATGCATATAATTAGGATTACAATACTTGGGTTAATTTCACAACATGTGGTGGATATGTTCATATTCTAGCTAACTACACAAGAATTCACTACAAAGGAAAATCTTCAAATTGGGCAAATTATTGAATGGCATATTTGAACTTTCCTTAGGTTGGTCATTTAAGTAAATAATGTAGAGACTGAGTACCAGAACTGTGTATTAATAAAAATGACAACACCATTAAATGAATCATGAGGATAAGGAGCCAAATGTGGAGAAGAGAAACAAATGACAATGTTGGAACAAGTATAACTAATGGGGACACCTCATCCTTTGGATTAGGTGATCTCACCACTTCCACCTAAGAAAAATCAAGTAGCTATGGAACTAAATTTCAATTAAGTTATATTTTACAATAGATCCTTATATCTATTGTGTGAATACCAAATCGGCATGAAATAAGATGCACTAGGTCATTATATGTTTGGACTTACCAATATGTAAAGGTTGTTAAGAAGGACCAGGCAATAAATTTCTAGTCGGTGAAAGTGTTAGAGATAACCGCATTGTATAGCCAACTGAGAAATGATAGTATTCACCAAGCTAAGGTGTCTATTGAGCTAACTGAGTGATTTGATTATCAATCGAGTGGTCATTGGCCAAGAATTTAATGCACCTAACAAGGTTTTCAGTTATAAATACAAAAGAAATGAACTTATTTGTTTACAAAGCATTGAAGAGAGAATCAAAGGGATTTGAGAGGGATGTGAGAAAAGAGTTTTCAAGTATTTCATAAAGATTTGAGTACATTATGAATTGTTAGAAACCAATTCAAGTAAGTTTGCAACTAACCAAACTCTCTGCACATAGTTTATCAAAAGCATTAAATTTGTAGTCATGATGGCATCATCTTCTTGAACCATTAAATCTAAGGAAGAAAATGGAATGAAGGTAACTTTTATCAAGAACACAACCTTTATAGAGTCCCACTGTAAGCTTCATCTGAAATTTGTAGCTCAACCCAATGACAAGGGCATGTTCTCCTCGATACCGCCTAGGGTTCTACTCGTGATAGATATTAGGTCTTACATCCACTATAAAATCAATGAAATTGGAGAGCTTGAGGTTGCGGTCCACTTACCAAGAGCTTTGCACTGATGGAAAACTAAAGGAAGAGCACAAACACTTGGAGGTCAAAGGGTTAACTAATTCCCTACATTTTATGAAAGAATTCAAAACATAATGGATTTAAATATAGCATTAAGATGAGTACATGAAGGAAATATATGGCTAGATGAACTAATGAAAATAGCAAAGGGTGTTATACACATGGTTATTTTGTATCCCATGAACGAAAAAGAAAAATCCCTAGGACACCTGGGGAAGAATGAAATTGAGAAGCTAACAAAAGATGAATGGGATGGAAGAGGCATGAGGATAAACACTATTAGTGACCCTGAGATGAGAAGAGATGCATATTTAATTGCATACAAGATATTCTAGTCAAGTAGAATGAATAACATTGTAGCTGGAGAGGTCAACATAGATAATAAAATTGTTAAGAAGGGTTTTCAACTCAACCTAGCTAAGTTGATGCTGAGACAATTGGAAGAGAACATGTGAACCATCAGAGTGGAAAGATGAAATAATTACAAATTTGGTTCATTATTGGTATGTACATTCTTCTATTTGGAAAACTATTTTTCAGCAATCGGTAACGTAGAATGGGATGTCAACCGACCGGTTATTGTGTAAATAATTGAATTTATTAGAAACTTAGACAAGAATTTTGTAGGTTGGTTATGGAGCATTATTTTGGAAAAGTAAAGGAGAGAATAGAGATAAGAAGAAGGATCCTATCACATCTATTAGATAAATACAAGGATGACATTTTTTTTCTCATGGACATTGACACCATCTAGTTTAAAGTAGTTGAACCAAGGACAACTTGGTTACCTCCCATGGAATATGAAATTGACATTGACCGAGCTACAAAATCTATCAAGGATTTACTTGTTGAGAATAAGGATAAAGATGTTACACAGTTTTAAAGCTATGGAGTGGAAAATATAGAATTAAAATGGGATTGGTTTTAGAAAAGATAGGAAGCAAAAAAGGAAAAAATGGTCAAAAATCTAAACAAATAATTTGGTGTAACTGATGAAGACATTGAGAAATTGATTGATGAGGAAACTGAGGAACATACAACAATTAGTGAAGATATTAAGGAAGAGGTAACCGAGTCTCACGACCATGAATAGATAGAGCCTCCTAACACTACAAAATGTAAAGGTAAATAGGTTGATACCTCAATCCATACTAGAACAAGGTTGAAAACTGGTAGTTACCACCATTGAAGAAAGGTGTTGCAAAGATAAAAAGGCCAACACTGACTCACACCTATCAGAAGAGAAAAAAACAAAGGCGACCACCAAGCTCCCTGAATAAAAAAGGAAAAGAAAACTAATTAGAGGAAAAGATGACATTGATTCAAAAGATGAGGATACTGATTAAATTTTTGTTGAAGTGAATAAAGGACCTCAAACAATTGATGAATTTGTAGAAGGAATAAAGAACATTGGAAGGATTTCTACTCCTAAGCTTAAGAGGTACCCTACTATGACCACTGAGGATCAAGATAAACTAGAGGAAGCCATAATAGGTATGATAATAAATTTCAAACAAGTTCTAGTTGATTTTTTAAGAAGCATGCCAAAAGAATAATATGACAAATTATCTACTAGATGGATGTACATACTTCAAACTGAGAAAAGGATCATAGAAAGGACACTAATTTTGGTTAGATCTAAGTTCTCTATTCCCAAGATTGATAAAGCCTTGAAATAATATAAAAGTAATTTTTTTATGAAGGCTAGGGTATTTAAAATTATTGAAGGAAAACTACAAGAGGTAGATGAAGAGAGTATAAATATATGGACTAAACTCCTAATTCCAGTAGGTAAATTTGAGCCAACTGCATCTGTAGTTGATACCGAGAAACCTCAACTCAGCATACAAGAAGGAGAACAAATAAATGTTGAGGATGAAATAATTTATATCTTGGAGGATACTAAGCAACCTAAGGAGGAAACTTAAGTAGAAGACTTCATAACAGTTGCTCAGAATGTTATGGAAGGGATTCTAGAGATGTTGAAAACATTAGGGTGTGAGGAAATACTAATTGAAGATGTAAAAGAAGGCGACTCTAGTCACGAAGCCAAAGAATATGAAGAAATAACCGATGCTACTAATAACCTTGGCAAAGAAGAAGCAACCGAGGTAGCATGTGGAAGGGTATCAGGTAACTTACCTATACTGGTACAAGATATTGATATAGTAATTGAGAACCAAACCGAGGAAGCTCCACCTGAAAAAGAAACAAATAAAACTGAAGGCAAGGGTGAGGTGACCGATAAAGATACCAAGCATAGTGGTGAAGAAAAATAAGGTGAGGCACCCACTAAGGCCATTGATGTAGCAGGTAATGCTCTAGGAACACAAGAAGAGACAATGGTAGATAATTCTACCATCGACACTATGTCACAAGCCCCCACACCATAAATTGCAGAATCAACAACTGGGAAGAATGAAAAGGAAGAAAAATCCATTGAGCCACCTAAGGTAAATCTAGAGCACAAGGCTCAAGTTTCTATTGCACAATCTCCGACATCTAGTGTGCAAGATAAGAAGAAAAAGAGGAAGCAATGAAGTAAGGGTCCAATCACACTTGATGAGATAATATAAATACCAACATGTGACCTAGGGACACTTGACCTTGAAGCTCTTCATTAACATGGAGAGCTATGCACCCAAAAGGAAGCTCAAGAGAAGTCAAGGAAAGAACACAAGAATAACAAGGTTCTAGAAGATGTAAAGGAAATATTAATGCAAGTTTCTCCCTACATCAATGTACATAAAACTGCACCAATCATTGACTAACTTGCACTATTGACCGAGACTGTCAATGGACCAACTATCAATGTTGAGAAGATGATTCAAGAAAGAGCAGAACAAAAGATTCAATATAAGCTAACTGAGAAGATCATCCTATTAATCCCTACGTTTTGTTGTCAATTAGTTTCTTACACTTAGTCATTTTCTAGGCAATGTTGGTTGGTCATCACTGCGACTGAGCCATCATGTATAGGCTGAGTCATGTATATTGTACATTTACTGAGTACTAGTTACTATCAAGTAAGACAATGGTCACCGAGTACTTCAGTATTAGCCGAGTTAGTTTATTCTAAATTATGTAGAGATATCAGTGCCGAGCACTAGGGTATGAAGAACAGTGAATGATGAGTGCCAAAGATATCAAATGTCAAGTAAGCCAAATTTGACATATGTATTTGTTATGGCACAAATAATTAGGTAAACCATTTTGGCCGGCATTAACATGATATTTATTCTTGGTAGAGGCAATCATGGAGGTGATTATACTTTATAATTGTAATCATTAATCCCTATGTAATTTATGTAACCAATTTGAATTAGGGAATGATTAAGGAGAAAAAGTAGACAATCTAGATCATAGATCTCATATGATGGAGATGATCAATTATTTATGTAAGATGAGATCCAAACCCTAAAATGTATCATGAGAGAGGAGAATTAAATGAAGAAGATCTCATACTTGTAGAATAAAAAAGTGTTTTGATTATCGAAAACATAGTTCAGTGACCGAGAAGAGTAGTGAACGATAGAATAGAGATATATTTGATAGAGGAGATCAAATCTATATTGTAAGGAGAAGATATGTAATTAGTATCATAGTGAAAACTAAAGGATCAGGTACTAAGACATTCTAATAGGTGAATCAGGTTAAATCTCTTAACAGAGTGGTTTTAATAGACTTAAGTAATTCTCTTAACTGAGTGCTTA
This sequence comes from Chamaecyparis obtusa, assembly GCA_027943335.1. Classification (NCBI taxonomy): domain Eukaryota; kingdom Viridiplantae; phylum Streptophyta; class Pinopsida; order Cupressales; family Cupressaceae; genus Chamaecyparis; species Chamaecyparis obtusa. Next base: position 414,557 of record BSBK01004031.1, read on the forward strand.
CTTTTTTGTAAGGTTAAATCTATATGCAAGGTAGATTGTATAATTCTAAAATATCATAATAGGGTAGACCCCTCATAGGGTAGATCATTATTTTATGGTCTAACTTGTAGCCCTAAGAGGAAAAATTTAAAAACTATAGTAGTGAAGATTTGTGGGTGTTATCCCTACCCCAGTTTTACCTTTCAAGGGTTTCTGGGTAACCAAAATCATTGTGTTATATTTTATTTTTATAGATGATGATTAGGATATTAGATATGTTATAGTATTAAATTTGATGTTTATGTTATGCAACTTAGTTTATATCAAAATGAAATGATTGGTTGATATCTGATTCACCCCCCCTATCAGTATCTCACTTTCCCATAATAAATTTCCAACAATTGGTATCAGATATTAGTCTCTTAAAGAAGTCTAACCACTTGTGAGTCAGAGATCTTGAGATGGACATATATAAGTTGGGAAAGATCATAGAGAATTAGAAGATTGACATTCAACTTGTATTACAATAACTTGAAGGAACCAGAGGTGAACTGAAGACATCCTTAAGTAGAAGAAGAGAAATATCATTACAGCAGAATGAAACTCAATACCAAGAAGAGCATAATATAAGACTATTTGATAGTGGCAACTCTACTAAAAGTTACAAAGCTATAAAATAACTACTAGAGAAAAACAACATACTAAATGAGGACATCATAAATCTTAAGAGAGACCAAGAAATACAATCAGCAAGACTCTGTGAAGTTGTTGAACATAAAAAGAAAGCTAAAGAAGATAAGACAATGGCTGAAGAAGATAAAAGATAAATATCTATGAGATTTGATGAAATAACATGTGACCTATAGAGGTTGACAAACAATCAATTGGACAAAGGTTAAGCGACAATATCAGTATGCTATATATTTGTAATTTCATGTCATTTTGACATAAGCATGATAAGCATGTTATGTTTGGTATGGACAAGCAAAAGAGTTCTTGAAGCAAGAAGCCAATTTCAAAGCAACAGTTATCAGACAGAGAAGAGCAGAGTACAGAGACATTCAGATTAAGCAAAATGAGACAAGGCTACCGTGTAGTTTAGAGATAATATTTTCACATATCAAGGTGATATTTATTTAGTACTTAATAGATCTATTTTAGACAAGACTAAGTTGTCATTTGTAGATACATCCTATTATTCTCTAATCATTGTAACAGAGTTAGCAAAAATCTCTTAATAGAGTAGACCTAACAGTCTTTTTTGTAAATATCTTAACTGAGTACACACTCAAGTAGTGTTGTTAAAATCCTATAACTAAGTAGATCTATCTGATCTAATTGTTACTCCTAATAGGGTAAGATCATCAAAAGTGATCACAACTTGTAGCCCTAACAGGAAAACTTTATTATCTGCAGTAGTGAAAAATTTGTGGGTGTCATCCCCACTACAGTTTTTACCTTCTAACAAGGGTTTCTGTTTAACCAAAATACTTGTGTTATGTGACTGAATTTTTATTTTATTTCATGCAATTTACATTTCCAAGTTAATTGAATGAATAGATTCAGTTGGGTAGACTAGTACACTACTGTTTGTTGATTGAGTTTCAAGTTGAAAGTTTTTGCGGGCACTGATTCACCCCTCCCCTCTCAGTACCCTATCTCTCCATTCAAACATTAAGATCAAAATCATGGTTAAAGAACCTATTAGTATCTAGGTCCATGGTATCCATCATAAAAAATTTCATTGATCTCTCATTTTGGTTGTCTATATGTAGATCATGGTGTGTTTTATTTTTATCTTTTTTTTTCAATAAAGCTTAAAGTATCAGTTCCTATAAGAAGATATTTTAGTTTTTCTATGTTCTTCCCATTGTTTTCAAAGTTTCTGAGAGAGATCTTGGGAAAATTTAGATTTTTTCAAGTGGGAAAAATTATCATAAGTAGCTTCATCCAAGTTTTTTGGTTGGCGTCTGTTAGCACCTTGAAAAATTTTCATGGCTCTAGCCCTTTTCTTGTCGTCTTTGTAGTTATTTTTAGGTGCCTGGCATAAACCCTTAGTTCAAAAATTCAAAAATGTAGCCATTGTGTGGAAAAACCCTTTGTAAAGCCCTGGCCTCTTTCTAATTTTGTGTTACTTTATTAAGGTCACTTAAAAGGTCCTATAGCGCATGTGCTAAATTGTTCACCTCTTTGTCACATGATCGCATGAACCTTTTTCATGCTTTGCGATCATGCGACTAAGGTTTGATGTCAGCCCCTTTGATTTAATATTTCCCTAGGTCTAGCATTTTAATTATTTCCTAAAGTCCTTAGTGCTTTGTATTTTCCTCGGCTCGGCTCTGACACCATCTTAATCCAATTGTTGTCGTGAAAGCACAACTATTTTGTCAGAGGCTTGCGCTTTTGTGACAGCAATTGATTCATTTCCATGACGTAACCTTTCAATGCAGGCAGGTCCACTACCAGGTTGGCTCATGTGGTGGTCTCTCATTCATCAAGATATCCTATAAAGCACAGCGGGCCCATTATCTTAATCAGATGATTCTAGATCAATGGTTGGTGAATAAGCACATAGAATCTTTTCAGCCCTTCAGATCTTGCGCCTGCCGTCTGATCTTCCAGGAAGTATATTGTTCTTGGTGGGTCCTAATTAACATGTAGGCACAGTTGGCATTCTGCAATTGGTCCACAAGGTAATGACTTGGTGCTTGTCAGTGGGACCTAGTTTTTGAATGCGTGAGAGGGTCCTGATGTTGTCAGTAAATCAATGGTTGGCATAAGTTCTTATGAGATGTGTCAGAGGTTTAAGATCTTGTGCTGACCGTTGATTTCACATCCTGTCAGAGGGTTGTCAGGATAGGGTAAGATTCTTCATCTGACGGTTGTCTTATGATCTAAAGGAATCTGGGAGGTCTATGCGAAGATGAGATAACCGTTGATCTTCTTGAGGTGGGCCCAAGTTTTTGTCTAAGGTCTTTTAGTGGTTCTGATAAAGTGTTTAGCGGGCCAACAAAATCTTAAAGGCCTTTCTCATTCGCACAATAAATTGGTGATGTTCTAAATCGATTGGCGATCCAATGAACAAGCATTTGCATAATAGCTAAATGAACTGGCAAAGAGATGAAACACTCGGCGAATAGGTACTAGCCTTCAGTCGTCGGTTTGCTGAATAAGGGACCGAGGTTAAATGTTCTCCTTAGTCGCCAGGTCATGGAGTTAAAGATGGGTTAAGGTTTTCATTCCACGAACAGGAAAAAGCATTGTCACGTAGTCGCTAGGAGTAAACCTTGAGGCTAGTAGTTGGGTTAAAGACATAAAGACCATGAAAAGGACTAATTGGATGGTCATGACTTAAAGATAGCTTAGATTCAAATACTGGCCGCCAATTTGCTGCTGGCATTATAAAACTGACTGTTGAAATTCAAATTCAAATTTTGAGAGGGTTTCCTATGACTAGAAGGACTAAAATTCAATGCAGAAGCGACTGGAGCTAGTAAGAGATGATTTGTTTGCTATTGCAATGTGGTCCAGGGTGTGCCATGATCATCTGCAGGGGTTTGTACTATTTTTTTGTGCTCGAGGCATGTTGCAGGTGGCCAAAAGGGTTGACAAATTCAGAATTCTATGATTTTCAGTACTTTCCCAGAGATCTATCATAAGTGCAAATCTTTCTCAAGCATGGCCGACTAGTTTTCATCCGCTGTAATAAATTCTTGATTGTTTTAGTTGATCTAGTGCGTGAAACCCTAACCCTAGTCATCCGTAGCTTGTTGCAAGCTATTTTAGGTTTCCAAGATGACTAGTGGTGGTATATATTATAGCTTTTTTGACTTAGTGAGGGTTCCAAAACTTTCTTTTTGGTCCCTGATTGTTGATGTTAATTTACTGAGCAAAGAGAGCCTGGATTTTTGGTCTGTTTCTTTGGCATTTTTTTGTTTGATAATGTATTGATTTTGCAAGTCTTAATGAGAATATAGTTGAATTCCAATTTCATAGTGGTGTATGTCTTCTTATTTTTTTCTTGAGCTCATATATGTTAATTTCACAAAGTGGGTTAGCATATGGTAAACAAAGAGTATTTTGAAATTATCTTTAAGTTCCTAACAAAGTTAGGATTAAATTCTTTGAGGTAGTTTTAGTGAGTTCATGGTTGGATAAGGATTTGATGTCCTGGTATGTGAGGGAGAGGGATAATAGGAAAAGTACTTATCTTGAATTCACGTGTATTTGAGTTAGGGTTTAGTTGATATATGTTATTAGGTGACTCTTTGCCCTTGGTTAAGGTGTTGATCCATTCTCTGGAGGTTGTTCATCATCAGTCACACACACACACATTTAAATGATAAAATCTTTTAGTTAGTAAGTAAATGGTATAGTGGTATATTATTTTGAGACTCCTTTGGAGAAGTAAGTCAAGGGTACACTTGCCTGAGCATTAAGGCTCAAAGTGTAGGAGGTTCTCATTGTTGATCCTTGTTAATTGGCCCTCTTCCTTGTAGACTTTGGATTGGTGATAGAGTCAAAGTTATATTAAAGTTATCCATCAAAGTATAAATCTACAAGTTGAAGATCAAAGGGAACTCCCAACAGCGTCCATGTGTCTTTTTGTTTTCTTCTAGGTAAGTATAATTAACATCATTTCATAACCCACTAAAATTTTAATGGAATATATTTGGGTTGGTACACAAGTACCAAACAAAATTTCACTTTTTGTTGAAGGTAGTGTAAAGGTAGAAGTGAAGGTATTTAGAATGATAGGATAGTGTTTTTTGTGGTTTTAGGCATTAAATCATATGGCTGGGCTTTAACAACTACTACCTTACAACACAATGTGAAGGGATATTTTAAGTTACAATAATTATTTAGGGATATCCATAAATACAAGAAATAAGGTCCTTTCTTATAATTTTAAAGGCATTTTCTCATATTATAAGGTCATTACAATGATTAGGAAAAAAATTATGCCCATATCTTTGCAATATTTGACTGAATTTGAGCACAATGAGTTCTTGCATTCTTTAAAAGCACAACGAACTCACAAAGAACAAAGATGACTACAGATATGGGAGGAGAAAATACTTCTATGGAGGTTGTTGTGTCCCTTGGTTATGTGAATATTAATGGTTATGCATCTTACGCAACCCATGCAATGCCACTAAAGAAAATTTATGCAAAAAAAAAGACAAAGTACAAGGTCATGACCAAACAACCATCATTTCTAGTGTATATGCTTGAAGAAGTTTATGACCCTTACCTGCAAAAATATCCCAAAACCCTTCGACAAGGTAATTATCAATGAATGTTGGGAAGAAAGAATAGTTTTGAGTCTTTATCTACTTCTGTTAAGATTTGGGAATGTGATCTACTATAATATATGGTTCCAAGAGTTCTACATTGCCCATAATTTATTTATCTTTGTGCAGAGTTTTTCAATGCAAGGAATGATATCATCAAGGGTTAAAAGTTGAGGGTAATTATAAGTGCTAAGACTATTTGTGACATATTATGAAATCCTCCACCTACATCCAATGTTTTATCATTTAAAAAAGAAATCTTGGAAGCATATTGGACTACAAGGTGAGACAAGTTTAACTTCTACAACTATTATTTAAACAAAGATTCACAAAATGATGTCTTTCCCTAGTTTCCTTATGAAATCAAGGGGCTTACTCATGATGAAATACAAGATGTAAAATCAATTATTTCTTTTATTTATATTTTTGAACATGATTTTGATGTCCAACCCTTCCAAATGGATATTCTTTTGAAACTCCATAAGAAAAAAGAACCTTTCTAGTTTGATTTCGCTAAATATTTGGCTCATGAAATCATTTCCCTATTGACCCACTTTGTCCAAGAATTCACTTTCCACCACTTTTATTTCTTCATGCATATGTTTCTATAGAAAAATTATGAATTCTTTGGCCACTTCATGATCCTTTGTACCCATGATTCCAATAACAAGAATTTGCCCGCCACCATATGGACTTAGATCTTGTCATCCATGCATGATATTTACAGATTCTCCCAAGATTTCTTGTTTCCCATGATGTGTGATTTCCAAAAATGGGATCCTACATCAACCTCATATTTTACCAATGAGTAGATGAGCTAGATTACTACTTCTTATCCAAAAGTGAGTAGTTTTTTGGAGCATATTTTTTAATGTTACATGTGCATAGCTTCACAAAGGAACCCTTATGACTACTAATTTGTACATCTAGATGCACTATAGCCTTTGAAATAATAAGATATTTGGTGACTATTGCATATTGTATTGTCTTAGGGAAGCATGACTAGGAAATAATATAGAATAAGAAGACTCGAGGACCAGTAACACTAGATAGAAAAAAGAAGATGAGGGAGTGCTAAATAATAAGTTGCTAAAAATTTTCCATTTGTTGATTATTGATAAGTGGAACTTTGACCTAGGCGGCTTCCTAAAAAAGAGGAATAATAGCATCAAGCATGTGGCCCATGAGTATGTGGGTACTCACATGATTCCAATGTCATTAGACCTGTATTTTCATATCTATTTTCCATTGGTGGCCAAAGATGAGCATCTTCCATGGCACAAGTTCTATAGGCCTACTACAAAGATAGATCCATCAAAAAATGTTCTAGCCAATATGAAATGCATGATGGATGATGATGATGATTCGTCAAAGGAGAAGTGCTTGGATTTCTTTATTTATAGGGGATAATTCATCCAACATCAAACCAACATTAGCAATTATCCTTTGGATGAGAAATGTAAAAGGCCTTGGAATATTATACATAAATATGAAAAACCTACAAGCCCAGAGCACCCCCTACCTCTATATTGAACTAATATAGAGTAGGTAGTTCCCATGATGATTCTACCATCCACAAAGGTGGTGGCTCATTATTCTTAACCTACAAAATTTTTAACAACCTCTGGTTGATCAATGAGGTTAATAACTCAAATCAATATGAAGAGAGAGATGAAACTACTTCCTCTTTATCACAACAAGTTGAAACTATTGTTACACCCTCATCGTCAAAGAAGAAAAATAATGGCAGTGGCCTAGGGAGTGTTTCAGTATTAAATATTTCAACATCTATTCTGACCACAACAATAGTTCAGGTATTTTTTTCTTCCCTCTTATCTATTCTCACTCTCTTATTTCTTCTATTTCACTTGCCACTGCTTCCACTCTGCCCTTAATTGTGTTACCTATTCCCCCTCCCACCGCTACTTCAGCAAGAAATCAAGTAAGAATTGCTACAATTTTTGCATCCACTATAGAATTTATTTCACCCAATGTATTGGTCACCCCTACTCCCAATTCATTTTCCATACTCATGGTTAGAAGAGTGTGAACCTATGACACCACTCTATTGGTTTTCTCAAGCTCAATCCCCTATGCTTTGTATGAGATCCCATCGAGTCTTGTTTCCACTCCTACTCATATTCCTCTAATCCCACAAATTATTCCTCCATTTCCCCTTCTACAATCTCCTTTCCATTGCAAACCCAATCTTAGGTAAAAAAAACTTATGCACTTCCCTTGGAGTACCATTTTCTAGGTAGTATGCTCTCTCTAATGTGGAGTTTCAATAAAAATTTGATGTTAGGATGTTGGTCTGGTCTCATAGTGTTCAAAACAAATATATATATATGAAGGGCCACACCACCCTTACCAACTCATAACCAAATACATAGCAACATGGAGACAAAAAAAGACAAAATGCTTTACAAAGCATAAATTAATATTTGAAAATCATTACAACTTGAGAGATCTTACAACATGAGAGCTTACAACTTGAGAGCGTTTACAACTTGAGCTTCTTCCCCAATACAAGATCTTACAACTTGAGAACTTCTACAATTTGAGAGCTTCTTCTCCAATAGGAGATTCTACAACTTGAGAGCTTGCTTATGAATGCTCCTATGCCTTCTTTATATAAGAATTTACCACCCAAGATATTACAACACAACCAATATGAGATAAAAGGTAAATGCAACTACCTTGATACAAATATTAAATTTCCATCCAATTAATATTAAGCACCACCATGTACGCCAATTAGAAAATTGCATTACTTTTGTGTCCAATAAGAAAATAGAAAGGTATAACTAGCTAGCTACAAATATTAAATGCAAGAACTTTCCACAAACTTCTAAAATGCCACCTACACACCTCGATAAATGAAATGATTTATATTTTTATTTTTAGATTTCTTTTTATTTTTTATTTTATTCCACCTATGCACCTTGGAAAATGAAATAACTTCTTTTTTTTTTCTTTGTTTCTTTTTTTTCTCTTTTTTTTCTTTGTTTCTTTTTTTTCTCTTTTTTTTCTCTTTTCTTTCTTCTTTTTTTTTTTTTTTTTTTTTTCTTTTTTTCTTATTCTTTTTTTTCCTCTTTCTTTTTTTTTCTTTTTATTTTTCTTTTTATTTTTAAAATCATTCCCCCTTTTATTTTGTGATGCAAGATGCTCCTACATTAGACACCCAAGGTAGGAAAAATTTTGTGGATATGGATTCACAAAATGTAGTCGCTACTAACATTTTTTTTCTCCTCTTCCAACACCTTGCTGGAACAAGCATTTGCTATCGATATATTTCTTTTTTCCTTCTTTTCCAACACCTAGTTGGAACAAGTATTTGATGTTGACAATACTCCTTTGCAATCAACTTCATCCATCTATAACTCTCATTCTCCTCCAAACTTGTAGGATCTAATACACTTGTAATAAACTCTATAATGTCATACAAATCTTCTATTGCATACCAAACATCACTTACAAAGTTCTCATATAAACCATCATCATTATCTTTCAAATCCATCTCAAAGTTAGCATTCCATCATTCATAAAAAATTACTTCTTTCATATCTTTAGCTTTGTTTTCTTCTTTTGTGTCTTCAACAAGGCATGTAACAACTTCTTTCCTTTGACCTCCAACTAAGGCATTCCACTCTTCCTCAATTGCTGCAATCTTTATAATAAATCATCTTCATCAATGTCAGGTTCATGAATCTTTTCATCTTCATGCTCTACCATTTCTTTTGTATCGCATGCATGATACTCCAATGTATCTTGGTTCTTTGCTATATCCAAAAAATTGTTATTATCTCTTTGAATCACTCTTCTCTTTTTCAGCTTCAAATCCAGTATTGCAACTCTTGTCTCTTCTTGATATCTCTCTTTAATTTTCTCAAGTCTAAGGATTATAAGAATTCATCCAATCAAAAAAGTCATCTTCTTCTTTCTCTTCTCCATGCTTGCATCGGCTTAAGGAAAAATTCAACTAACCCAAGGTCCTGTTGCAAACTACCTCACGCTCGGTGATCTATCTATACACTCAGGAACTCCTACTCTAATACCACTAATGAAGGGCCACAACCACTCTGATACCACTAATGAAGGGCCACACCACCTTTACCAACTCATAACCAAAAACATAGCAACATGGAGACAAAAGAAGACAAAATATTTTACAAAGCATAAATTAATATTTGAAAATCATTACAACTTGAGATTTCTTACAACATGAGAGCTTACAACTTGAGAGCTTCTATAACTTCAGCTTCTTCCCCAATACAATATCCTACAGCTTGAGAACTTCTACAATTTGAGAGCTTCTTCTCTAATACAAGATTCTACAACTTGAGAGCTTGCTTATCAATGCTCCTATGCCTTTTTTATATAGGCATTTACCACCCAAGATATTACAACACAACCAATATGAGATAAAAGGTAAATGCAACTACTTTGATACAAATATTAAATTTTTACCCAATTAATATTAAGCACCACCATGTGGGTGAATTAGAAAATAGAAAGGTATAACTACCTAGCTACAAATATTAAATGCAAGAACTTTCCATAAACTTCTAAAATGCCACCTAAACACCTCGATAAATGAAATGATTTATATATTTTTTTAATATTTTAAAAAAAAAAATTATTCCACCTATGCACCTTGGAAAATGAAATAACTTTTTTTTTTTTTTTTCTCTCTCTTTTTTTCTTCTTTTTTCTTTTCTTTTCTTCTTTGAGCATCTTACATCATATATATATATATATATATATATATATATATATATATATATATGAATACCCCTTGGGCCTAGGGTGCACTCATTTGAAAAAGAAGAGAAAAAAACACTTCCTATTCCCATCTTTATAACCCAGAGTGCTAAAGCCAATGGGAAAAATGACCTCTAATGATTATGCAGTATGCAACATGGGTATTAATATTATTTCTGTATAACTAGAGGATAGGATAGTGTGCACAAAGGAGGCTCATAGGATTATTTTCTTTGATTATATGAAAAGGGCCAAGAGGCTAGACAAAATCTCCATGGAGCTACATAGAGTCAAAACCAGAAATGATTTCTTTATAGGTAGAGATAAATTTTTAGAGGTGGAGATTACACATCTCTAGGTGTAAGTTAAAAAAGAGAATGTAGAAAAAGATTCTTTGTAAGAGAAGGTCAACAAAATGATAGAAAATATGCAGCAGGGACAATAGGAAAATAATGAAGATTTGAAGAGGCTTATTGAGAAAGAGTCAGAGCTAGCCTAATCAGAGCCTAGTCTCCAAAGTATGGCATAACTCTAGGGTTAAATAAAGATACTAACTACTGAGGGGTGGATTTGAAAAGAGTTGAGTGTTTCTCAAGAACTACTTTCCCAAGAGAAGAGATCAAAGGAAAGTGAGCCTAAAAAATATAATGGTAAGAAAAAAGAGGCACAAGAATCCAAATGTAATGTAGAAGAGGCCTTCAGAAATGAAAAGGAGAGGTTGGATCAAAGTAATGAGAAAATACAAGAGAAAATTATGGAGATGGTAGACTTACCTTTTAAAGTAAGCAATGCAAAAAAAAAAGAGAATTTTTTTAAAGAAAATCTTTTTGTGAAGGAAGCAGAAAACCAGTTACTGACTCAAGGTGCCTACAAACCTCCATCTTCTACCATATATATTTTTCTAATTTTTGAAGGTATTCCTTTTACAGAATGAAAAAAAAATAAAGTAATTCATTTATTCTTTCCATCCAAACTTTATATTTTTGAGCTAGGATCATTTTTTGTTCGCCGAGGTTAAGCCCATCCTCAAGAACTTCTTTGATTTTGTAATGCCAAAGATTTTCAGTGCTCAAATATTTACTAGCTAGATATATACATGCCATTAGATCAAGAGGTAGTAGATGCAAGTTTTTCAGATCAGAATGATTAAATATTATCAATCAATGTGATAATCAACTACCACAAGGTGGCCCTATGAACCCATACCACTTTAACTATCATGGAATCTATCATAGCGAAGGAAAAGGGATGTCTTAAGGAATTGGTGGAGCATGGATTTCTATCCCCTCTCTATCTAGATGAGTTCAAGATGCAATCAAAGGAGGTAGTTGCAATAATTAATCAACAATTAAATGATTTCATTTGGAAAATTCTCCACACAATCCCAGAGGAAGAATTTTTTGGAATATTAGTTCTTAAAAATTAGGTCCTTGCACATGGAAGAAGAATTACACCCATTGCAAAGGGACATGGACAATCTCCTCAACGTTGGCTCATAGTCTGCAATGTTCTTGAAATTAGAGATAAGGGTTTTAAATCCCATAGGAAGGGTTCCCCTAGGAGTTTCCATACTGTGAATAATTTTTTCACCCAAGTTTGCTAATTATTTTTCCTTAGTTTCTTTCTTCCCTTTAGCACTTTTTTTTTGGGAGGATCATTGTGTATATTACCATATGTTCATATGGTGTTCTTTTGAATTATTTTTCCTTTTTGTTTCAATAAGGTCCCTACTCACACACCACATTTCCTTTGAGTTCTCATAGAATATCTTTTTCAGTGTCAAGCCAGGGCTTGTTCAGAGTCTTACACATGGATGTCTTGTGATCTCTTGAAGAGGTCTCTTTTTGTGTAGATCTATCTTTAGTGCCAACATGTCGCATGTGACTTCATTTTCATCTAAGGTACTTGTTCATGTCGTTCTTGGCCTTTTCTAGAGGAAATGCACATGTTTGTCTGACATGGATTTTCATTCAAGAGAGATTCAAAGAGAGATTTCTACACATCCTTTTATTTGCAACTGAATTTCTACACAAGTCTTGTGCTTGAGAGATTATTTTATTTTCATTTGTGTGCACATCTGTCAATAAATATACTATGATGATGATTAGAGAGGGTGGTTATGTTACTCCTAAATGGATTAAGAGTTGTCATTAGTATTCATCTGTACAATCCATAAATAGAGAAAGATAGATCAATCAATTATAACTATAAAGTAGTCACCGAGCATAGAGATTAATGAGTGCAAGAGTCATTGAGGGTCAGTATAATATCGAGACAAAGACACAACATTTATTGAGTAATCCAAAGTTCACATAGAAGTTTGAAATGACACATAGTTCAAGGTGAATAACTTTTTTTTGAGAAAGAAAATGGATTACCAAGATTGAGGTGAATATTTAATACGAATGTAATGATTTAATAACTGATGATTTCTATGTAAAGATAGTCTAGGTTAATCATTAGAACTATTGATCTTATATTTTCTAAGATAGTGTAAAAAATCTAATTAGGTCAAATCATTTTGATATAACAATTTTAAAGATGTCATTTAAAAAAATTATCATCAAGAAGTAGTTGCACTCAAGGACATTTGAAGATCAGACAGGGTTATGTTAAATCATAGACAACATATTTAGTTTATCAAAAATAGTTCAACGCTACCAAGCAAAACAAAAAGACATATTCATCACAACAAGGTGATTTCATTATTGTACTTTTAATGGATCTGATATCAACAATGTAAGTTGTTTTCTCAAACAGATCAAAACTTCAGTGTTACTATCTAGAAATTATGGCAAACTTAAAATATCCTAACAAAGTAGACTTAACAGTATTCTATAAAATATATCAACCGAGTGCACACTTAAGGCGTGTTGCTAAAATCCTTCAACCAAGTAGATCTAGCTGATATTTTTATTACTCCCAATAGGGTAAGATCACTAGAAGTAAAGCTTTGTGACATCCATCCCCACCACTTATTTTACATTCTAGCAAGGGTTTCTATGATTCCAAAATACATGTGTTATGTTTATGAAGTTTCATGTTTTCTTATTTGATTAGATTAGACACATTTACATATCAGTTATGTTATTGAGTGTATGATAAATGAAATTGATATAGTTGATTAATATATTACATGTTTACAAGGATTCAATTTGAAAATTTTAAGTGTATTGATTCACCCCTCCCCTCTTAGTACACACCTTTCCATTATTCCAACAATTGGTATCAGAGCTAGTTCTCTTGTTGAGAAAGTTTAATCACTGAAGAGAAAATATCTTAAGGGTGGAAGGGTAATGCTTGATAAGACCATTGAAAATTAAAAATTGGAAATGTAGATTCACATGGAACAATATAAGGAAGGAAAATAAAAACTAAGAGAGTCATTGGTCAAAAGGAAGGAATTGACATTTTGGCTCAAGGAGATTGATTATCAGGAAGAAGAGATAGAATATTTATTTGAAGGATCTAGATCTAGAAGTATATCTTATGCATCTAAAGGAACCATATCAGATCTATTTGAAAAGAATCAACACCTCACTAAATAAGTGAAAGCACTACAAATCAGTCAAGAGACTCAAATGATAAGAATGATTGACATTATGAACAATGCAAGATAGGTAGAACAAGAAAGAAATTTGGCTATTGAAGATAGGAGAGAAATAACTAAAAATTTGGAAGAAAAAGAATCTAAAATACTTAGGGTTACCAAGAACCATTTTGAAATATCCAATCATATGGTTGTCATGAGCCAAGAAGTCAACTAAGTAAATAGTGAACTTGCAAAGAAGTTAGAAGATATTGGTGAATTGAGAGAAGAAAATGAAAGACTAAGGAATGAAGTGAAGATTCAACAATAACATAATGAGATGATAAAAGAAAGCTAAAGAAAGTACTAAAAGAATGGATGAATTTATAAACAGTCAAATAAGACTTTATATCAGTACTAGTTTAGGTTATACCGAGCAGGGAGAGTCATCAAAATAAGTTGAACAAAATAATTTCTATACAAATCTAAGGACAAAGAATCTCTCATGTTATCATTGTGGAAAACTAGGTCACACATCAAATGTCTATAGAAGAAAAGAAAAAGGTATTCCTAAATCCACCCATAAATTTGATGGTTATTGTTATAACTGTAATAAGTATGGACATCAAGCATATGAGTGTAGATCAACGCTGAATAAATCACATAAGAAACACTACATGGAAAAGAATTTTTGTACTTGCAACATGCATGGATATATATCACAGGAATGCAAGAAAAAGATGAAGCAAGCCTAGAAACTCAAAGAAAAGGTAATGCTTATACTTGGGATTACAATACTTGGGTTAATTGCACAACATGTTGTAGATATGGTCATATTACAACTACCTACATGAGAATGCACTGGAGAGGAAATTATCAAATTTGGACAAATTCTTGAACGACATGTTTGCACTATCATAAGGTTGATCATATAAGTAAAGACTGGAGAGACCAAGTAACATAACCGATTATTGATGCAAATGAGAAAAACATTGAAGGAATCATGAGGATAAGGATCCAAATATGGAGAAGAGAAAAAAATGACAATGATGGAACAAGTATAACTATCGGTGCCACCTCATCCTTTGGATTAGGTGATCTCACCACTTCCACCTAAGAAAAATCAAGTATGGAACTGAATTTCAATCAGTTATATCTTATAATAGTTCCTTATATGTATTGTGTGAATACCAAATCAGCTTTAAATAAGATGCACTAGGTAGTTATATATTTTGAGTTACAAATATGTAAAGTTGGTTAAGCTGGACCAAGTATGAAATTTCCAGTCGATGAAAGTGTTAGAGACAACCGAGTTACCTATTCAACTAAGCATTGATAGTATTCAGCAAGATGAGGTATCTATTGAGTTAATTAAGTGATTTGATTATCAACTGAGTGGTAGCTAGCAAATCATTTAATGCACTTAATAAGGTTTTTGGTTATAAATACATGAGAAATGAGCTCATTTGTTTAAACACCATTCAAGAGAAAACTAGAGTGATTTGAGAGAGATTTGAGAAAAGTGTTTTCAAACATTTCACAGAGATTTGAGCACACTGTGAAAAGTTAGAGACCAATTCAAGTAATTTTGTAAATAACTAAGATCTCTACATACAATTTATGAAAAGCTCTAAATTTGGAGTCATGATGGAATCATCTTCTTGAACCATTCAATCAAAGAAAGAAAAGGGAAATAAGGTAACTTTGATCAAGAACATAACCTATATAGAGGCCCACTACAAGCTTCATCTAGAAGTTGTAGCTCAACCTGATGACAAGGGTGTATTATCCTTGATACCACCTAGTGTTCTACTCATGAAAGATGTTAGGTCTTTCATCCACTATAAAATCAATGAAATTAGTGACCTCAAGCTTTAGTCCACTTACCAAGAGCTTTGCACTGATGGAAAACTGAAGGAAGATCACAAACACTTGGAGGTCAAAGGGTTAACCAATGCTCTATATCTTCTAAAACAATTCAAAAAATAATGGATTTGAATAGTGTTAAGCCGAGTACATGAATGAAAGCTATGGCTAGATGAATTGATGAAAATGAAAAAGGATGTTATACACATGGTCACCAGGTATCCCATGTATGATAGTGCAAAATCCTTAAGGCACCCGATGAAAAATGAAGTTGAGAAGATAACAAGAGTTGTATGAGATGGAAGAGGCATGAGGATAAACACTATTAGCGACCTTGAAATGAGATTTGATCCATATTTCATTGTATACAAGATATTCTAGTCAAGTATACTGAATAACATTGCATGTGGAGCACTCAACATAGCACATAAAATTGTTAAGAAGGGTTTGCAACTTGACCTAGCTGAGTTGATGTTGAGACAATTGGAAGAGAACATGCGAACCATCAGAGAAGTAAGATCATATACTTGAAAATTTTGTTCATTATTGGTATTTACATTATTCTATTTGTAAAACTATTTTCCCTCAATCGGTAACATCGAATGGGATGTCAACCAACTAGTTATTATGCAAATACATTAATTTATTAGAAACTAGATGAGAATTTTATACTAGTTATGGGGGATTATTTTGGACAATTCAAGGAGAGAATGGAGAAAAGAACAAGGATCCCAATATAGCTAGTAGAGAAATACAAGGATGACATTTTTTTTTTGGTGGACAACAACACCACCCTGATTAAAGGTGTTGAACCAATGACAACATGGCTACCTCCCATGGAATATGAAATCAACATTGACCGAGCTACCAAATATATCAAGGCTTTATTGGTTGAGCCTAAGGATAAAGATGCTACATGGTTTGGAACCTATGAAGAGGAAAAATCTATAATTAAAATAAGATTGGTTGTAGAAAAGATTGGTAGGGAAAAGGAGAAAACAACCAAAACTCTAAAGAAACAATTTGTTGTAACTGATGAAGATATTTAAAAATAATTTGATGAGGAGATATTGATGAAGAGGCCACCAAGTTTGATGGCCATGAATAGGTAGAGCCTCCTAAGGCTACAAAAGGTAAATCTAAATAGGTTGATACCTCAATCCAGACAAGGACAAGGTCATAAACTAGTAATGACCAGCTTTGAAGAAAGGTGTTGCAAAGATAACAAGGCGAACACTGACTCACACCTATGAGAAGAGAAGAAAAAAAAAAAAAGGCCACCAATGAGCTCCCAAAATAAAAAAGGAGAAGGAAACTGTTTAGAGAAAAATATGACATTGGTTTAGAAGATGAGGATATTGATCAATTTCATGTTGTAGTGAATAAAGGACCTCAAACAATTGATGAAGTTACAGAAGGAATAAAGAACATTGCAAGGATTTCTACTTCTAGGGTTAAGAAGTACCCTACTATGAGCACTGAGGGTCAAGATAAGCTAAAGGAAGCCATAATATGTATGATGATAAATTTCAAACAAGGTCCAGTTAAGTTTGCAAGAAGCATACCAAAATAATTATATGACAAAGTATCTGCTAGGTGGCCATATGCACTTCAAACCAAGAAGAGGATGAGAGAAAGGTCACTAATTTTGGTAAGATCCGACTTCTCTAATTTTAGAGATTGATGAAGTCATGAAACAATATGAAAGTATATTTTTTATGAAGGCTAGGGCATTTAAAATTCTTCAAGGAAAACTACAAGAGGTAGATGACAAGAGTAGAAATATATGGACTAAAATCCTAAGTACAATAGAGAAAATTGAGGTGACTGCATCTACAGCTAATACTGAGAAACCTCAACCAAGCATAAAAGTAGGAGAATCAATCAATGTGGAGGATGAAACAATTCATATCTCAGATACATAGAAATATGAGGAGGAAACTTATTCAAAAGACTTCATAACTGCTACTGATAATGTTATAGAAGGCATTGTAGAGATGTTAACAACATTAGGGGATGAAGAAATATTGATTGAAGATATAATAGAAGGATTCCCTCTGGAAGATTCCAAAGAAGATGAAGTAATAACTGATGCTAGTGAGAACCTTGGTGAAGAAGAATAAACCAAGGTATCACATGCAATAGTACTAGGTAACTTACCTATGATGGTACAAGATATTGATGTAGCAATTGAGAAATAAACTGAGGAATGTCCACCTGAGAAATGAATATATAAAACTAAAGATAATGATGAGGAGACTAGTAAAGAGACCAAGCATAGTGGTGAAGCAACACAAGGTGAAGCACCCACCGAGACCATTGATGTAGTAGGAAATGGTTAGTGAACTCAAGTAGAGACAATGATAGAAACTTATACCACTGACAGTAGGTCATAAGCCCCTGCACCATAGATTGTAGAATCAACAACTAGGATGAATAAAGAGGAAGAAAAATCCATGAAGCCACCTAAGGTAAATCCAAAGCACAAGACTCAAGTTTCCATTGCACAATCTCTGATATCTAGTGTGCAAGATAAGAATGATGTAGGAGCATCTCGGGTCCTTGGAAATCCTATCTCACCAAAAATAATTTGAGGTTTGTCTGTGTTTCTTAGTTCCTTCTTTGACTGAGATGGTCGTTATTTGGTTAGTTTCTTATGGTTACCAAGGATGGTCAGTTATTTCTTGGGTAGTCAGTTGTTTCACTGGCACTTGGTGATGCTTGTTTATTGCTCGGTCATCCTTGTCTATTGCCTCTTGTATATATGTAGTTGTTTGGTTAGAATAGAGGGAGAGATTTTTAAGGAGAGGATAGAAGATATTAGATATGAGATGGTGGGAAGATCCTCAGTTGTTTGAGGACTTCTGTAACTCATTGTAATATTTGGCCGTAATCGGGAAGGCCTTACAACCTGACATGTATGAATCTATTTGATGAACATTAATGAAAGATCCTACATTCTATCTCTCATTGTGTTGTTGTTGCTTCCATGTGTTTTTGAGCAAGGCTAGATCTGTAGGGTGTACCATTGTTTGGCCTCTCTGGTCCTAGCCTTGCATCAGGTGGTATCAGAGCGAGGTGAGATCTGGATCTAGGTTTGCGGATATAGGTTTGTAGGTTGCTTCTTGTGAAGCCCTAGTTGAATTGTTGTGGGCTAGGAGATTGTGATATGACCTGTAATTGTAGAGGGTTGTCAAGATATTTTGTGGGAGGCGAGATGCGGATCTAGGATTGGAAGACATGTTGAGACAACTTGTTGCTAGGTTAGAAGCTGTTGAAATAGCCCAAAGAAGAGGCAGACATCTTGAAGATATGAGTGATGATGAAATTGAGGTGGAACAATGTGATGGAGAACCTACACCTATGATGGATCAAGGTGAAGAAAGATTCTTGAAGGCTTTGACAAGTTTGAAGTCTACACCACACTTTAATCCTGCTAAGTATGGTGGAAATTTGGATTCTAATGAATTGGTAGATTGGATCACTGAAATGGAAAAGTATTTTGAGTATGAAAATATACCTGAAGAAAAAAAAAAAAAGTGAAAATTGCAAGCACAAAGTTGAAAAGCCATACATCCTTGTCATGGGAACATGTGCAGCTAGACAAAAAGAGGAAAGGCAAAGACAAAATCAAGGTATGGAATAAAATGGTAAATAAGTTGAAAGGAAAGTTCTTACCTTGTGATTATCATATTAACCTAGTTAAGCGAATGCAAAGTCTGAGGTAGAAAGATAGCTCGATAAAAGAATATAGTGAGGAATTCTATAGATTAGATATCAGATCTAGACATGATGAAGATGATGTTGAAATAATTTCTAGATACTTGAATGGATTAAGGGTTTCCATCCAAGAAGAAATTAGTTTGGTCAAATTGGAGAACATTGAAAAGGCTTATCAATTTGCATTGAAAGATGAGGAAAAATTGAACAAGACACATGAACAAAGGCAAAGAGGAAGAGGTGGTAGATTCCCTAGAGGAAGAGGTAGATCTAATGGAAATGGTAGATCTGAACCTGAAAAGACAAATCTAGATAAAGGCAAGACCAAGTGGAAAGGTGAAAGTGCATCTAGACGTAGAGGCAGTAACTACTGAGGTGGTTATAGAAAAGGTAATTTCCAAGGAACTTGTTACAATTGTGGAGAAGGACATAGATCTTTTCAATGTACACATGCTAGTAAGAAGGCTGATAATAGTAGAAATGCTTTGCTACAAAAAAAGTCATCGAATGAACCCGAGAAGGAAAATAACTTGATGGTAAGGAGAGAACTATGGAATAAAGGTAAAAAGGAAGATAGATCTTGAAGCTATTTTGAATTTGCCTACACCTGTGAATGCTAGTGAGGTAAGATCATTTCATGGTTTGGCAAGTTTTTACTGAAAGTTCATAAGGAATTTTAGTTTGATTTGTAATGCTATGACTAAGACTATGAGAGGAGATAAAAGAGAATTTAAGGGGACACATGGAGCTGATAAAAGTTTTGAGACTCTAAAGCCGAAGGTTGCTGAATTGCCTATTTTGGCATTAGCTAATTTTAGTAAGGTATTTCAAGTGGAATGTGATGCAAGTGGTAGTGCAATTGGAGATGTGTTGAGTCAAGAAGGTAAACTTTTTTCTTTCTTTAGCGAAAAGTTAAATGATGCTAGGAGAAAATATTATGTGTATGATCAAGAATTCTATGCTATTGTTCAATCACTAAAGAAATAGAGACATTATTTGATACCAACTGAATTTGTGTTGTATACCAATCATAAGGCTTTACAATAGGGTGAACCCACAATAGTGGGTTACACTTTTTTACCTGAATGGACACTGTATGCTAAATTTTAAATAAAATTTTTAGCTTCGAATGCATATTGTCATTAAACCGTTAAGAATCAGAAGATGATGTAAATTAAAGTCTTTTATTATTTTCTATTTAGATTCTAAATATATTTTTTATTTTTATTTATGAATTGATTTGATTGGTTTTTCCTTTCTCCCACAAAAATTGGTATGTTGCTAAAAATGTCATTTTCAAAGAGTTACATTGTTTTCGTAGAGCATAACTTTTTTCCTAAAATAGATATGAATGTGATTCTTTCAAATTTAGTTTTTTAACATCTATATGGAGGGAATGCAATTGGTTTTATGACATTATCATGATTATTTCATATATTATTAACGTTTGAAGTTGACTAAGCCGTAAATTTGACATACCTTGACTACATAGCTTATAACTTTTTGTGTATTTGTCCAATTTTTTAAAAAAAATTTCATAGAAAGATAACTTCAATACCTAGGGCATAGATATTTTTTAGAATTTTTTTTCTCTTATTTACTATTTTTCCACAAGCATCAAACATAGAGGTGAAGATACGGTGAAATATTTATGTTTAGTAAAACAAAAAATAAAAAGTCATAATAAACTTAATATATATTAACATTATAATTATTGGAAAGAGTTTTCTCAGTAGTACCTTACTACATAGATAGGTTTTTTGAATGGATTCATTTGATCTACCCAAATATAAAGTCGAAGTATTTTTTATCAGCATTTTAATAGGTGTGAAGGAGACTCCATTGTAGGTATGAATGGGGAGTATATATGTTATATCAATGATTTTTTTATCTAAGAGGCTTTGAGCTAACCATTTATAATTAATTCCTTCAAATTGAACCTCTCAAGGCTTAAATAATCATATTTTATTAAAAATGTGTCATTTCAGCAAAAATCAGCATGTCTAAAAAAGTGTAACCCACTATTGTGGGGTCACCCAGTATTTGGGTAGTCAAAATAAGTTGAATCAAAGACATATGAAATGGGTTGAGTATTTGAAAAGTTATACATTTTTTATGAAACATAAGAGTGGAGTCACTAACCGAGCTGGTGATGCATTGAGTAGAAGATCTTTGATGACCGAGATGAAAATTGAAGTTCTTGGTTTTGATGAGATGAGAGATTTGTATGAAACTGATCCTGATTTTTTTGAGCCATGGAGAAAGTACAGAGCACCTATTCAAGACCAACCGAGTACAAAATTGGAAGAATATTTCATTCAAGAAGGTATGTTGTTCAAAGGTATTCAGTTGTGTATACCATGAGGATAAATGAGAATTAATTTGATAAAGGAGAAGCATAGTAGTGGTTTTCTTGGACATTTTGGAATTGATAAAACATTGAATTTTATTAAGGAGAAATACTTTTGGCCATAGTTGTGGAAAGATGTTCATAAATTTGTGAAAAGTTGTGGAATTTGTGAAGTTGCAAAAGGAGTAAGTTAGAATACTAGATTGTATACACTGATTTTTGTTCCTGAGAAACCTTAGAGTGATATCAATATGGATTTTGTTCTTGGCTTACCAAAGATAGTAAGAGGTAATGATTCTATATTTTTTGTTGTGGTTAAATTTTCTAAGATGGCACATTTTATACCTTGTAGAAAGACATCAGATGCAGTACATATAGAAGATCTTTTCTTTAAGGAAACTGTTAGATTGCATGGATTATCGAGGAGTATTATCTCTAACTGAGACAGTAAATTTGTTGGATACTTTTGGAAAACTCTTTGGAAGAAATTTGGCACTAAGTTGAAATATAGTTATACATGTCAACCACAAACCAATGGACATACTAAAGTTGTGAAAAAAAGTTTGGGAAATCTTTTGAGATGTTTAGTTGGAGACACATTGAGTAATTGGGATTCTGTGTTGGCACAAGAAGAGTTTGCATATAATAATTCAGTGAATAGGAGTACTCGAAAGGCACCTTTTGAGATTGTAAATGGCTTACAATTAAGAGGTCTATCAGATTTGAGAGACATTGACAATGAAAGAAAGAGAAGTAGTGAAGGAATGAAATTTGCTGAGTACATGAAGACATTGCATGAAGATGTGAAGCTGAAGCTGGAAGACAGTTTTCAGAAATACAAAGAAAAAACTTATAGATCAAGGAGACATAAAAATTTTGATGTTGGTGATGAAGTGATGGTTCATTTGAAGAAAGGTTGATTTCCTATTGGAACATATGGGAAGCTGAAGATGAAGAAGTTTGGACCTTGCAAAATTTTGAAGAAAATGCATATGAGATTGAGTTACCTGATGATATGGACATATCACCAATTTTCAACATTGTTGATTTATATGAGTATCATGAACTTGATGAAGACATGGCAATACCGATGGAATTTCCTAAGAAATAAAAATAGGAAGTTGAACAGATTTTGGACCAAAGAATTGGGAAGAGTACAAGAGGAAAACAATATATGGAATATATGGTAAAGTGGAAGAATAGACCGATTGAATATAGTTCATGGATTTCACAGTCTGAGTTGGATGTAGCTCAGACCATACCTACTGAATGATTCATAGAATAGTTTCTAAATAACCCCAGGTCTCTAATGTAGGAGCATATCGGGTCCTTGGAAATCCTGTGTCACGAAAAAGAATTTGAAGTTTTTCTGTGTTGCTTGGTTCCTTCTTTGACTGATTTGGTTGATAGTTGGTTGATTTCCTATGGTTACCAAGGATGGTTAGTTATTTCCTTAGTGGTCGGTTGTTTCATTGGCACTCGGTGATGCTTGTCTATTACTTAGTCATCCTTGCTTACCGAGTAGTTTATTTTGAGTTTCTATTGAGGCTGACTTGTGCATTGATTATGGGTCATGAATTTAATGCTGGTATCCATCATTGGGAAGTGTGTGGTCCTAGATCTAATTATTTATTTCATTGATTATGGATTTGAAAGCCGAATTAGTTTGGTAGCCTCTTGTATATATGTAGTTGTTTGGTTAGAGTAGAGGGAGAGTTTTTTAGGAGAGGATAGAACATATTAGATTTGAGATAGTGGGCAAATCCTTGGATGTTTGAGGACTTTTGTAACTCATTGTAATATCTGGTAGTAACCAGGAAGGCCTTACAGCCTAGCATGTATAAATCTATTTGGTGAACATTAATGAAAGATCCTGCATTCTCTCTCTCACTGTATTGTTGTTGCTTCCGTGTGTTGTTGAGCAAGGCTAGATCTATAGAGTGTGCCATTGTTTGGCCCCTTTTGTCTTGGCCTTGCATCAAAGAAGAAAAAGAGGAAGTGAGAAAGCAAGGGTCCAATCATACTTGATGAGATAATATAAATACCAGCTTGGGACTTGAAGACACTTGACCCTTAAGCTCTTTAGAAATATGGAGAGCTATGCACCTGAAAGGAAGCTCAAGAGAAGTTGAGGAAAGAACACAAGAATACCAAGGTGCTAGAAGATGTAACAAAAATATTAATGAAAGTTGCTTCTAACATCAATGTAGATGAAATTACTACAATCATTGACCAACTTGCACTGCTCACTAAGACCATCAATGGACCAACTAATAATGTCAAGCAGATGATTGAAGAAAGAGCAAAAAAAAAAAGATTCAGTGCAAGCTAACTGAGAAGATCATCGAAGCATTAATAGTAAATAAGGTAAACCTTTCAGAGGTACTAACCAAATTAGAAAGCATTATACACAAGGTTATTACAATTTTGAAACACTTATGTACTATGGACTATTTCACTGCCGATGTTAGTGAAAAGATAAGGAAACTAGATGAAGATTTAAAGAATAGTGCAACTGGTCTCCTAACTGAGGAACATGCATTTCAAGTACATTATTCAAAGGTTAAACACATTCAATGGTTAAGACTAGATTTGAGAAAGGAAGAGGACCAAATACAAGAACAAGTAATCGAGCTATAGGACGAGTTACTACCGCATTTAGAAGTGATATAGAAACATGTGAAAAAGGAAAAGAAATTGATTGCCACCCCCCAGATATCAGTCACAAAAAATATTTTTGACATGCATGCACAAGTGGGCTTAGCAAAGATTTCTCTAGAAAATATCAAGTAGGAATGGGAAAACCTCATGGACAATCTCAAGAAAACCCACCCGAATGTTTTTGACAAATTATAAGTAAATTTTTTTGAATTATTCTCAAAAAAGGGGAAAATATATCTATATATACCAAGAGCATGTTCAAATGTGGAGTTCACACACGTTATATATATTTTGGTTTGTAAATTTTTCAAACTTTAATAGTCGACATACATATATAAGTTTTTGATACTAATGCCAAAGGGGGATAATATTTCTCCTAAATGGATTAATAGTTGTAATTAGTATTCATCTGTATAGTCAGTAAATAGAGCAAGATATTTTAGTTAGTTATAACTACAAAGTAGTCACCTAGCATAGATATTACTGAGTACAACATTCACCAAGCACACAAGATTACTGAGTGCCAGTTTAATACCGAACCAGAGACACACCATTTACCGAGTAATCAAGAGTTCACATAAAAGTTTGAAGTGACACACAGTTCAAGGTGAACAAATATTTTTTGAGCTAGAATATAATTTACCAAGATTGAGGTGAGTATTTAATATAGATGTAATCATTTAATGAATGATGATTATGATGTAAAGATGATCTATGTTAATCATTAGAACCATTGATCTTAGGTTTTCTAAGATATTCATAGAAAATAAAATGCGATGTGAACCCTAACATAGATTTCAAATGATGTCCAATAGATTTCCTTAAGTTTGTAACAACAAATTCTCCAAGACTAAGAATCAAAACTAAAAAAACTAAAACTAGAAAACATGAACAAAATATGAATATACTAAAATGAAGATATTTTTTTTGTTGATAAAAGGTTTCCAACAACCCAAGGATTCTCTTGCATAAGAAACCCAGAGTAAGAAGAAAGGGATTTTCTTTGTTTGATGTTGTAATAAGAATCGAAACCATCAGAAAAAAAATCTGATCATAGAACTTCATTTTGATCTTCAGATTCCCAACCCTCAAGGATGACAATATGAATCTAAAAATACCAAATCTCTAACTCTACTAAGCAGATCTCCAAACCCTCTACACTGCAACACACTATCTATAAAACTCACTAACTAGGCCAAATAGATCTGAAACAAAATAGTGCGTTGGATTTGCACTCTCCTTCTCAAAATCTCTACACAACTTCCCCAACTCAATCCCATATCCACCACACATCCAATTACTCTCAACTATCAGATCATCAGCAAAAAGGAACTCATGTATTCTTCCACCTCTACCTATCATCTACAAATCCTTAGTCAACAATACCAACTCCACCAATCCTATCTTTATCTTCACTTTTAGAAAATCCATCCCCAAGTCAAAGGACCAATTCCTTCCAAAGGAAATCTTCTCCACCTTCCAAACCTTCTATGTGATAAAAATCACATCTCCACAACCAATCATATTGGCATCAACAAGGTAATTCAAATGCTTACATTTACTTCCATAAGGTAATCTCTGTAATAAGTTAGCATCAAATTAAACACTTTAGTCTACAATCCATCACTCACAACAAGCTCATGCAAAGCACTATCATACTACTCAGTTCAATAGTATCATAAAAAACCACACTATCTACAACCAAATGTTCATCAATCATCCCAACAAGATCACCATATCCAACGATAGGAAATGTTTTCTCAATTACATGAAAGTAACTCTCCTCAACCTTACCAACCAAAGTATCTCACTTAGCTTCTACCTCAATAGTTTTAGAAGAATTCTATCTTCATTAGAACTATGAGATGCAATGATCAGAAGTTCACCCAAAGGAACCTCATAACCAGATACATCTACAATACCAAGGTACTCATTAACTTTCTCATCATATCTAGTCAACTAACTAAGTAACTCATAAATAACACTTCTTCTTCATGCAAAGGCATCTCAAAAGAAAGAACACTCAATAGTATACTTTCTCTACAATCTCTACCTTTAATCCAGCAAGGTCCTCAAGTCCTTCACCAAGACTTCTTCCCTCTACAACATTCACATCAGAAACATCTCCTATGCCTTCATCAATGCCAACTTTAGTGAAAAACTGTAGAGAATCCTCTTTTTGAAAATAAAATCTCCTCTACAACTCCATCTTTATTTTATCCACTTATCTCTTCCACTCAATCATACAAACTCTTATCTCTTCTCGCTTCCATTCTTCAAATTTCTCCACCCTGAGAATTAGAAGAATCCACCAAATGGAAAATATCATATTCCTCTTTCTCTTCTTATACATATTCTCAGTCCTCTTCATGAACATCTCCTCTCTCCTAAGGTGCAATAGACTCACTTCAATGGTCGGATTGCAAGAATTTAATTACCTCTCTATCGGTGATCTATTAAAAACCTTTGTAATCTACTTTGCATTGGTGATGTGTCCACCAATAAGATAAATGAAAGAACACAACTTATTCCAAGGTTTATGACCATAAAAAACAATAGTTACTCTCTTAACCATATCACACAAATCCACAACAAGCATATGTCAGATTCACTTTCTGCCACCCTACAACAAACCCTTCTTTGATTTGAAAACTTAGGAACAAACATCTATCACACCAAGATCCACAACTCACTCATATCATGGAGAAAAATCAACCTTGCAGTAGCAAATCCCTTTTGACCACCTTGTACAAACCCTTCTTTGATGCTAGTCAGATCTACACTTTTTCACCTCACAAATAACACACTATAACCTTCACAAGTTTAGATAGTATGATTCACATGACGAAAATATAAAACAAGCTCTAATACTATCTGATGTAGTCAAGGATAGAGGAACCAAGAATCATTTATCCAATCCTTTGAGCCAGAGACTCCAAAACAAAAATTAACCTTCTCAAATCCATATGAACACACAAATGAACATCCAAAATGAACCTTCATTCATTCACATTATTAGAAAATCAAGATTTACTTCAAGTCTAACTACAACATGCAACTTACATACATTCAGAATGCATTCTTGAGAATCTCCCAAATATCAAGATTCATACTAGATGAGAATCTCCAAGAGGTTACTCTACTAAAGAGTCCATAAGCTATTAAACAAAAGCCACAATATATATAAATCGTAAGCCACAATTTGGCATGGAACTATTTCACATTCTGTAAGAATAGGAAAATATATTACAAATATAGGTTTGGACCTAAATCATAAAGATCTCCTTTAGATTAATTATAAACAATAATGTGCAATCCATAAGATAAGTTAGCCAGAACCCAAAGATCATCGAACAATTTTCTAGATAAGTTCACAAATCAAAAAGATCCATTGCAAGATCTGACAACCAAATACTAGACGATAATGTAAAGAACAATAGGTGCAAGCCAAGAATCCAAGATATATCCACCAAGACATAACATTATGTGATGCAAACCCAAACATAGATTCTACATGATGTCCATAAGACTATTTCTAGTTCATAGCAACAAATTCTACAAGATTAAGAACTGCAACTAAAAACATTAAAAATCACAAAAAGGAATAATCTTTGAACAAACAGAAATAAAAATATTTTTTAGTTGATGCGAGATTGTGAACAACCCAAGGATGCTCTTGCATGACAATGGTAAACCTACTGTATCCTCAGGAATTCATGCACCTCCCTTTCCCTCCCCAAACCTTATGTAGTGACCAACAACATATTTTTAGACTTCAAGAGGAAGGATGTATCCCCCCTTCCAATGGTGAAGGCTAAACATATTTACTCCTTCATCATTGATAGTGCTTGGATATCTTCAATCATGTTAATTCTTGCTAGAAGATATTTTGAAGGAATTGGTCTAATATTATGGAGCCCAAAAGGAGGTACCTTATGTGGAGGTTCCTTCTTCATTGGGGTGGCTGGAAGAGGTTGAGTCCCACTTTTGGTCAAAAAGTGGAAGTGTTTTCCCTTTCTTTCCTCTTAATTGATGTCTAAATTTCACGCACTTAGATATTGAATCTCAAAAAACTTTAGTAATATAAAATCTAGTTCTCGGTGTCCACTTTTAAAATATGTAACTTATTTAAATACCCACATGGTGTAAATTTATTTTTAGTAGGAATTTTCAAAAATTGTGTTTTCAAAATACATGTTTCAGGACCGTACAATAGGCATGTACGACCACCATATTTTGACATAAATAAATGATTTTTTGCAAATCCTTCTGGAGAAATATACTTAAGACACCAAAGATTGATTATCATATTTTTCCTTATTTTTTATTGAATATATATTTTAATTAATTTTTTAATGACTATAAAACACATTTTCAAAAAATATGGTGTACGAGCACGATAATTTGATGAAAATTTCATATTTCTTCAAAAAAAAAGTTCCATGAGAATTGTATGTAGATTGATGTCATATAATTTATTTTCCAAAAAACTTAAAAACAAAAAAAGTTATTAAAGTTTTAGTGAACCTCACTAATTTACATTTAGGTACCACTTTTAACTAATAAATAGTGCCAAAAAAGTAAAAAATAATCATATCACTATAAAATTTACATTTTTGAAATCATGACAATGAGAATTCTAATGAGTTTTTATTTCGTAGAAAAATACGATTAGGAAGGCCCTAGAAAAAATTATGACAAGGCATAAATCTGGCATTCCAGTGCCTTAACCAAATTTTTGGAGGTCAAGGCATAGGCTTGGTTGCACCAAGCCTAAACCAAACCTATTTTGAAATGAAACCCGAGGCAAATGCATGTTTCTTGCCCATGTCTTAAGAAATGGGTACTAATTATTTAAAATTCAAAAAATGGGCACCTATTTCTTAAAATAAAAAATCGGCCTATTAAAATGCATTTCTAGTCATTAAAAAAAACAAAGAAAAATAAGAAAAAAAAATAGAAATGGGAACCTATTTTGAAACAGGTACCCATTTTGAAATAAAATGCGCAACCATTTTTTGAATTTTGGTTCAAGTGCCCAAACCTAAATCAGGTACCCATTTTTTGAAAACATATGCCTGTTTCGAGCGACATCTTCCAATTCTACAAGACTTCTGCCGAATTGGAACCCAACTTCTTGCACTTACCCATTGATTACACCTAAACAAACTAAGTGGTGACTTCAACATTTTTCATCTCTGCAGAACCCCATTAACCTTGCATCATTTTTTTAGTACTTATTTGCTAGGAAGTGTGGAACAACTTTGGTCTAGTCATTAATGGTAATATAAGAACTTTAAAGATTACATTTAGATATATCTAGAACCTTAGGAAGAATGTAAATAAATTTTGGTCTATTCTTTGTATTGAAATCTTGTGGCTTATTTGGAAATTTAAAAATGATAACATTTTTTGTCAAAAATAGAAATCTTACATAATGTCTAAGGAGACTCATCTTCCACAATATTGATGTACAGGTCTTAGTTATAATTAAATTGAACAAGAAAAAGGTTGGAGACCTTCTATAGGGTGGTTTATTCAAGGTCTTCAGAGATGATATCTCACATGGTCACACTTGGAATAGAAGGATAGAGGAAAGGAACCTATTTGATGATGCCTTGTAGTATTTCATGTCATATTTAAACAAGTAGAAATAGAAAGTTACAACTATGCCAATTGTACCATTTCTAGATGTTATTCTACAAGATGTGGGAGAACTAGTGGTTGTTGTTTCATTAGTAATGATTTTAGCAATAAATTGTCCTATAGCTAAACCTATGCCTCATTTACATAGTTCTCTTGTATAGGAGGACAAAGTTATATAGTGGATGGAAGGTTCTCTAGAACATATAGCTTGGGCTGATAGGAAGGGGAAAATGAGAATTAGATGCCATGAGATGATCAATTGATGTACTTCATTATACTTTAGAATAGTTTTCTTGTTTTTTATATACTTTTGTAAAATGTAGTGTAATCTTGTGTTATGAGTTCTCTAATTCCCCAAAACTCTCCAAGGCATATGGTTTGAAAAAAAAGGTGATATGAATGTACTAGTTTACTACTTATAATCGTTAAAGATAAAAAAGAAAGATAATGTAATAGAAATATAATTCATATAGCTTTTAAAGTTTTTTTAAAAAATAGTATTTATTGATATTAATTATTATTATTATTTTTTCCTATTATTTAAATAAATATGTATATCTAGTTATTCAATTCATTAGTTTTTTATTCTATCATTAAATAAAATTTTCATTTACTTTACTATTTGATTAATTAATTACTTATTTTTCTTTTCACATTTTGAAATTTTATTTTTCAATCTTTTAATCTTCACCTTTGATTTTCTTTGCTTTTTATTAAAGCAGCAGCAAAAAAAGGGTGTTGACCCAATAGTACAAAAGGAAAACTTAAGGAATTAATAGAGAGTTAATCACCAAAGAGTGCAGCACACAGCATGAAACATAGAAGTCTAGAAACAGGAAAACAAACACCACCACATAACGAGAGTATTGATAAAGTTCAGTTTTAACCAAGCTATGTGCCACACAGGGCTAAAAACCCAAACTAGAGTATAAAGCATACATAAATAAACATAGTAAAACAAAAAGGGAGGCAAGGAACCAATAGCACTCTCCAACCTCCTTCTCACAGGATCCCAGAACACTATTTTCCAGTCCATAAGCACTTCGACAGTAGAATATCTGCCCACTCCTCATTCAGGAAACTGAAGAGTTCACAGTTGCTTTGGACAGCTTATGTATCCTCCATAGCCTTCTCATTGAGGAGACAAAGAGTAGTGGCAGAGGCGTGCATAACCTTAAGAGAAAATTTACTCACATCTTTTAACCGTTTGTTAGTGGCTTCCAGGTCCTTAGTGAGATTTGAGACCGTGCTTTCCAAGGTATCAACCTGGAACTTAATTTTTCCCATGAAGCCGCTAGCAGAGTGCCCTTTGTTCTCGCTGGGGTCCTTCTCATTCACCTCTTCCACATCCACCTTAGTTTGGGTTGCTCCCTCAAGCTTAATTTCCTCCTTGACAGTATCATTGCCCTGGCTCTCTTTGCTAGGGGAGCCAAACCTTTGATTTTCTTTGTTAAGTTCTATAAAAGAATACATATCTTCCTCATTTGAATAAAATTAGAATCAATCTAATACAAACATATCTATCTTGGGAAAATATTTCTATCTTCATCATTATTTTTGTATCATCATCATAGCTTTTCACATTTGAAAATCATAATATAACATATTGCATAATAATATTATAATATTATATTTTAATTTTCAATAATTGAGTATAACACCAACCATGATATTATGTTAGCCAATTGAAAAAGTATTATATATTATGTATTTTATATCTTATAATCACATCTTAAATTATATTAAATTCATATCATTACCATAAGAAATAAATCACATACATTGCTCTTTAAAGTACATAAGAAATAAATTAACATGTAAATAGATTTTAAATAAAGAGAAAATTAAAACATAGCTTTACTTATACATACAAATAATTTATAACTAAATTTTCCTATATAAACTCTATGAACAGCCAATTCCAGTGACATAATATAAAATATTTTTATAAATTATATTTATTAAACAAATATAAAAATATATTATTTAAAAAAAAACTTATGTTCTAAATCATAATTCAAACCACTTATTGTCAGCATATTTATTGAAGATATATTGATTAAAATAAGGCTTGTATACTATTAAAGTAACAAGAAGATTATAGTTCTTAAAACATTGCATCACTGGGGTGTTCAACATATCGCACAATTGTAGTGAAAGTTTCTCATAGACTAAGTTTTCCAAGGGCTTGGTCTCAAAAGACAATGAAGGGAAGTCACAACAAAATGGTTCAATAAAACTTGGCTATTCTTGATTGTTCAACCTGCAACATAAGGACATAAAGCTCCTCCAAGTTTAGATATATTACAAAGGATCAAATGGAGGTCTTTAAAAGGTAAAGAACATGGTAAACCTAGTTTTGAAGTTGTTATAAGAGCGGTTTAAGAACAATCTAAACAATATAAATTAGAGAAAACTCTTTTCCAAGCTTAAATAAATTGTGAAGGATTAAATCTTAGTTTTCATGATGTGAAACACCTAATAAAATAAGTTTCCAAAGTATCGGAAATGAAATTCAAATAGAACATCCTAAACTGATTTTGATAGCTAGAGTCTTATTTCAAAATACTTGGATTTTTTAATTCTCAAAACTCCAGAGAATAAGTTAAAAAAGACAACTCTAAACTATGAGTTTTACAGCTAGAATGCTGATTGAAAGTACTAAGATTTTGACATCATCATATCACTCAAGATATTGAACAAAATAGGAAGTCAACCTATTGCTCCTACACTAGGCCCACTTTGTGGATTGTGAAGAGAGCGAGTTTCTCCATTACTATCAGCCATTTTGTTTTCATGACTAGTTCTCACAAGACCTGAGGACTGCCCAGGATAGTAGAATGTGGAAACAGCTAGAGACAACATGTTTTCTAAAGTCATTGCCTTTGAAAACTCTAATCCCTCTGTAATATAACTAAATGGAGCTGCCAGAGAATGAACTCCATCTCTGGTGGAAGCACAGGAAAAAAGGAAAAGAAGAAACTAGGAACAATAGCAAACAAAGTTTCCTCATAGGAGAGAAGAGAAAAGCACTGGCTAGAACCAAAAAGGAACCCCAGATCAGCCATCGAGAAAAATAGAAGCTCATCAGGAGAAAAAAATCCCCAACACACTATCCATCCTTCTAACATAACCACAAGAGACCAGATCTGAGGGAATAAAGAAGGCATCACTAATCCAAGGATGAAACCCTAATAAAATCCACTGAGAAAATGCAGGGGTAAGTGAAGGGAAAGGCCACAATGAAATTGTACAATAGAGAAAACAAAACATACATAGAGTGGAAAGGGAGAAAGGAACAACATCAATCACAAAATGGGAAACCAGATGGAGGGGCTTGTTGTGACCTTTTCACACCATCACCCCATTGCTAATGGGGACCCCCTCTTTGGGTCGTAGTTGTTATATTTGACAAATTTTGGCATTGCGTTAGGCAATTTTGAGCTTTAAAAGACTGAGAGGTAATGGAGAAATCAAGTATCCAAGTTGCGATTTTAAAGTGGGAATATTAAAGTAAAGTTTGTCGAGGTCATGTTATATTGGGTTCAACGTAAAATTCTAAGTGTATTTAAATTTTGGCTAGCCAGTCTATCCAAAACTCCATATAAAGGCATATTCCATGCATAAGGGCCTTAAAAGCCTTATAAAATTGACTTTTTACATACAAAATAACCAAAGTCCTAACGAAAAATTAATTTTCCTTATAAAAATACACAAAATCCAGACTATACATGAATTTCTCTTCATATTTCGGTCAAAATCCAGACTATACATGAATTTCCCTTCATATTTCGGTCAAAATCTGGACTCTACATGAGTTTCCCTTCATTAATTAGCTTTTTTTCCTAAAAATTCTAAGTGTTGGGGTTAAAATCCAAGCATGCTATGAATTTCCACCACTTTGGATGAGTTCTTGAAAATTTTCTAAATGTTTAAAAAATCCGGACAGGGGTCATTTTTCCCTTGGTTTGAGTTTGGAGTGTTGAAAATTTTCTAAGTCTGGAAAGTGTGCAGACAGGGGTTGATTTTCCCCCAAGACTGAGTATGTACACTAAAAATTTTCTAAGTCTGGAAGTTGTCCAGACTAGGTTCGATTTTCCCTTGGACTGGATGGGGAAAGCGGATGTTTTTTTCTAAGTGTTGGAATAGTCCAAGCCAGGGTCATTTTTTCCCTACATGGCAAGTATGAATTCCAATTTTTTTCTAAGTGTCAAATTAGTCCATCCATGGGTGATTTTTTTCCCTGGGGGCTAACATGGAGTGGAAAATTTCTTCTAAGTATCAAGAGTGTAGGGACATGGCTCTATTTTCCCCTTTGCAAGTTGAGATGTGAGAAAATTTTCTAAGTGTGAGATTTGTCCATGATAGGGTCAAAATTCCCTCAAAGCTAATAAGTTGATAATGATGGAATATGGATGAAGTGACTGAGAGGGGGGGGTGAATCAGACAACCATAAATCTTGATTATTAATTCTTTGCAGATCCCTTAGGATATCTTAACACTGTTATTTGTTTTGGCACTCGGTAAATAGATTGCAGTAACTTTGAAGATGCAGAAAGTATTATCAATATTATCTTTAGATATTCATCAAAACATGTATATGATTGTGAAAGCAATTAAGAACACAAGAGACACAAGATTTAACGTGGAAACCCAATATGGGAAAAACCACCAATGTATCTAGATACTGATTTTCACTTTTTTGAAGTGATGCCCGGTTAGAAGCCAACCCGGTGAGAGGTTACAAAACACACTGTTAGGTGTGACCTTGTTAGAGGATTTAAAACACCCTGCTAGGAGTGGCCTGGTAAGAGGTCTTGAAAACAATTCAATGGAATTGTCACCTTGTTAGAGGATTTATATTATGGCTGTTAAACCAACTCGGTTAAGAGATTTAGAATTCACTGTTACAATGATAAGAAGGTAACAATGAAAAAGTGACCTGTATAATAATGCAACTGTCTTGCTGATTACAGATCTCTGTTCTGCATAATTTTGATCCTTTCTGATCGAATAAATCTCTGCTGCTCCTCAAGGATATCTGAACATCCTTCACAAGTTCGCATATACCTTTCCTTCTTTTCTTCTGTAAATCTTCTGCTATATTATTGTTTACTTTTCACTTTTGACCTTTTATTTATATGATTTTGGATTAGTCAAATCGACATTATTTAGTATAACAGTCGGCTGAATTAAGTAAACTCTATTTGCAAAAATCCTTCAAGGGCCGACAGTGCTCGGTGATCATATCTTTCTATAATCTTTCGGTGACCGAGGGAACTCGGTAAACACCGACAATTCTTTACCTTTGATAACCGACTGAACTCGGTAAACACTATCTTTTCTTTGGCAACCGAGTGAACTCGGTAAACACTATCTTTTCTTCGGCAACTGAGTGAACTCGGTAAACACTATCTATTCCTGACTGGTAGACCGACTGAGCTCGGTAGAGGCTGATTGCTGCGGACTATGACATAGTGTGACATCAAAGACAATACATAATTGAGTAGCAATTTCCTTCAGACAATTGTTTCCAACAGATAATTCTCTCAGTGTGAGATTAGTCCATGCATGGGTCATCTTTCCCTCTGGTGGCTGCATGAAGTGTGTAAAAATGACTAAGTGTTGGGAAAATACAAGCAAGGGTCATTTTTCCCCCAAGACTGTGAATGCACATTGAAATTTGGCTAAGTGTTGCAACAAGGCAGACATGGATCAATTTTCCCTTGCATGCTAATTGGGCATGTATGCATGAAAGAGAAGGTGGAATACAAGCAAGCTGTGGACTTAGCATTTTTTTTAATCAAAAAGTGGATTACAAGCATGGATCGATTTTCCCCAATTAGAGAGTGTTTTATTAAATTTTTAATAAAACAAAGGAAAAATGTAAAGTAAAGGGGGAATCTTGTTGGAATCTTCTAGAAACTCAAATTTCTTTTATCCCACATTACTTGTGAGAGGGAAAAGTGAAATGAAATGCCTTTATAAGTGGCTGCCCATTGAAAGAAAAAAACATAACAGCCATAAGAGGGTTTGAAAGAATAGCTTGAAATTCGAAGGCAAGCATCTAAGGAGTGAGAAGAAGCCATTTTGGGCTAAGAGGAAGATGAATGCAATGTTGAGAGCCATGATTTGAAGGTCTAAAATTTGTGGAAGCCATTGAAAATCTGAAAAAGCGGGCAAAAAAAATAAATCTGAAAAACCGGAATAGAAAAAGCAGACGAAAAAGCAAATCAGAAAAAGTGGAATAGGAAAAGCGAATGAAAAAGAAAATCCAAAAAAGAGGAACAAAAAAAGGTAGATGAAAAAGAAAATCCGAAAAAGCAGAACAGAAAAAGCAGACGAAAAAGATAATTTGAAAAAGAGAAGTCTGAAAATACCAAGAGAGGGACGATTTTTTCTACATTTTTAAAAAAAATCAAGCAAGCACCAAATTTGCCTTTTTCTTGTTTTCTGAGTTATCCTTGAGGGATTACTCATCTTTTGGAAGTGATTTTAGTCCATTTGGATGAAACGTGAGAGAGTTATGAGCGA
Source organism: Chamaecyparis obtusa (assembly GCA_027943335.1). Classification (NCBI taxonomy): domain Eukaryota; kingdom Viridiplantae; phylum Streptophyta; class Pinopsida; order Cupressales; family Cupressaceae; genus Chamaecyparis; species Chamaecyparis obtusa. The sequence continues at coordinate 450,900 of BSBK01004031.1, forward strand.
AACTCTGAGGACTAGGGCAGAAAATCTGAATTTTGCAAATTTTTCCAGAATTTTTTCTAAGTGTAAAACTTGTTTGGAAATACATTATGGAGGTTTATTTCATGTTTTCTAATACAAATGCAAGTGATTGAAGGTCTGAAAATGGAAATTACAGTCATGTCCTCAGAAAACTAGTCATACAAAAGTCTAAATTTCATGCTTAAAAGTGTATGTATGGACTGAAATTTGAGTTTGAATGCATGTTTTTAATCCTTGGTCATCATGCTAACCATTTTGCAGGGATTTCAAGCATAATGTAGAATTTTCATTTTCCATTTTCTAGGTCATATGGGGCTGCATTCATTCATGGCTCATACTTAGTCATTTTGCATAATTCGAGATGTCAGGAATTGCAAGTTTGAATGCATACATACTAATCATTCTATGACAAATTCTTTCAAATTTGACTAAGTGTTGTAAGATCTTCCATTGCAATCATTTTGTTACATGTATACATGCTAACTTCGAGTTTCATATAGGAATGGTAGAACCAAAAGGGTTTGCAGCAAGGACGGTGCTGACTAAGAGACTATCCAAAGGCTTTTATCCATAATCTTTGATGTCATCCAGATGGGGGAAAGTTTCAGATACAAATATGGAGCACCTTGATATGATTGGACTAAGAAGAAGAATGTATAGACATAGGGATCAATTACCTTCAGGGATAGAAGCTCATACAGTCAGTTGTGGACACTATCAGGTAGCAGGATTCCGTGCTACCATCTAGTGCAACAAACTCATGCTAGAATGTGCAAAGAAATATGATCCAGATACTAGGACCATTAGGGAAAAAGGAAAGGTGTTGGCATTTCTAAGTAAGGAGGCAATAAGAGAGACCTTCGAGATTCCCTACCACCTGAGAATGCAAGTCTGAACTAAGGAAGAGACCAAAGGACTATTTGATGCAAAACCAGATGCATGCATGGACATCATTAACAAAAAATGGATCCATGAACCAAGAAGGCATCATTCCAAGTTGCCAAAGAAGTTGGTGAGTGAGGACTTCAAGGAGGAGTATAGTGACTTGATCTTCATGCTGAACAGGGTAATGGGGTCACCTCAAGGTGCTTTCTTTGATCCTTGGATGTTTTACTTCATAGAAGAGATTGCCTTGGGAGAAGTAATGATAAATTGGGCAAGGATAATAAGCAATAATTTGGATGCATAGTTAAGGGACTTGAAAAAGACAAGGCAGTTCTACATGAGTTCCTACATGATCTATTTGCTAGCAAGGACTGTGCACTATCCAGGCCTGATATGTCGAGGTGAGATTGGAAATGGGAGGATAAATTCAAGGTCTATGATTGTTATCCTGAGTTGTAGCTACATAAGAATGCATACTATAGGAGGATTAATGACATCTTCATGATGAGAATTAGTTCCACTTTGTAGGGAGAAACACATAGGATATTGTCCAAGGATGCAATTGCATTGATAGAGCAATATGGAAATTGGTACAGCCAGTTCCCTACATTCACCTATGTCAGGATCCAAGGATTTTCCTTAGAACCATACAGACTCCCTAGGTATCCCACGAATAAAATGGTTTTATTGGAGGTGGTTAGACAACTCTCAAAATTTAACCTCATGTAGAAAGAGAGGCACAAATAGGGAATGCCTTCCTCTATTACTCTAGGGAAGATGATTGAGTCTTGTCCATCCTTACAGGTAGCTGGAACAGCTAGCGCAAAGATACAGTTTTATCAACTCAAAGCATATAAGGCAAGGAAAGATTTTGATCCATTCTGGAGAATTTAGATCCACAAGGGCATGAAGTACATGCACAAGGAAGATATTGAAGATTATTGGATGAATCTCATGGATGGGGAGGTAGTCAGGAGGAAGATGTGGTCCAAGATGACATTGAGTTTCATGAGGAAGTGTGGTGTCTTCCCTATTCCAAACCAGGTCCAAGAGGAGGGTGCATTATCCACCCCAATTATGAATATGAGAAGAACAAGGCAATTGAACCCCCTAATTGGTCATCAAATGAAGAATTCTCAGACTTGGGAATTTTGATGAGGGTAGTCATGGATAGATTGAGGTCATGGGTGGACAAGTAGATGAATAAGTTGATGAAACAAGGTGTCACCTTCACCTATGCACACATGCAAAATGAAGAGTCTTCTTTGAGGGGTGATGAGGGGACCACTACCAACTCAGGATTACATGTTCAGGATACAGGACAGACTAAAAGGAGAAATGAAAAGGAGGCAGGACCACCCTGAGCACCAAGTGATGGGACCACTAGTGTGGAATCCAAAGATAGAAGACCGAGGCTGGCCACTCCAACCCTTATCCTTGGTTCATCATCATCTAGGGAAGAAAGAACACAGACCATGGACAATGATTCAGAACAAGGTGGTGATATGGAGATCCTAGCCCAAGATGGTCAAGAGGTATCTTCATCCACATAGTCAGTATAGAAAAACATAGAAATATTGCCATCTTCCCCCATGGTGCATCTGGTAGTTGATTTAGGAGGTGGTATGGGACAGTCTAATACTAGCACATAGGAGATGGGGGATGACCTTATTTCGACACTTCATGGGTGTGATGAAGAATAACAGATAAAGTGTGGCTTGGATTTATCCACAATTCCTTATTGGCCTAGAGATAGCATGAAGAAGAGAAGAAGGGTAGAAGAGATTCCCCCTATAGAAGATATTCATACATTTCTTAATAGGATAGGGAGAGCAAGTGAATCTAGGCCAGCAAGGAAGGTCCACAAGATTACTAGAGATGAGACAGGCTCCTGCACTATACATTTGGCTACCCCAATTGAGGATAGGAATGAGGACATGATCTCTCCTCATGATTACCATATCTCTTCATTTGATATTGGGCCAACAACTAAGGACCAAGAGTTTCAAGAATGGAGAGACAATGCAAGTGCTATAAAAGAAAGGATGGATAGACTAATCAAAGAGAAGGAAGATCTTGAGATAGAGAATTTAATGATGAAGGAAATAATAAACAAATATGTGACTCTGTCAAGATAGGAGAGTGCAGCTCTTGTATCTTATGTTCCCACCTCTCAGGACTCACATTCTACCTACACAATGGTAAGAAAATGGGCAAAAGATATCAGAGAACGAGCAGAATCTTTCCTTACCAAAATGGTTCAAATATACAAAATGACTACTACACTTATGGATAAAATGTAGGGATTAGAAGAGATGTGGGAGGAATTTCAGCCCATCAACCAAAAGGTCATTCCTCATCTCAGGGCATTGAGGGCTATCCCTACATCAATCTTGGTACAAGGGGGAGTGATTGACAAGGGTAGTGCTTATGACTTTGGACATTGGTAACTCTCATTGATTACCAAGAAGACTACTTATGAGCAGGCATGCACACAATGTGGTAACATTCAAGATCATGTCTTAGGGATACGTTTGAGGGTTCTCATTGCAATCAAGGAGCTACTTGGCCTTGACATTGATGCTTCTAGTGAATTGGATATGGAGGAACTAATGGGGAAATTGGAGTCAATTTATTTCATAGGCATGGATTCTCTTAAGGAGAGTCACTTGAATGGTTTCCTCTCACTTATGCTTCCTATTAACGATCCACAGTTGCAGACCTCAGATTGGGATGGCACATTGGGTACATGTATGGAGCAGTTAGAGATTATGGAGATGCAACATGGCAGCCTTCCTAGTATTGACATGGAGGAACTTAGGGAAATTTTGCTTAAGTTTATCGAGTTTTCTAAAATGGAGAAGGTGAAGGGGGTGCACATCCCGGATGATGAGTTGTTCGATGATTAGGTGGCTTCCTTGCTTCATATTGGTCCTCAAGCTTTTGAATTTTCTCAGTGGCAAATTTTGTGGTGCTTCATTTCTATTGGTTACTTTTGGTTTCCCTAATTAGGGTTTGTAGTGGATTAATCTAGGCCATTTGTTTTGCCTCTTAATCTTGGCCACTCATTGTAATTGAAGGGTTCCTATATAAACCCCATCCCTCTCATTTTGTAAGGGAGGTTGTTTGTGAATTGTTGCTAATATAATGCCAAATTTGCTCTACTTTTCATTGTTGTATATTGCATGGTGAATTGTTGTGATGAAATTTGCATTATTGCATGGTGATCTACATCCCTCATTTAGAATAAGTTTTCATTCTAAGTTATTAGAATAGAATTTTGTTTCAAGTAGTTTAGTTGAATGAAAGTAATTGTGAATGTTTACTTGATTGACTCGACAAATCCGGGTGACTAGCCTCTTGTTGATGATAAGAGTGCCTTGTGTGGTTAGCCGATGAGTAAAAACACTTAACTTTGATTAGTATTGAGTCTTCAGTTTGTATCCATTTGATGGGACTAGGGAGGAGGTACTAATTTGAAAATCATTTAAGTCTACCGTAGAAGCTTGCACTAGGTGGGTGGAGTCACTGGTGAGATTGCATCTAGTGGAGTCCAAGTCCATTCACACATTCCTTGCATTCATATTTAGAAGTAGAAGTACCAGTAGAAGTTAAGTTTAAGTTTAAGTTGAGAAGCTGAAAGTCAAAGTATATTTTCATTGCACATTGTAAAGCTAAATCATTAGAAGTGCAAGTAGTTGACAACTCTTGAATGAACTGGCATAAGTCCCCTTAAGTGATAACCAACAATCACATCATTTCAACTAGGCAAGTATCCACAATAAAAGAACCTTGAAGTCACCTTGTGATCTTACTTTGCAGGCTTAGCATAAGAAGTGACCTTATATCAAGAGAGAGTTGAATATTTAATGTTTCACTCTGAAACATTGAGTGTTTGATTCTGCATGTTGTAGTGGAACAAAACTCACATCAACAGAAATTGGTGCTAGAAGGAGGACCATTCAAAGTTCATTCAGTGTAGTCACTAATTGGAGATGATGTAATATGGGAGTTCCTAGACCACAGCAACCTAGAGAAAATTGGGTGACATTTCAAAGCGACATCATCTTAACCTTCTATTCTCTTGCTTGGGATCAAAAGAGAAGTGAACTTGAGTATTTACAGGTGGAAGATGTGCTAGAAAGTGAAGAGGAAAAGGGTCAAAAAATTGAAAGAGAGAACCAAGGAAGGCTGAGGCATGAAAGGAAAAATTGAAGGATGACAAAGGATGGTTCTTCCTAGATCAGATAACCTAGAGAAACTTGGGGAACACTTCAAATTCATATTTTAGCTACTTTGCGCTCAACTACTTGGGAAGAAAGTGAGGATACTAGACAGTATCTATATACGGCTGATGTGTTGAACCAGGAGGAGAGGAAAGCATGAGTGATTGAAAGGAGAATTCAACGAAGATTGGAATGACAAAGAGAACTCACAAGGAAACTTGAAAGAGAAAGGAAAGCACAAAGGTTATCCCAATCCAGTTGTGAAGAGAAAATTGAAGAGATGAACTAAAATGGTACTGCCTTCTTATGCTCATTTCCCAGTTGCACAACTAGGGTTAGACATTAGTTGGATGCAAGGAGACATCATTTCTGATTTGGGGGAGTTCATTTGGATTAATAAAGAAGACAATACACACTACCAATTTGCTAGAATTATCTTAGACCAGGAGGGGCAAGTTGGCATTATATTTCAAAGAGAGCAACAAAGGATTGAAATTGAGATCTGACAAAGGTGGGAAAGAGAAAAAATAGAAAGGATTCAAAGAGAAAGAGAAGCCCATAGATGAGCTCAGGCCATCCTTGAGGAAAATTCAACTTGGGGTAATCAATCAGACTAACTTATAATCAAGCTGGATAGAAAGATTGGATCTTTCTCTCCTGAAAGATTTGAAAGACTACAGTCAGAAAGAAGACAGAGAATACTGAGATCCACTCCACATCGAGAGGAGGAATTGGTTGAGTTGGAATTTTAGAAAAAGAGAAGAAATTGTTGGGTAGCTAACACTTTGAGTTGGACAAGTTCTTCATGCAGCCTAGTTCTGGCTGCTCAGGCTCAACTGGTTCAATCAACTCAAGTGACAATGGTGCAGGCACCATGGATTCAAGACAATGCTTCACCTCTCACATTCAACTAGTACAATTATTTTCCTAAGAATCTAGAACACTTCTGCTCTAAGTTTCAAGTAAATGATCCTAACTGCATAGGAGAAGAACACATCAAGATTTTTGAGGATGCCTTATGCAATAGGAGAATTCAGCATGAGGATGTGGCATGTAGGCTCTTCCCTCACTCTTTGGGAGAAGAAGCTTTCTATTGGTTTGTACATTTTCCAACCTCATCTATTAGTGGATGGGATCAATTGAAGACATCATTCATTGGAAAGTTCAGTATTCCCATCACTCCATTGGACTTGTATAGACAATTTGTAGATGTTAAAAGGCTAGGTCAAGAACCTATTAGTTCGTTTAACAATTGTTTTCACAAAGCATACACATGATTGCAGGCTCCTTACACTATTTAGGATGCAGGCACATTGGAGATGTACTACAACGCCTTGGATTCTCAAACATCCATGTTCACGAGGGTTTCTCATCTTGCTCCAATGAATTTAAATGAAGCTTATGCCAAAGCAATGGAAGTGGGCAAGCAAATGAAGCGACATGTGTCAGGACCCATGATGAATAGTGGATTACCAAGTAGCCAAGTTCCGCAACTCTCATATTAGGCTCCATCCAATCAGGTTGTGCTACATCCAGGAGCTCCATTATTAGGTTTAGGTGTGAGTACATCCACAAGAACACAAGAAGAGAAGGATGAGATGAAAGATTTAATTGAACAAGTTAAGAAGTTGTCCACTAAAGTCACTTATTTAAGGAATCAATATAATCAACATCAGAATACGCAAAGAAACTTTCAAGGACAACAAGGAAATTACCAAAGAAGCAATCAAGACAATAGTTATCAAAGGAATAGTCAAGACGGTGGATACCAGAGGAATAATCAAGGAGGAAATTATCAAGGTGGCACCCAATCGAGTAATTAGGGATACAATAGCCACCAAAGGAGGGCTTGGAACACAAATCCTAATAATGGAAATGTAGTGTCACCCCTTGACAATCCACCTATTAATGAGAATAGACCTGCAGATAAGATATTCTTAGCTGAAGCTACCTTATCAACATGGTGTAGGATACATGAAACCAATCAACACTCAAAGCTGCAATGCCCTGAATTTAAAAGGGCTACGAATGTGTTCCAGAAGGTAGTTGATGAATTAGTTAGTTAGGAAAATCCTCCAGTTACTGGGCTAGAAATTGTTCCAACTATGAGATATGATCAGTGCTTGACTTTTGAAGAATATTATTTCCCTCCAAAATTTTATGAAGAGCATGTGGGAAGATTCCCACCAGCATCAACCAATGGTCCAATAGAAGTGCCACGTGTAGAATTTCCACCAGGCCCAAGTGAACCAAAAAGGGAAGGGGAATATCTTTTTCCACCTTTGGACAATAGCATTTTGGTCCAAGGGGTCCAGGAAGTGCAGGCATTCCAGCAATCACAAGGGAGTGGACCAAGGGTTTACCAGAGGAATAATAAGAATAATGAGCCTTTGACTTCATCTATTCCTCCTAATAATTTCAATGCACCTTCCCATCTAAATGCAAGCAATAGGCCTAGTTATCCAAGGGACTCTCCTGAGTATCGACAAAGTGGAAATAGTAGTCAGGGTACTAATAATGCACAAGGCAACACTGGAATTCAGAGTACAGCAAAGAGTAGGTTACCAGCATCTCTACAAATGATGGAAGTTTGAAGAGGTTGGGACATAGAGTGATTGAAGAGTTTAGGAAGATAAAGATAGAAGAAGTAAGGGATGTGTTCTTGAATAGTTTGAAAGATAGAAAAAGTCAAGCAGCTCAAGGTCAGACTGTAGCAAATGCTATGCAAGGAGTAAGCAAGTCCCCTCATAGTATATCCAACGTAGTCCAAAGTATGAATATGGTTGAGAATGTCTCTTATGATAATCAAAATACTTGTCACAATGAAAGTTTATCTAAGCCAGTGTATGTGGCTCAAGGTACTCTGACTTCAAATCAAGATGCAACCAAGGTTGGTGTGACCTCAAGAGAACAAGATACTGCTAGGGTGGGAGGAATTAATACAGGATTTGCCTCCAAGAAGGATACTCCAATTGTGTTATATCAAGGGAAGGATGAGCCTCCTCCATTTCTACTATCAGTAATGATTTTTGGGAAATTATTGCATAATTGTTTAATTGATTCAGGGGCGTCTAGTAATGTTATGCCTTTGACCATTTGTAGGAAATTGGGAATTGTCCCTACAAATACAAACAAGAAGGTTACGTAGCTAGATAAGACAGAGGTGCCAGTGGTGGGTGAATTGAATAATATTCATATGTAGGTGGCATCTGATCCAAGAATGGAGCAACATATTGACATATCAGTTATAGATGTCCCAAATAGCTATGGCCTGCTTCTAGGTAGGGACTGGACTAGAAAACTAAACGGATATATGGCCATTGATTTTTCACATATGTGGTTGCCATGGAGAGGAATCCCTAATCAAATAAAGATTGAAAGCACCCCTAGATTGAAGCTGACCATCATAGAGTATGGAGAAGAAAATGAGATCCTATTTGTTCAAACAGACTTGAGACTTTATCAACCCAAGCCAAAAGAAGTGTTGATGTTGCATGTTTCACAAGAGGATAAAGGGAAAGAGTTATTAAGAGGACAAGATTCCACTGAGGTATTTATAGAAAGTGATCAGGGCTCTTTGTCAGATGATGGAGAAGGAATGTTTGAAAATTTTAGGAATTTCATGTTGAGGAGTGTTAGGCAGGGACTTGAATTGGGAAGTCAAACTTCAGTGAAAAATTTGTTACTCCCTAATTGGTGTAGGATTCACAACACTTTCCACTTAAGAATTGTCTTATGCCATGTGTAAGGTAGCACTAGAGCAAGTAGAGAAAAGAATTCTAGGAATATTAGAGACAAAAGATAAATTGGAGACTCAAGACAAGATATATAGAAGGGGAGTCCCTCCACAAGGGGATACGGCTGAAAGTAGCAAGATGGGAGCAAAGGGGACTCAAGCTCTAGAGAAGATTCAAGAAAGGGTGAATGTCAAAGTAGATCCACCAAAGGATCCCCAAAAGGGACATATAGTAGATGATCAAGTGTGGACTTTGAGATTTGACGGCTCTAAAACAAAGAAAGGATCGGGAGCTGGATATGAATTGACTAACCCATCAGGAGAGACCTACTTAGCAACACATCGATTGCAATTTCCCTACACTAATAACATGGCTAAGTATGAAGCCTTGATCTTGGGCTTGTTGTGTGCCATCAACAAAGGAGCAAAAATACTTCATGTGTCAAGGGATTCACACTTGATAATATGCCAGATTCGGAAAAAGTATGCATGCCATGATAAAAGATTAAGTAGGTATCAAAACAAAGTTTGGGATCTAATTGAGAGCTTTGATTCATTTGGAATCAAGTTTGGATATAGATCTTGCAACAAAGTGGCAAATAGTTTAGCCTAGGTGGCTAGTTCATTAGCACCACTCACGCTAGAAGGATTAAAGAAGTTTAAGGTGGAGCTTACATTAGTACCTTTGGTCCTAGATAATGTAACAAATTTCCAAGTGTTCGATGACGACAGACATATAATAGATTTTTTGACCAACACAGACATCTTCATAGCTCAAATAATTGATGATGATGAGATTGAAGAAGCAGAGATTAATCCGGATGGAATAATGAACTTAAAGACCAATTTTATACCAAAGGGTATGATCCAACTGGAAAGGATGTTTGATATTGACCAATTCAATAAGATTAAGTACCAACCCATGGGAGGTGGTGAATGCAAGAAGGTAAATTTAGGGATAGAAGAAAATCCAAAGATAGTACATATTGGGAAGGTTTGTACTCCTGGAGAAAGTGAAGGTGTCCTCAAGTTGATAAGAGAATTTCTAGATGTGATAGCTTGGGGTTATGAAGATTTGAAGACTTATGATCCTTCCGTCATCACACACACTATACCTTTAAAGGAAGGAAGCAAGCCATTTAGACAATGCCAAAGACTTGTCAATCCCTTGTTGGAACCTTTGATTTATCAAGAGGTAAAAAAGTTACTAACAACAAAGATCATATTCCCAGTGCGACATTTGACGTGGGTCACCAACCCTGTCCCTGTTAGGAAGAAAAATGGTGAAATAAGGTTATGTGTCAATTTTTGAAATCTAAATAGGGCATCAGAAAAGGATAACTACCCATTGCCATCATTAGATGAAGTATTGCAAGTGGTGAATGGATCACAAATGATGACATTTATGGATGGATACTCAGGATATAATCAAGTTCTGGTTGAGGAAGAAGATAGGTTGAAGATGACTTTCACCACCAAATGGGGAATGTTTGCATATAGAAGAATGCCTTTTGGCTTGATCAATGCAGGTGCAACATTTTAGAGGGCCATGGATTACGCCTTCAAAGACTTGAAAGATAAGTGTATTATTATCTATATGGATGACATCACCATATTTTCAAAGAGAAGAGGAGAACATATCAAAGACTTAAGAAAAGTATTTTTGAGATGTAGGAAGTTTGGAGTCTCCCTCAATCCAAAGAAGTGCATGTTTGGGGTGACAAAGGGAAAATTGCTTGGACATGTCCTCTCAGAAAAGGGAATTATGATTGATCCTAAAAGAGTGGAAGCTATTTCAAAACTAAGTTTTCCCTCTAGCAAGAAGGAATTGAATTCTTTCTTTGGAAAGATTAATTTTATGAGAAAATTCATCTTAGGATTTGAAGAAATAATAAAACCTATGAATCACATGCTCAAGAAGGATGTGAAGATGGATTGGACTCCAGAGGCAAAGAGGGCTTTTGAAGAGATAAAGAACGCGATTGTTCAGGCACCGGTTCTTGTAAGTCCAAATTATGAGAAGCCATTCTACATATATTCATTTTCTTCAGATCATGCATGCGCAACAATTCTTACTCAAAGAACTGATGAGAATGAAGAGCATCCTATCACTTTTATGAGTGCCCCCTTTAAAGATGCAGAATTGAACTACCCCAATGTCAAGAAATGGGCTTATGCTTTGGTAAGGGCAACGAAGAAATTTAGACATTATATCCTCAAAAGTAAAGAGCAAGCCATAGTTCCTGATGTTGTTGTAAAGACATTATTGATGCAAAATGAACTAGGCAAGAGAAGGGGAAAGTGGGTCACCACTATCCAAGAATATGACATAGAGATTAAACCAATGAAGTTGGTCAAAGGACAAAAATTAGGGCAAAATATTGCATATGATGGACTAGGTTTAGTTCAACAAGTCTATGAATTAGAAGATGTATGTCCTGATGAGTGGTATGAACATATTATTAGTTACTTGTTGAATCACAAGTGTCCTTCACATTTGAATCTAATACAGAGGAAGGCATTGAAGTTGAAAAGTAAAAGATACATGTTACAGGGGTCAGTATTATACAAACAGAATCATGAGGGCATCTACTTGAGGTGCATGGGGAAGGATGAAGCAAAACAAATTTTGGAGCACTTTCATGACAAATTTGGGATAGGTTATAGAGAAAGTTTGGCCACAGCGCATAAGATACTAAGGTCAGGCTATTATTGGCCAACTTTGTTCAAAGATACACATGAACATGTGAAGACTTGCCACATTTTCCAGATCACTGCTATTTGAGAAAGCAATCCTGCGATGCCACTCCAACCCATAATTGAGGTGAGACCATTCATGAAAGGGGGGCTTGATTTCATCAGTATGATCAATCCACCTTCCTCGTCACAACACAGGTACATTCTAACCACTACCGATAACTGTACTCGGTGGATGAAGGCCCAAGCCTTAAAAAATTCTATTGCTGAGGTTGTTATTAAATTTCTTGAAGAAAAGGTTGTTACAAGGTTTGGATATCCTTATGCTTTAGTTTGTGATAATGGTTCTGCTTTTGCTTCATTAAGATTTCATAATTGGGCATTTGATCATGGGGTTACTTTAAAATTTTCATCTAACTATTATCCCCAGGGAAATGGTCTAGTAGAATCGACCAACAAAAACTTGCTAACTATGATTACAAATCTTCTAGATAAGAACCCAAGGGATTGGCACACACAATTGAAATTCTCTCTATGGGCAGACAAAACAAGAACCAATAATTCCTTAGGAACATCCCCATATCGTCTGGTATATGGGCAGGACCCAATCTTCCGAGTACAACTACAAATTCTAACCTTACAGTTCTTGCAAGAGTATTATGATGATGAGGATAGGGTTCAAGTGAGGTTGTCTCAACTGATGCAACTGGATGAGAAGAGAGATGAAGCCCTGGATAAATTTGCTAAACATCAAGGTGTAGTGAAGAGATGGTTTGACAGACAGACTAGACTCAAAACCTTTAGGATTTCAAACTTGGTTCTATACTGGGATAAAGCTCATGAGAAATGGGGTGACCACAATAAATTTGACAAACTTTGGAAGGGTCCATATCAAATTTTTGAGATTTTGGGAGAAAACGCTTTTAGGTTGAAAACATTAACTGGAGAGGATGTCACATTGCCTGTCAATGGGCAATTTCTCAAACATTACTTCCAAACCTAGGACTTCCTTCGGAGTCCTTTTGTATATAGTTAGTTTAGTTTTCCTTTCAATAGTAGGTTTAGATAGTTTTAGGAGTCAGGGAGTTGGCTTTCCTTAAGTCTTTCAACTTGGAATCTTAAGAGACTCCTAGCTTGGTGTTTAGGTGGTTTAGGTGTAGTTTTAGTTTAGTTGTGTAGTTGTTAGTTTTCCTTAGTGGTTTAGTTTTCTCTAGGTTTAGTTTCCTTGGGTTTGTTTGTTATAGTTTAGGTTTCCTTTCTTTAGTAGGTTAGGTTTGAGAGGGTTTCCATCTGCAATAAGGTAATGTGTTCTCAATGCACAATGGCGAGCTCTCTTTGGTAATGTTTGGTTCATTTCTTGGGTATTTCTTATGAGGCTTTGTTGAATTGTGGATTGTCCCTAATAATCAGTCATTTGAAAAGGATTTTTACTAATTTTGGAATGAAGTCATTCGTTGTGTCTTAGGCACCCAAATCTTTTAGTTACAACATTTCACTCACATTTAATTGCTCTGAGTTCTTTGGAAGTTCTCAAGGTGAAGTTGGGGTTAGTGAAAATTATACACCTGCTTCAGCGCCACTGTGGTTTCTCCAAACCCATTATAAGCTTCATTTCTTATGGGCTAAAATGAAAATTCATAAGAGAAAAGCAGTATCAAAAGAGAGAATAAAAGGATGACAAAAAAAATTTTAAAAAAAAAATCAAGAAATTTTGGCTTTGGGTGTGCAAATATCTCTACCGGTGCTCTAAAAATAATCACTAAAGGTAGAACAATGTTCGTGGTGGATCACAATGATAACCTCATTGGGGCTATGGACGCTTGACTGGCAGCGATGCTCTATCTAGGATGCTTTTGGAGTATGGATATAAAATAGCTAATTTCAATATATCCAAGAGGCTTTCGATGTTCTTGTTGAGCAGGAAATAAAGCACTTGCACACACGTGAGTAACTAAAGATTAAGGTCCTTGGCACAATTTGTGGTCTTCATTCTATTTTGAGTGCAATTTCTAGTCATTTGATAGGTGAAAGAGGGGTTAATTCAAGATTCTTGAATCCAAAGAGGTTATATCCTTGAAATGTTCAGGAACATTTCCTCATTGGTGTCGCCAGATGTTGTGACCTTTTCACACCATCACCCCATTGCTAATGGGGACCCCCTCTTTGGGTCATAGTTGTTAGATTTGGCAAATTTTGGCATTACATTAGGCAATTTTGAGCTTTAAAAGACTAAGAGGTAATGGAGAAATCAAGTAGCCAAGTTGTGATTTTAAAGTGGGAATATTAAAGTAAAGTCTGTTGGGGTCATGTTATATTGGGTTCAACATAAAATTCTAAGTGTATTTAAATTTTGGCTAGCCAGTCTATCCAAAATTCCATATAAAGGCATATTCCATGCACAAGGGCCTTAAAACCCTTATAAAATTGAATTTTTACGTACAAAATGACCAAAGTCCTAACAAAAAATCAATTTTCTTTATAAACATACACAAAATCTAGACTATACATGAATTTCCCTTCATATTTCGATCAAAATCCAAACTATACATGAATTTCCCTTCATATTTCGGTCAAAATCCGGACTCTACATGAGTTTCCCTTCATTAACTAGCTTTTTTTCCTAAAAATTCTAAGTGTTGGGGTTAAAATCCAAGCATACCATGAATTTCCACCACTTTGGATGAGTTCTGCTTGAAAATTTTCTAAGTGTTTAAAAAATCCGAACAGGGGTCATTTTTCCCTTGGTTTGAGTTTGGAGTGTTGAAAATTTTCTAAGTCTGGAAAGTGTCCAGACAGGGGTTGATTTTCCCCCAAGACTGAGTACGTACACTAAAAATTTTCTAAGTCTAGAAGTTGTCCAGACTAGGGTCGATTTTCCCTTGGACTAGATGGGGAAAGCGGATTTTTTTTCTAAGTGTTGGAATAGTCCAAGCCTGGGTCATTTTTCCCCTACATGGCAAGTATGAACTCCAAATTTTTTCTAAGTGTCAAATTAGTCCATGCATGGGTCATTTTTCCCCTAGGGGCTAACATGAAGTGGAAAATTTCTTCTAAGTATCAACAGTGTACGGACATGGCTCTATTTTCCCCTTTGCAAGTTGAGATGTGAGAAAATTTTCTAAGTGTGAGATTTGTCCATGCTAGGGTCAAAATTCCCTCCAAAGCTAATAAGTCAAAAATTTTCTAAGTGTGAGATTAGTCCGTGCATGGGTCATCTTTCCCTCTGGTGGCTGCATGAAGTGTGTAAAAATGACTAAGTGTTGGGAAAATACAAGCAAGGGTCATTTTTCCCCCAAGACTGTGAATGCACAGTGAAATTTGGCTAAGTGTTGAACAAGGCAGACATGGATCAATTTTCCCTTGCATGCCAATTGGGCATGTATGCATGAAAGAGAAGGTGGAATACAAGCAAGCCGTGGACTTAGCATTTTTTTTAATCAAAAAGTGGATTACAAGCATGGATCGATTTTCCCCAATTGGAGAGTTTTTTATTAAATTTTTAATAAAACAAAGGAAAAAGGTAAAGTAAAGGGGGAATCTTGTTGGAATCTTCTAGAAACTCAACTTTCTTTTATCCCACATTGCTTGTGAGAGGGAAAAGTGAAATGAAATGCCTTTATAAGTGGCTGCCCATTGGAAGAAAAAAACATAACAACCATAAGAGGTTTTGAAAGAATTGTTTGAAATTCAAAGGCAAGCATCCAAGGAGTGAGAAGAAGCCATTGAGGGCTAAGAGGAAGATGAATGAAAGGTTGAGAGCCATGATTTGAAGGTCTAAAATTTGTGGAAGCCATTGAAAATCCATAAAAGCAGGCAAACAAAAGAAAATATGAAAAAGAGGAAGATAAAAAGCAGATGAAAAAGAAAATCCAAAAAAGTGGAACAGAAAAAGCAGAGGAAAAAGAAAATCTGAAAAAGCAAACGAAAAAGCAAATCTGAAAAAGAGAAGTCTGAAAATACCAAGAAAGGGATGATTTTTTCTACATTTTTTTTTAAAATCAAGCAAGCACCAAATTTGCCTTTTCTTGTTTGTAGAGTTATCCTTGAGTGATTACTCATCTTTTGGAAGTGATTTCAATCCATTTGGACCAAAGGTGAGAGAGTTATGAGCGAAACTCTGAGGACTAGGGCAACAAATCTGAATTTTGCAAATTTTTCTAGAAATTTTTCTAAGTGTAAAACTTGTTTGGAAATACATTGTGGAGGTTTATTTCATGTTTTCTAACATGAATGCAAGTGATTGAAGGTCTAAAAATGGAAATTATAGTCATGTCCTTAGAAAACCAGTCATACAGAAGTCTGAATTTCATGCTTAAAAGTGTATGTATGGACTGAAATTTGAGTTTGAATGCATGTTTTTAATCCTTGGTCATCATGCTAACCATTTTGTAGGGATTTAAAGCATAATGTGGACTTATCATTTTCCATTTTCTAGGTCATATGGGGCTGCATTCATTCATGGCTCATACTTAGTCATTTTGAATAATTCAAGATGTCAGGAATTGCAAGTTTGAATGCATACATACTAATCATTCTATGACAAATTCTTTCAAATTTGACTAAGTTTTGTAAGATCTTGCATTGAAATCATTTTATTACATGTATACATGCTAACTTTGAGTTTCATATAGGAATGGCAGAACCAAAAGGGTTTGCAGCAATGACGGTGCTGACTAAGAGACTATCCAAAGGCTTTTATCCAGAATCTTTGATGTCATCCAGATGGGGGAAAGTTTCAGATACAAATATGGAGCACCTTGATATGAGAGGACTAAGAAGAAGAATTTATAGGCACAGGGATCAATTACCTTCAAGGATAGCAGCTAATATAGTCAGTTCTGGACTCTATCAGGCAGCAGGATTCCCTGCCACCATCTAGTGCAATGAACTCATGGTGGAATGTGCAAAGAACTATGATCCAAATACCAGGACCATCAGGGCCAAAGGAAAGGTGTTCGCATTTCTAAGTGAGGAGGCAATAAGAGAGACCTTTCAGGATTCCATACCACCCGAGAATGCAAGTCCAAACTAAGGAAGAGACCAAAGGACTATTTGATGCAAAACTGGATACTTGCATGGACATCATTAACAAAAAATGGATCCATGAACCAAGAAGGCATCATTCTAGGTTGCTAAAGAAGTTGTTGAGTGAGGACTTCAAGGAGGAGTATAGTGACTTGATCTTCATGCTGAACAAGGTAATGGGGTCACCTCAAGGTGCTTTCTTTGATCCTTGGATGTTTTACTTCATAGAAGAGATTGCCTTGGGAGAAGTAATGATAAATTGGGAAAGGATAATAAGCAATAATTTGGATGCATAGTTAAGGGACTTGAAAAAGACAAGGTAGTTCTACATGAGTTCCTACATGATCTATTTGCTAGCAAGGACTGTGCACTATCCAGGCCTCATATGTCGAGGCGAGATTGGAAATGGGAAGGATAAATGCAAGGTCTATTATTGTTATCCTGAGTTGTAGGTACACAGGAAGGAAGACTATAAGAGGATTAATGACATCTTCACGATAAGTATTAGTCACACTTTGCAAGGGAAAACACACAGGAGGTTTTCCAAGGATGCAATTGCATTGATAGAGCAATATGGAAATTGGTACATCCAGTTCCCTACTTTCACCTATGTCAGGATCCAAGGATTTTCCTCAAAACTATACAGACTCCCCAAGTATCCCATGAATAAAATGGTTTTATTGGAGGTGGTTAGACAACTCTCAAAATTTGACCTCATGCAGAAAGAGAGGCACAGACAGGGGATGCCTTCCTCTATTACTCTAGGGAAGATGCTTGAGTCTTGTCCATCCTTATAGGCAGTTGGAACAGCTAGTGTGGAGATACAGTTTTATCAACTCGGAGCATATAAGGCAAGGAAATATTTTGATCCATTACAGAGAATTCAGATCCACAAGGGCATGAAGTAGAGGGACAAGGAAGATATTGAAGATTATTGGATGAATCTCATGGATGAGGAGGCAGTGAGGAGGAAGATGTGGTCTAGGATGACATTGAGTTTCATGAGGAAGTGTGGTGTCTTCCCTATTCTGGACTAGGTCCACGAGGATGGGTGCATTATCCACCCCAATTATGAATATGAGAAGAACAAGGCAATTGAACCCCCTAACTGGTCATTAAATGAAGAATTATCAGACTTGGGAATTTTGATGAGGGTGTTCGTGCATAGATCGAGGGCATGGGTGGACAAGCAGATGAATAAGTTGATGAAACAAGGTGTCACCTTCACCTATCCACGCATGCAAAATGAAGAGTCTTCTTCAAAGGGTGATGAGGGGACCACTAGCAACTTAGGATTGCATGTTTAGGCTATAGGACATAATAAAAGGAGAAATGACAAGGAGGCAGGAACACCCCAAGCACCAAGTGACAGGACCATGAGTGTGGAATCCATAGATAGAAGATAGAGGCCGGCCACTCCAACCGATATCCTTGGTTCATCATCATCTAGGGAAGAAAGAAAATAGACCATGGGCAATGATTCAGAACAAGGTGGTGATAGGGAGATCCTAGCCCAAGATGGTCAAGAGGCATCTTCATCCACACAGTCAATATAGCAAAACAAAGAGATATTGCCATCTTCCCCCATGGTGCATCTGGTAGTTGATTTAGGAGGTGGTATGTGACAGTCTGATCCTAACACACAGGAGATGGAGGATGACCTTATTTCGGCACTTAAGGGGTGTGATGAAGATGAATAGATAGAGTGTGGCTTGGATTTATCCACAATTCCTGATTGGCTTAGAGATAGCATGAAGAAGAGAAGGGTAGAAGAGATTCCCCCTAAATAAAGACTTTAGGATAAATTGGTTAGCCCAAGGAAAATAATCAAAAATAATGAAATAGGATTTGATCAAGGAAATTGATATAATTGATAAAATGCTGATTTTTGAAAATATTGATTTAGGAATTTGATAAATTACTAAATGGGGGCCCAAAGTCTAGGCAACCATTTTAGGGTGCATACACTAGTCACTGAATTATTGTATGCAAAATCTTCTTGTGTCAACATAGAATCCCAATTACTTGGTGTGTCTCCAACTAAGCATCTCAAAACATTTCCCAAACTTCTATTCACAAATTCTTATTGTCTGTTAGTTTTTGGGTGAAATGTAGAGCTATATTTCAACTTAGTGCAAAACTTTTTCCAAAGGGTCTTCCAAAAGTATCCAATAAATTTATGATCTCGATTAGAGATAATACTCCTCAGTAATCCATGCAATCTAACAATTTCCTTAAAGAAAAGATCTGCTACATGTAATGTATCTGATGTCTTTCTACAAGGTATAAAATGTGTCATCTTAGAAAATCTATCCACAACAACAAATATAGAATCATTACCTCTTACTTTTCTCAGTAAGAGAGGAACAAAATCCATACTGATGTCAATCCAACATTTATCAGGAATAGAAACCAGTGTGTACAATCCAGTATTATGACTTACTCCTTTTGCAACTTGACAAATTCCACAACTTTTCACAAATTTTTGAACATCTTTATACAACCATGGCCAAAATTATTTCTCCTTAAGAAACTTCAATGTTTTATCAATACCAAAATGTCCAGCCAAGCCACCACTAAGTTTCTCCTTTATCAAATTAGTTCTCATTAGTCCTCTCGGTATACACAACTGAATACCTTTAAACAACATATCTTCTTGAATGAAATATTCTTCCCATTTTGTACTTGGTTGGTCTTGAATAGGTTCTTTGCACTTTCTCCATAGCTTAGAAAAATTAGGATCAATTTCATAGAAATCTCTCATCTCATCAAAGCCAGGAACTTCAATTTTCATCACGGTCATCAAAGATCTTCTTCTACTAAATGCATCAGCAAATTTCTTAGTGACTCCACTCTTATGCTTTATCACAAATGTATAGCTCTACAAAGACTCAACCCATTTCATATGTCTCTGATTCAACTTATTCTAACTACCCAAATACTATAAAGCTTTATGATCGGTATACAATACAAATTCACTTGGTATCAAATAATGTCTCCATTTCTTCAGTGCTTGAACAATAGCATATAATTCTTGATCAAACACATAATATTTTCTCCTTGCATCATTAAAATTTTCACTAAAGAAAGCAACAGGTTTACCTTCTTGACTCAATACAGCTCCAATTGCACTTCCACTTGCATCACATTCCACTTGAATTACCTTATTAAAATCAAGCAATGCTAAAATAGTAAATTCAACAACCTTCTACTTCAGAGTCTCAAAAATTTTATTAGCTCCATGTGTCCACTTGAATTATCTTTTATCTCCTCTCATAGTCTCGGTCATAGCATTACAAATTGAACTAAAATTCCTAATGAAATTTTGGTAAAAAATTTCCAAACCATGAAATTATCTTACCTCAGTAGCACTCTCTGGTGTAGGCCAATTCAAAATAGCTTCAACCTTTTCAGGATCCATCTTCAAACCATTCGCTGAAATCACAAATCCCAAATACACAATCTCCTCTTTCATGAATAAACACTTTTTCAGATTTATTGTTTGCAAGTTGAATATAATGTGTATATGACTCGATATAGTGTTGTCATTATAGAAAAAAATTCATATAGATTTTTGGAGTTAGTGCATATTATTATAAGGTTAGAATATGGCGAAGTATAGCAGACTAGACAGTTAGCAGAGCACTAATAGATCAAAGCATTAGTGCACATGTGTATGAATGAGTTATGGTATGCGCCCTTGAGGTTAAGATGTTAATTGTATATTCATGCTAAGTCTAAGAGTGCATGATCAGATGGGACATTATGAAGAAGATAGAGACAGTTGAAATGGTATAGAAAATGAATGCTAGAACATAATAGAGTATGCAGCCGACTAGTAGTATTTTGATTAGCAGTTATAGTAATGTTTTGTAAAGGCTATGCACCTATTGTAATTATCTTGTAGACATGTAAACATCTTTTTTTTAAACACACTTGAGCCAATTCACTTGGAAGCATTGTATGTAATCGGTTATAGGAAGACTTAATTATTTATTTTGTTAGCGCATATAAATATAAGATGCATCTTTGTAATAAAGTATGGGTGTGACATAGAGACAAGATAAGAAGAGAAAAGACATGTGCATTGAAGATAGAATAAGTTAGAGCTTTACAAAGGTTTAAAGCATCACCACACAAAAGAAGTGTCACAACAGCAGTTCATCCAATAGATGTAGTGTGTATCTGAAGAGCAGAAGGTTGTAACCTTCTTCACTTGAGAAGTGAGCTCTAGGATAGTGTATCACCACCCCTAATAGGGTTATTGTAAAAGACTCCTAACATGGTCCTGTATGCACCCTAAAATGGTTGCCTAGACTTTGGGCCCCATTCTTCAATTTATCAATTTCCTGAATCAATATTTTAAATGAATATTTTCATTTAAATCAATTTCCTTGATCAAATCCTAATTCTATCATTTATTTGATTATATTCTATGGATTAACCATTTTATCCTAAGCTTTATTTATTTAAAAGGAATTCCTTCCCCGTTTATTAAATAAAAAGCCCCCACTTTCCTCTTATCCTAAGTTGCACAAATAAAGCATTATTCTTATTTTATAAAAAGGAGAAAAGGTCTTTTTGTCTCACATGAGACTCAAAAGTCAACACTTCTTTCTCATTGGAGGAAACTTGTGCACATGGATTGAGCCCTCTTTCAAACTCCACCCTTGATCAAATATTTTTCCTCTTAATCTCCATGGTCCATTTATCTTTAAAAGAAGAGCTATCTTCTCATTCTAGGATCCACTTTTGAATACTAATCTTATGCTGCAGGATTTCTTGGTGACTTTGGTGCTTTGGAGATCTTCTTGCATTGTAGCTTTCATTCTTGCATCATAGCTTCATGTTTATGCTTTCTTAGCTTAGATTTCCTTTCATGTTCTAGCTTATCTCACCTAGCTTAATTACTAAGGCTTGTAATACTTTCATTCTCATAGAATAGTTCCACTCTTGCATCTTCATCTCTACAATAGCATTGCATTGCATTTCCATCTTGATTCTTGAGGATATTGGAATTCTTTCCCTTGTCTCTTTGAATCTCCCATTGTGTGGTTTACTAGCAAGGTTATAGGCTTAATAGCTCTAGCTGAGAGCATTCTTAATATCCCTATGACTCCATGCCTAGGGAGCTCTAGGTCGCTTTCTCAAGGTTTACAATCCATGGATTCTCTTGGAAGTAATGACTTAGAGAAGTGCACATTTTGAGTGTATAGGTCCAAACTTTGACCAGGTCTCTGTACTAAAAGCATTGTAAAGAAAAACTTGTTAGGAATAGTCCCAAGAGATAACTGAGAAGGGGGGGGGGGGTTGAATTAGTTATCTAAAAGTTTAAATTATTTATCCAATTAAGTATACTTAAACATAAAGAATAAACACAATGAAAGAACACTTGAACACAACACCAATATTTTAGTTACGGGGAAACCAAAATAGGTAAAAACCCTGATGGGAATTAACACCCACTAATAATCTACACTAGTGTATTATGATCCTTGTTAGAATATCCTTAACCCTATTAGGAGTTTTCTTTACAATGCATTTAGTATAGTGACCTGGTCAAGGGTTAGACCTTGTTAGGAGTCTTTTACAATTAACCCTGTTAGGGGTGAGGACACATTGTCCAAGAGAACATTGCTTAAAGGGGTGAAGGCTACAACCTTCTAAATAATAGATACACACTATATCTAGATCCTGGTGAACTATGCTTTGACCTATTATCTGGATCAGTTCCAATGTATAGCATAAACTCTTTACTTGGTCACATAGACCTTCTTCTGATGGTTCAACACTTTGCACACTCTCCTCTACTCTTCACATTCAACTCAGAACCATACTTTAGCAATGACAAATGACTTCCTATAAATATCTTTCCTCTAAATGAAATAATCAAGTCAACCTATTAGAACCATCTTGAAATCATAATAGATAAACAACAACAATGTTCTACAACATCTCAATTGTCTCTACTAAGCACACAACACAAACTAGGACCTATCCAAATTAATAAGTGTAGGCACATGCTACACACTATCATCTCTACCAAATTAACTAATACTTTCTCCTCAAGATGAATTAAATCATGCACTCTTAACCAAACATTGTTAGCTCTTCTTTGATCACTAATCCAAGGGCACATACTAAAATGATAGGCACAACTTTTGTACTAATAAAATCTCTATTGGCTCTTCTAGATAAACACAAGAAACCACAACTGGTGAATAAAGACTTCATAAATTGACTTATATTTATCATTAGACTCTATGTCCATGAATGTAAAATTCCTAACATGTCTTAATTACACATATAAATGTCCAAGGCTCCATGATAACTATACAGACAATCATTCATAGAATACTACATGTAACTCTGTCAGGAACACTACTGACACAAGCTGCTACATAACTATTTGTACTATAAATTAACCTATGCATCCATGATATCATGTTAATAACATGTCCATTCTTCATATACTTAAGGCTTACTACATAAGTCCTCCACATATGCTACTTACCATATGTTTTCATCAATGACAAACATATAGTTAGCATTGGCTTAATGGAAAATTGTTAGAAATAGGAAATACTGGGAGGGGGGGTGAATCAGTATTTCACAAACTTTTACTTTTGCCCACTTATGGATATAACAGATTAATTTAGTGCATACAAAGATTATCAAGCTAATTGATAGACATAGCAGTAAATAGAAAGAACTCATAACACATGATATGTTCTCGAGGAAACCCTGGCCAAGGGAAAACCCCAGTGGGGATGGTACCCACAAAGATAACTAATTAAAAGTATCTTGTTAGGGATATTGGACCCTGTTAAGAGTCTATTTACAATGTATAATAGATCTATCCTAGTTAAAGGACTTTAGCCCTTGTTAGAAGTCTTAACCCTGTTAGGAGTTAGATTACAAAACCTGATCACCAGCTAAGCTCACTGCCCAAATAGGTAATACAAAATGTTTCTGACTATAATATGGTACCTATTACAACTTTTCATCAATAGCCTTTGCTGCTATCACAACATACAACTTTCGCAAGTTATCCTTTTCTTTCTTTTCACAAAAAACATCATACTCATTACATTTCAAGTATGCCTAATATATGAGTTATTAGAGGAAATAACTTCATATGGTCAACTTCCATAATATTTATCCAAGATTAAACATCTAGGATGTCATCCCTTCATAATTTTAAGTCATTATTTTGACAAG
This sequence comes from Chamaecyparis obtusa, assembly GCA_027943335.1. Classification (NCBI taxonomy): domain Eukaryota; kingdom Viridiplantae; phylum Streptophyta; class Pinopsida; order Cupressales; family Cupressaceae; genus Chamaecyparis; species Chamaecyparis obtusa. The sequence continues at coordinate 474,708 of BSBK01004031.1, forward strand.
CAAAATAATCCCTTAACTCTTTCGCTAATACTGTCTCCAAAACTATTTTATTTGCAAAACTATCTTCGATAAACTTTGAATAACTTCATCTGTACTGCTCCAATCTTTATGAACACTGAGATGGGGTATCCTCATACTCTGTAGAAGCTTTAGTTAACTACACAAACAAAAATATTGCTCCAGTGGACGTCTCCAACTAAGTCTTCATCGGGTGCTCTGTCAGGATCACTGTATCCATACTTAGACAATTTCTTCCTTCAACTTGCCATACTTGCATTCCAGATTCTGCGCTCTCAGTAGAGATCATATGTTTCCATAATGACAACATCTATGCATCCACATTAGCCAAATTGCCAACAAAAATCTCCAACAATCTCCCCCTTTGGCATTGATGGCAACATATGGAATGAAAAACACCATCAACCCAAATGAACAATTATTTTATAATATTCTCCATTTCCTCATCAAAACTCCCCCAAGGAAGAATCCCCCATCTACTACAATATTCTTCAATATTCTCCATTTCCTCAACTGAATCCTCCATCTACTGCAATATTCTCCATTTCCTCAACTAAACTATTTCATGACTAAATATCACTCCCCCTTAGTATATTGCTCCTTCTTTACTTCTATTTTTCATGACTATATATTACTCCCCCTTTGACATCAATGAAAAAGGGTGCCAAATATTTTAAGCACTAGTACTACTCCTGAGGTAGATTAGTAGAATTAGGGAAGGCAATTACTCCCAAATTCTCCCTGAGATACTCAAAATTATCTTTTGGTAAAGGCTTTGTGAATATATCTTCCAACTGATCTTTAGTACTCACATAGTCCAACTTGACTTCTTTCTCTACAAATTTCTCTCTTAGGAATTGATACTTGATCTCAATGTGTTTTGTCTTTGCATGCATCACAGGGTTCTTTGACATCTTGATAGTGCTAGTGTTATCACAATGAATAAAAATAGGATAATCAATCTATATTCCAAAATCCTTTATCATCTGCTTCATCCAAAAAATTATAGAACAATTCAAGGCTACTACAACATACTCTACTTCTGTTATTGACTTGAAATACAATTTTGTTTCTTGCTTGTCCAAGTGACAAGTCTGTCACCAAGAAACACTGCTCCACTAGATGTGCTCTTTCTATCATCAATGCATCCTTCCCAATCAACATTTGTATAAACATGAAGCTCAACATTTTCTGAGTTGGGATACCATAGACCATAATCTATACTACCTTGCAAATATCTGAATATTCTTTTTACTGCCATGAGGTGACTTTGTTTAGGCTCTGCTGCAAATCTTCCAACAATACCAACTGCATTGGAAATGTCTGGTCTAGTTTGGTTAAGATACATGAGTTTACCAATCATAGAATTATACAAATTTCTATCTACTGCTAGAGAATCATCTTCTTTTGTAAGCTTGAATCTTGTTATCATAGGTGTGCCTACTGGCTTACAGTCATCCATCTTGAATTTCTTTAATATCTCTTTTACATACTTGGACTGATTAATGAATATGCCTTTCTCTATCTACTGCACATTTAATCCCAAAAAGTATTTGATAGGTCCAATCATGCTTATCTAAAACTCACTCTGAATCTCTTTAGAAACTTCTTCACTAAGCTTGTCATTACCTCCAAAGATAATGCCATTAACAATATAGCTACTAGTAACAAACCTCTAGATGTCTCTCTTATGAACATATTACAATATGTTACTCCTTTCTTGAATCCAATCTTTGTCAAGTATCCATCAAGTCTTTCATACCAAGCTCTAGGGGCTTGCTTAAGTCCATAGAGGGCTTTCTTCAGTCTGCATACCATATCAGGCCTATCTGATAAGGTGAATCCTTCTAGTTGTTCAATGCAAACTTCTTCCTTTAGTTCTCCATTCAGGAATGCTAACTTAACATCCATCTGATAAACTTTGAATTTTTTAAATGTTGCCTAAGAATAAAATAACTTAATAACTTCTAATCTTCTCATAGGTACAAATGTGTCTGAATAATCAATACCTTCTCTTTGTGCATATCCTTTACATACTAACCTTTCTTTATTCCTTACTACTATGCCATCTTCATTCATCTTGTGTCTGAATATCCACTTTGTTCTAATCACATTCTTATCACTAGGTCTTGGGACCAATTACCAAGTGTCATTTTTGATAATTTGATCTAGTTCTTCTTTCATAGCTTCATGCCAATATGAATCATTACATGCATCTTCAACACTTAAAGGTTCAATTTGAGATAGTAAACATACCACCTCATTGCTTGTTGAACTCTTTTCTTTTGATCTTATTGTGACTTTGCAGCTCTGATCTCCAAGAATGTGATCCTTAGAATGATATCTAGAAGTAAACTTTGGAACTTTAGGTGATTTTTTCTCATCAACCTTCTAAGATTCTTCTTCACTTGTTTTAGGGTCATTGAAAAATACATCAATATTGTCAAACATCTCTTCAACTAATATCTCACTAGTGGAAATTCTGGGTTCTTCTTCAATCATAGGTGAATAATCATGATATCTTTCTTGAACCATAAGCTTTTCATCAATCTTAACATGAGAAATTTCAATGATCTTCTTCAATTTTTAATTGAAACATCTATAAGATTTTATTTTAGTAGAGTAACCAAGAAAAATACCTTCATTGCTTCTTGCATCAAATTTTCATACTGCTTCATCCCTCTTGATGTAGCACTTACTTCCAAAGATTCTGAAGTATTTCATTATGGGAACATTTCCAAACCATAGCTCATAAGGTGTCTTTTCCATGCTAGGCCTCAATTGAATTCTATTAATGGTATATACTATTGTATTGAATGCATCTCTCCAATAGGTGTGTGCAAATTTTCCTCCAATGATGATGATGTGCATTGTATCAAGGATGATCCTATTTCTTCTCTCTACAATCGCATTCTACTGAGGGGTTCTAGGTGCACTCAACTATCTCTTTATGCCATGTTCTTTGCAGTACTCATAGAATCTATCAGAGGTGAATTCTCCTCCTCTATCTGATCTTAGACATTTTATCTTTAGTCTGGATTCATTCTCAACCTTAGATTTGAATATTTTGAACTTTTGAAAAGCTTCTGACTTATCGTTCAAGAATGCAACCCACATCATTCTAGTTGTTAGAATAACTGAGAGGGGGGTGAATCAGTTATCTAGTGTTGCAAAAAAAAAAGTATAATCCAAAACAATTTCTTCAACTTTAGCTACTCGGTAAACATAAAATACTTTCATTGTCTGTGCTTTTACCTATTATCAGTCTAAAACTTATAGTAGTTACTGATAAAATCTAACATGCAATATGCAAACTATGATAATAAACAAATATCACAATCAACACATAACATAAGAGATTTAATGTGGAAACCCTGCGAAGGGAAAAACTACCAGGGACCAGCAACCCAAAAATGTTCACTCTTCTGAAGTGAGGTCGGTGAAAACCCAACCCTATTAAAGGTTACAAACACACTATTAGGTGTGACCTTGTTAGAGGATTTTAGACCAATAGTTATCATCCAACCAGCAATCACTTTGGGGTTGATAGCATAACGATGTTCACTCTAAGAATGAAACATAAAAAATACTTCCTTAGTCCACTTGGTTAAGAGATTTGACTGTGTACAATGGTTAAATATGTAATATTAGATGATCTGCCTTGATAAAACTTCAATTGTAGATTACAAATCAATATTCAGCTCATACAAATCTTTCTAATCAATATATCACTTTAGATTCAACACTATATCAACTTACTATCCATCGGTAATTACTCTCTATAGCTCGGTAATTATTTTGCAGTACGGTTCTCACTAACTAGTATGATCAGTGTTGGTATATAGATTTTCCTTACTGAAACTATAACAATTTGCAAATACTTTGGCCGAAGATGAAGGAAAAAATCATACAAGAATTGAGTTAGTCACTAACGACTAAACTCTCCGCGATCTAAGGAGCAGCTACCTTATATAAAGATCAATCTTGACAATTCATTTATTTGAAAAGAATGAAAATAGTAAAAGAAATGTATACTTTTGACCTAAAAGTAAAAAAGGCTTTTTCAAAACTCATATGAAATAGCTACTAAGAGATTCATGCTCTCAGAGAGAATCCACACTTATCTAAGCCAACTGAATAAGACTGTAAAGAAAATTCCCAGAAAGGTTGATTCAACATACACTGAAATAAAACTAAAAAGGGATGTATGATCTTCAAACACATACACATATTGCAGCAACATGAAATCAACATACATGTATTAACCAGACACACTATTCTGAAAAAGATACTGCTATTTGTTATATATATCAACTGATACTATGTCATGATTTTCAAATCAAAACATAAACCCATTCCATGAAAGTATTTGTAGTAAATATTAAACTATAAGTTTCTACTACCTGAGAACTGAACCTTGCAAGGTCTTTCAAAAATTAACTTATAGAGGGCATAATCAGTTTCATAACTAAAGTCTATTTTTGGAAAAGAACTAACACCCTATAACTACTTGGAACCATCCTTTCAAAGACTAATCAAAACAGATTAGCTTCTCTCGGCCTCGGCACTAATGGTGACCTCAGTTGCTTTGTGCTCATCTGACCACTCCTTGAAAGCCACCGCGAATCTCTCCAACATCTCCTTATTTGGTGAAGAAACAAGATCCAGCCTTTGTTCCTAGATATCTTTGCATTTTTGTAATTGCTCAAGCTTAGTATTCAATGTTTTCACTTGTTCTTCACCGAACATTATCAATGATTGCATCCTAGCAATGACTGAGCAGTCTCGGGCTACCATTTCTTTTGCATCTTTTAACCCTTGTGCTTTTCTAGTGAAGGATTCTTTCATCCTAGCCTCATCTATTCTCATTTTCACTTCACCTATGGATAGATTGTACACACAGTTTATATGATTGCTGACAACTTCCTCAACACAAGCTACTATCTTTAGAATCTTCTTTGATTCTTCAATACATTGATCAATTAAAGTACATCACCATTCCTCATTAACCTTTTCTATAAATAGGAGACTAGTATCAGCACTAGGAATTACCTTCTCAGACAAGAAATTTTCTATGTTGTAACTGAAAGCTTCATCTGTATTAGCTATTTCTATCTCCAGATTGTCTCTCTTTCCTTCCCAAATCTTGACTTTAGCCTTTGAGGTAGATACCAGATCTGAAGACTGATTAGTTGAACTCTAGTAGGCTTGAGCGAAGCGATTGACCATCTCTCCAACTTCTCGCATCCAATTATAGAATGCCTTAGAGAGGGATCCCTCTTTATGTACTTTGTTAGTACCATGCCAAAAATTTCATGGCTTTAGCAATTTTCTGCCGGTCTCTACATTGTTTTTAGGTCCTTCGCATAAACCCTAAGGCAAAAAATTTCAAAAATCTAGCCGTTGGGTCCTTAAATTTAAAAAATACCTTGGCCCTGTTCTAATGTTGCATTACCTTTTTGCGGGTCACTTAAACCTTATATTTTGCATGTTCTATTTAAATGACCTACTTTACCATGTTCATAGTTAGGTTTCATGTGTCGGTGGGTCCCCTTTTAATATTTCCTAGGTCACCAGTTAATCTTTCCTAAGTTCCTAGTGCCCTAAAAGGTTTTAATTTTCCTAAGTCCTGAGCTTTAATATTTCCTATGTTACAGCTTTGTGTTTTCCTGGGCCCAGCTCTCTGACAGCATTTCCATCTGACAGTCAGTGTAATTTCTCATAGACTATGTCAGATGCTTGAGATCTTACACTGATCATTGATTTTCCTGATGACATAGTCTTTATTTTCAAGCAGGTCCACTTCCATGTTGGCACAGTTGACATTCTCTCATTGGTCAATGTGTTGCTGAGAGGGATCCTGTCAGTGGGGCCTACAGTCAAGGCCTTTCAATCTACGGTCGGTGCATGATCTTAAGGAATATTCTTCCCCTTTGAGATCATGCACCATCTATTGATTTTGAATCTTACTCAGCACCTGTCAGTGGGACCTGATTTTCTAAATGTGTCAGTGGGTCCTGAAACTTGCAATGAATCAATGGCGAATGTAAATTATTATGAGATGTGTTAGATGTATGATATTTTGAGACAACCGTTGATTCTTCTATGTGACATAACCTTTTATTTTGGTAGGTCCATCTGCCAGGTATGTTGATTCGGAGTGTTTTGATTGGTCCATGCTCTGTGAGCTGGATGTATTGTCAGGCGGGCCCAGTATCTCAATCAGGAGATTCAAGATCAACGATTGGTGTAAGAGCACGTAGAATCTTCAAAGCCTTTCAGATCTTGTGCCAACTATCTGATCTTCCAAATGGCTTAATGTTCTTAGTGGGGCCATTTTCTAGGTGGTGCGTAGTTGCGCAAATCTTATTGGTCAATGTGAGGAGTCAGCATGGTGGGGTCATTGTCAGAGAGATCAGTGATGAGGACAAGATCTATGGTCAGCATAAGTTCTCATGAGTTTTGTCAGAGCTATGAGATCTTACACTTGTCATTCGATTATAAGGCTTAGGTGGGTGGGTCCTGTGTCAGTGGTGACTGAGCATGAACCATGAATGAAGTAATGACATGTGGCATAAAGAGGGCCCACGTGGGGTCAAAAGGTTTAGCGGTCTGGTTGAATGAGGTTAGCGGTGCTGATAAATTTCAAAGGCTTCACTCATTCATGTGAATTAGCAGTGGTTCTCTAAGTGTTTTAGTGGTTTAATGAACATGCATTTTTGTAATTGCTAAACTATTTAGCGAAGATGTAAAGTATCATGCGACCTGGCGGAAACCTTTGTCGCCAGTTCACCAAATGTAACTAGGGTTATATTAAAACATAAATCATAAAGCCCAAGAGATAAAGAGATCTAACAGCCATGACTTAAAGTTGATCTGAGTTTAAATTTTGACCGTCGACTTGCTACAAGTGCCATAAAGTAGCCGTTTGATTTCAAATTCAAATTTTTGAAGGGTTTCCTAGGACCAGAAGGACTAGAATTCAATGCAGAAGTGACTGGTGTTGGTGAGAGATGATTTGTTTTCCATTGCAGTGTGGTCCAGGGTGTTGAGTGATCATTTGTAGGGTTTGTACTATGTGGTTTTGTGCTCGAGGCATGTTGCAGGGTTGACATTTTGAGCATTGTTTATGATTCTTAGTACCTTCACAGAGAAATTTTCATGATTGAGGATCATTCCAGGATTTTCTTTCTCCTAGTTGCCTGGGTTTCCACCCCTGTAATAACTTTTTGACCATTTTCAGATGGTTGGGTGGTTGAAACCCTAACCCTAAGTCATCTGTAGCTTGTTGCATTCTCTTTGAGAATTCCAAGATGACTAGGGAGTATAAGTTGTAGAAATTTTGATTTTGTAGAGGTTCCAAAAACTTTCTTTGGTCCCACGCTGGTTGTCCATGGTGTTTTACTGATAGAGGAGCTGGATTTTGTATCTTTTCCTATCCTTGTGTTGTTATGATTGTGTATTGAGTCTGAATATATTAATGAGAATGTTATTGAGTTCCAATCTTGCATTTGTGTATGTCTTCTTGTTTTGGTTCTAAGCTCATATATGTTAATGTCATAAAGTGTATTAGCATATGATAAACAAAGAGTATTGTGAAGTCATCTTTGAGTTCCTAACAAAGTTAGGATTAAAGTCTTTTAGGTGGGTTCAGTGAGTTTACAACCAAGCAAAAATTTGATGTCCTTGTGTCTGAGGGAGAGGGGTAGTAGGCAAAGCACTTATCCTGGATTCAGTTGTGTTTGAATTAAGGTATTCAGCTGATGTATGTAATTGGATGACTCTTTGCCCTAGGTTAAGGCACTGGTCCATCCTATGGAGGCATTTCATTGTTATCAACCACACACACAAACATTCAAAATGATAAAATCTTAAAGCAGTAGTAAAGAATATATAGTTGTATATCATTTAGATATTCCTTTCAAGAAGTGAATCAAGGGTACACCCGCCTGAGCAATAAGGCTCAAAGTACAGGAGGATCTCTTTTGATCCTTGTTAATTGGCCCTCTTTCTTGTAGACTTTGGAGTGGTGATAGAGTCAGAGTGTTATTTAAGTTATCCATCAAAGTATAAATCTACAAGTGAAGATCAAAGGGAACACCCAACAAAATGGTGACTCTACTGGGGAGAGTCTAGAGATAAAGGTTTTAAGTGCACTCTTGTTTTCCTATTGTATTTCAAGTAAACATTTCCCATCTGGGTGGGTGGTGACTTGAAAGGTTAGATCTGGTGCTATATATTGTAAATCATGGACAAGAGAATGAATACTAGATCCTTTGTCAAAAATAATATGGAGGTTACTCTGGAGCAATTGCCTAGATAGGAGAAGAAGAGTTGGATTAGAAGGAATGGTGAGTCTACTAGTGCTCCCATCAGAGAACAAAGAAGTACTAGAGGTAGAGCACCACATGTTTCCTCAAGTGAGGAAGGTTCATAGGACAAATTTTCTAGATCAGATGGTGGTCACTTTGAAGATAGATATTATGATACCCTAGAAGCTATATTTCAGGACAAAGGTCCATTGCCTACAGGTCAAGATGAATAAGATAGAGAGATGGGTTTGGAGATTGATTTAGATCTTCATGAAGATAATTTTAGAAGAGAACCCATGAGACCTAGGCAAGTCCACTTCCCATATCAAAATATTTTTGATATGGATGTGTCATCAAGTACTGATGACATTATGGTAGATCCTGATGATTTAAATGCATTAAGGTTATAGTTGGCAGAGCAGGATGCCATACATAAGAGGTTACAGGAGGAGAGAGAGGCTAAAAAGGTTAATGCTCTAATAGAAAGATAGTCTCTCCTTAGAAAGATTAATGAAATGAAGGAGAGAAACAAGATGCTTGCTTCTACTCCTAAAACTTTGCAGCATGATTTCTTTGGTGATCTTGATGCCTTAAGGAGTGAGCAAGAGTGCTTACTGCAAGATCATGAATTTGATAAGGAGGGCCTCGTGGTTAATCAAGTGCAAAGTTATGTTCCTTTGCCTAAAGATAAAGATGGGTGTGTGATCACTACGCCTGATGTTGCTGCTGGTGAGAAAGGAAAGAAAAAGATGGTGGGACATCAAACAAGTAAATCATTGACAATACCCGGGGTCCCACCACCCAATTTAAACAAGGACACAGAAATGGACAGAAGAAGAAAAGAAGATGAGGATCTTGCAAGAGAATTAGAGAGGGCTGAAATTGAAGCTTTCATTGTAGAAAAGAGAAGAAAGATCCAGTTCTTGAAAACTTCATCAGCTAATGCTCTTGGCCCATCTGCTACTAAACTAGGTATGCCATCTATGACTACTACTATTCCACTTAGTAATGCTACTAGTTCATTTCCTTCTTCATCTACTAGGATAGGTGTTGATCCTAGGCAGCAGTCAAATGTATAAATAAATGTAGGTGCTAATGTTGATCCTAGGGTTAACACTAGTTCAAGTTTTCAATGAAGACCTATGAAATTAGAAGGCTATAGGGAAATTAGTTTTGATGGAATTCCTAGCTACCCAAATGCTTTTCCAAATGATATTAGAGATAAGGTACCTAAGTTTTCTAGTAATAATGCTATTAGTTGTGAGGAGCATCTTAGGTTATTTGTTGATATGCTTAATGATTATGAGGTAGAGCATGAGGATGTGGTCATGAAATTATTTTTTCAATCTCTAATGGAGGATGCTAGAGATTGGTTTAAGAGACTTCCTAACAAATGTATTGATACTTGGGATTCTTTTGAGAGATGTTTTAAAGAGCAGTATGGTGATAGGCCTAATGATAGTTTCATGTTGAATGAATTCAATACCATAAGGAAAAATTAGAATGAGACTGCAGTGTTAGGCCATTTTCCAGTCAGTGCAAAATTCTTTGAAAATGGCCTTTTTCCCTGCAGTATTTGTTATGTTGTCTCTACCCAGCCTGCAGTCACAGTTTTGTCTTGTGAAGTAAATCCATGATGTTTCATGTTGTGCGGTCTTAGCCCTGTGTGCTTCATGTGTCACCTTACTTCAGTCCAAATCACATCATCTAAATTGCAAAACCCAGGGAGATATTAATGTTCTAAGGTCTACAGGAAATTTTTTTCAAAATCTGCCACAGTGTCGAAAACCCACAGTGTTTTTGAAAATCCATCATGTTTTCGGTCTGTGTGAAAACCTTCATTGTTTTCAACCTTATGCCTTCCCTCTTTTTTGCACTTGTCTTCTGGCATCGAAAACCCTAGATTTTTTTGATCCTTTGCCGTTGTGAAAACCCTGGATGTTTTTTACCTCGGTCTTAACTGTGCAAGTGCGATTGTTGGTGGGTCCCAGTTCTTCCCATTGCCCAGTATGGTTAAAGTTTGGATAGAATTGGTGGTTGTTGCATGTTGACATGGTGAAGATGCATGGTGTTTATCCTTCATGCTTTTGTAGCAGCCATCAGATTTTCTTGTGTGGGCGTGAAGTGGTCCCAGTGTCAGAAGGGAAGCAAGGGCGCATGTTCTTATTGGTTGTCACATGATCGCATGTCAGGAATTTTTGACATGTGACCATGTGACCGGTTGACATCTGTCACTTGGGGCCCATTGGTGGATAAGTGCAGTGGGACCTATCTGCTCAGTGGCACTAATGTGTCAATTTTCTATTGGTTTCCTACGATGAGTTGGATTTCATGTCAGCGGGGCTCGGTGTCAGAGATTTAAGATCTATGGTCAGCATGTGATTGCATGGAATATTTTCACCCCATGTGATCATGTGCCCACCATCCAATTGGATGCCGATGGGTTTGTTTGTAGTGGGCCCACTGTCAGAGGATGTTGAGGTGGCAAGGTTCTATTGGATGCAGGGTAGAGATGTGGGCTGGATTGTTAGAGCCCTTTCAATCCTACAGTTGCTACATGACTGCAAGGAATATTCTTTCCCCTTGTGATCATGTGACAACCATCTGATCTTGTAGAGTTTAAAAGGGTTGATGGGCAGTGGATCCATTTGCTAGGTGTGATGATGTGTTGATTTTTGATTGGCCAGGTGGTGACAGGGTAGGTTAATAGTTGCAATGTTGGTGAGTTGTCACATGATTGCATAGCTAGGAAATGGGCTATGCGACCATGTGACTAACCTCTTTGTGTTAACCCTTAGTGGTGACAATTATGTGGAGGTAGAGGATTGTAGTGTGTCACATGTTTGCATAGCCCATCTCCTAGCTATGCAATCATTCGACAACTGTATAAATGTTTCATCATTGCAGACTTGCGGGGTTGTGAAGGTAATGTAACCGAGGACTTTGCAGCAGTGTTTGTGACCATTGACCATGGCTAGGAGACTACAGTCGCATGATCACAAGGGTTAGTTTGGTGCCTTGCAATCATGCGACCAAGCATAAGATGAAGCCCATTATTCTGTGGTAGTTAAGTTGATGACCGCGCGATTGTGCGACTAAGGGAAAATAGCTAAGGAACATAAAGCCTACAAAATGCATGGTGACCGTTGTAGTTTGAATTTGATTTTCCTGAGGATCTACAGTGACCAAAGGTACCTGAATTTATGGTTTTCTGGCCATTTCTTGATCTGGTTGGTGACATCAATTGTTGTAGTGTGTTCCAGTTGATTAGGTGGGTGAAACTTTGACCCCAGTCATCTGTAGCTTTTTGCAACCTATTTTGGGTTTCCAAGATGACTAGTGGTATATACTGCAAGTTTTTGACTAAGTAGGGGTTCCATTCTATTTTGGTTCCTGTGGGAAGTAGTAAGCTCTATCACATTGTATGAGGCTAAATAGAATTTCTTTGCATCTTTTGCAGGTTATTGAAGTGGTTGCCTCATCTTTGGTATGGACATGTACATGCCTCATCATACTTAATATAACTATTCTCATGCTTTCAAGTCTCTCCTTGGTGTCAGTCTTATGAGTTGTGGATTTTCTGGTCCATTGCATTGGGTTACCTTTGTATATGTTCTAGTCTTTAGTTCTTGATCTAGGATCAAGTGAAAAATACTTTGGATAGGGCATAGATTCATTAGATTTGTCTACAGAAGGATCTTATAAGTAGTGGATGGGCTGGAACAGTTGTATTTATGGCTTTGAGTCTTTGACAATAGTTGGTTCATGTTCTATATTTGTTTTTGAGTGCTACCCAATGGATAATGGCACTGATCAAGGACTAGTATATTCAGTTAAGTCTAATGATTGATGGTTTTTGGCTATTTCCTACATCTTTGAATATCAATACCATTTCAAGTCTTTACCCTTCACAAGGCCATTTTATCCTGCATAGTAGAGTTGATTCAATGAATACCTGGTTAGTATTTAGTAATCCTTTACTATGATCTGCTATATAAATCCAAAAGTATAAGGTGTGTAGTGAGTTTGAATTTTGTCTGGATTAGGTGCACCCACCTTGGTTTTGCAGAGCCAGAAGCAGAAGAGGGCATATTAAGACCCTATAGTTGGTCCACTTATCTTGCAGAGCTTTCACACTTGGAGCTAACCACTCCTAACATCAGTCTCAAGGCATATTGGCAGCCCTAAGTGGCATAAGGGTTTTCAAACACCAACATGTAGCTGAAATCAACATGAGATTTCATAAGTGTATGCATAAGTTGTTCGAAGTTATGCAGTTAGATGACAATGTCTATCTGACCACATATTTCAATGCATTTAATGGAAAGATGGGATATCTGTTAAGTGACAAAGAACCGAGAACTCTCAGGGATGCTTTTAGGATTGCTGTCACTATTGAGAATAATATGAAAATATCAAGAAAATTGGGGGGAAAGAGAGATGACCCAAAGTTGTTTGGGGACAAGAAATACAAAAAGGAAAATGATAAGAATGTTGGAGCTAGGAGGCAAGAGGAAGATAAATTGGATAAGGTGCTCAATGCATTGAATTATTTGAAGGCACCTACAAATAAGAACATTAGTGCTCCTACCAATGAGAGGCCTTAGTTCAACAACAATTTTAACAAATAGAATAGATTGTAGAACTACCCCTACAACAACCAATGGAAGGATGGCAAGCCTATTGTCCCTACTATGAGAGGAAAAAATGATAGAGGTGTCCCTGAACCTCTACAAAAGGCTTCAATAAATTTCATGGAGGACATACCTTGGTGTGTTGCATGCCAGTCCCCTCATTCTACAGAGCATTGTGTAGTTGCACATTCTATGGCTGCAAATCAAGATTGTGGCAATGAGGAGATAGATCAAGAAGAAGATCAAGATGATGTTGGATGCAACATGGCTTCTTCATATCTAGGATATGAAGATGATTCTAATTTTGATGAAGAGGCAGATCTAAATGTAAAGAGACACAATCAGGCCCTTTTTCATCAAGAAGTTTTTTCTGATAGTGAAGGCATTGATAGGAAGACATGTAATATGAACTCTTCTTCTAAGCTAGTAAATTTGAGAAGACCTTCTAGAGAAGAGATGGATAGGATTACTGCAGAAATGATTGCCCAAGTGCAAACTAGAGGCATGGTGGCAAGGAGTACAAATAAGAAAGCTACATGAATGTTTATAAAGAGTACCAACTCTAGAGAGACCAATGAGAACAAATCAAAAGGTGATCACATGGTGAAATTCAAGAATGTAAAAAGTAAGAATTGTGAGCCTAAGGGAGTTGGAATTGAAAAGATTTCCAGTGAGATTGAGAGGCCAGTTAACACAATGGCTAAGATTGAAAAAATGAGGGTGGCCAATACACCTAATGTGTCAGATAACCAAAAGGATATTAAGGCAGTGCAGATTGAGATTCCTCCTTCTTCTCCTATTGATATGTTATCTGTATTGTCCCAAATTATAGTTAAGGTTCCATTGTCAAAATTATTGAGGATCCTTGAACATAAAGACAAAGCTATTGCATGGGTAGGTAATTTTCATAAAAATGATGTTTCATGCAATGGATCTCAGGATAAAGCTTTGAAAGGTGTTGCTGCTCAGGGAATTGTGTCTCAAATTCCTCTAATATACTTGGATGTCAATGCAAGCCTTGAAAATATTGATCCATTCTTTTTAAGTGTTCTTGTGAATGGAATGAAGTTGAGGAATTGTATGATTGATAGTGGTGCCTCTAATATTGTCATGCCTTTTAAAGTCATGGAGAAGTTGGGCCTTAAATTTGATATAGTGCAAGGTAGATGTTGTGCAATGGATTAGAGGGAGGTACCAGTTATTGGGACTATCAATGCAATGCCATATAGGTTGGCAGTATATGCAAAGAAAGAACTAACAATGAGTGTTTTGGTGGTGGATATCCCTCCTCATTATGGGATGCTACTATCTAGAAGGTGGAGTTCTACCATGGGTGGAAGTTTATAGTGTGATTTGTCCTATGCCACTTTCAAAATTGATGATCAGTTTGTCAAGATTGAATGAGAGCCAAGAGTATGCCACATGATTGAGAGAAATATTGATAGTGAAACTACATGTTTTTTGGATACTAATATTAGTGTTTTTAGGGTAGAGATCCTTGTATTTGAAGAGGAACCTACTTTGTCACCTATCTCTATTGAGGTAAGTGTTAATTTTGTGAAGGGTGATTTGTGGGTAATGTACTTTGATGGTGCAAATTGCCAAGATGGAGTAGGAGCAGGTATTTTACTTATTTCTCATAATGGAAATACCTACAAATTTTCTTTCACATTGAATTTCTTTTGTACCAACAATATAGAAGAATATGACATTTTTTTGTTAGGATTGAGGTTGGCACAAAATCATGGTATTAATTGTTTAAGTGTTGTTGGTGATTCTGAGTTGGTAGTGTCCCAAGTCAGGTCAATATATGCTTCCAAGAAAAAGAGGTTGAATCAATATAGGAATGCAGTTTGGGATTTGATTAAGCATTTTGATGCCTTCAATATTGAGTGGAAGGATAGGAGTAAAAATAAGATGGCTGACTTGTTAGCCAATATTGCAATCAATCCCAATGATATTACATTTTCTGGTATCTCTAAAGTTGAAATTTAGGCTAGGCCTAGCATACTAGACAATATTGAGAATTGGAAAGTTTTTGATGATGATAATGATATCTTGAAGTTTATGGGCTGTGAGGATTAGTATCATGGTCAGCAATTTGATTGTTCAGCCTTGGTTGAGTCAGTAGAAGGAAGGGAGGTTGTCTTTGGCAATGAGGTCATTCAGCTTAGAAATAACGAGGTGCCCAAGGGGCTTGTTATTTTTGAGACTATCTTTGATAACCAAGATAGAGTTCAAAAGAATATCAAAAGAGAAGATCATGCTGATCTAGAGGACATAAATCTTGGAACACATGAGGCACCTAAGAAGGTATACATTGGTAGAGATATATCTCAAAAGGTAAGGAAATCTTTGACTGAATTATTGAGAAAATTTAGGCATGTTTTTGCATGGTCATATGATGACCTAAAGGTTTATAGAGAAGATTTATTTCAGCATATTATTCCATTGAAAGAAGATGCTAAACCTTTTCAGCAAAAACAAAGGCCTATTAATCCCACTTTGGCACCCAAGATGCAAGAAGAGTTAATGAAGTTGAGAGATGCTAGAATTATCAAGCCTATAAGGCATTCTTCTTGGGTGTCAAACCTTGTTCCTGTGAGAAAAAAGAATGGTGACATTAGGCTTTGTGTGGACTTCAGGAATTTGAACATCAGCTCATTAAAGGATAATTATTGTCTGCCCAATATGGAAGCTATGTTGCAAAGAGTAACTAGATTAGAATTGATGTCTATGATGGATGGTTTCTCTGGCTACAATCAGGTCATTGTCAAGGAATCAGAGCAATTCAAGACAACTTTCACAACACCTTGGGGGACATATGTTTATGTGAGGATGCCTTTTGGCCTCACAAATACTGGTGATACTTTTCAGAGGGCAATGGATGTTGCCTTTTCAGATTTCATAAATGATTTTCTTGTTGTATATCAAGTTGATCAAACTGCCTATTACAAGGAGGAAGAATAAAATTGCACTCATCTAGAAGGAATATTTGTGAGGGCCTTGGAATTTGGCATTTATTTGAACTCAAGGAAATGTGCTTTTGGTGTTATTGAAGGTAAGTTGCTTGGCCACTTAGTTGGGAAGCAAGGAGTGAGAATTGACCCTGAGAGGGTAGCAGCCATTGATAAAATTTAGAGATGAAAGAATGTTAAAGGAATTCAGTCCTTCTTTGGTCAAGTCAATTTCTTAAGGAGGTTTGTGACAAATTTTGTAGAGGTTACTAGACCTATTTATAAGATGTTGAAGAAGGGATCTGCAATCAATTGGGAGGGTGAGCCTAATGAGGCTTTCAAAAGTATCAAGTAGGCTATCAAAGATGCACCAGTGCTTAAGGCACCTAATTATAATGTCCCAATGCATATCTTTTCCTTTGCATCTTTTCACACTACTACTACAGTTTTGTTACAAAAGAATAAGGATGGTTTTGAGTAGCCTATTGCATTTTTTAGTAAATCTTTGCAAGCTTCTAAATTGAAGTATGACATAAATGAAAAGCAAGCATATGCACTTGTGAAGGCAATCAAGTTTTTTAGGTGTTACTTGATCGGAGTAGTCGTGATTGCTTTTGTGCCAAGTGCAGCTATGAAGGATATTTTCTCATAGCAGGAGGTGTCTGGAAGAAGATGCAGATGGATCAATAGGATCCAAGAATTCAATGTTGAGGTCTAGATTACTAAGTTGGTTAGAGGACAAGGATTGGCAAAACTGATGGCCCAATCCAATCTTCATGCAAATTAGGTAAATCATTTTGAAACTGATTACACATGTGACATGGATGATTGTATCTGGTATCAAGATATCATCTATTACATGAGAAACATGAAATGTCCAGATAGTATGAATGATAATCAGAAAAGCACATTAAAATTACAGGCCATCAAGTATGTAATTGTGAAGTGTAAATTGTATAGAAAGAATTTGGATTGCATATTTTTGAAGTGTGTAGATGAAGATCAAGGTAATAAGTTGTTGAAAGAAATGCATGGGGGAGTTTGTGGTGGGCATTATATGGGTAAAAGAACTACTCATAAGATCTTGAGAGTAGGATTTTGGTGGCCCACATTCTTCAAGGATGCAGAATAGTTGGTGAGGAGGTGCGATGCTTGTCAAAGGTTCTCTGATAAGCCTAAATTTTTAGGTAATGTGCCATTAAAACTAGTAGAAGTTCAAGCTCCTTTCCATGTGCCATTAAAACCAGTACAAGTTCAGGCTCCTTTCCAAAAATGGGGAATTGATTTCATAGGGGAGATACCAAACAAGTCAAATGGAGGACACTCATGGATCTTAGTTGCCACTGATTACTTTACAAAGTGGGTAGAAGCTATACCTACAAGAAATGCAACTAGTAAGGTGGTAATTGATTTTATGATGAATAATATTGTTACAAGGTTTGGGTGCCCTAAGAGAATAGTAAGTGATAATGCCATGTGCTTCAGGTCTACTGAATATAAGGACTTTTGCAAAGGTTTGGGAATTCAGATTTCTAATTCCTCACCTTATCATCCATAAGGAAATGGTCAGGCAGAATCTACTAATAAGAGTTTGATTAAAATATTAAAGAGAATTCTTGAAAAGAATAAGAGGGCATGGAATTCAAAGCTACCATTAGCTCTATGGGATGATAGGGTAACTGTGAAGAGGGCAATTGGTTGTGCACCATTTGACCTAGTATATGGAATTCATGCAAAAATGCCTCAGAATAACTTATTGGAAATGTATAAATTTGTTCAGCTATATCACGATGACATAGATGATGAGATGTAGTTGAGAATTGAGGACTTCATTAGGCTAGATGAGACTAGAAGAGAGTCAGTTGCAAGGAATGCTAGATTGCAGTTGCAGGTTAAGAATTTATATGATATGAAGACTGTTGATAGAAAGTTTGAACCTGGTGATTTGGTGTTAGTTTGGAATGCCAAACTAGAGGATAAGGGGAAACATGGTAAATTTGATCCCATCTGGTTAGGGCCATATCTGGTTAGGGCCAAGATTCATACATTATCAAAGAATTAAATGCTGATATTCAGGAATTGCCAATTCATGGACAATTCTTGAAGAAATACTTTAATTGAGGTATTCTATTTTCCATGAATAGTAGTCAGGTTTGTACATTTTGTAAATTCTGTAAATAAGCTGCTTGCCCCTACCCTGTTTTGTCCTGGTCTGTTAGTTTTTGGTCTTGTTGCTTGTTCTGCCCTTCTTGTTCCCTATTGTCTGCAAATTTTTCCAGTGGGATGGTCTGCTTTAAACCAATGATTCTAAGTCCTTGCTATGCCTGCAAGAGGCATACATACCCAAATAGAGCCATTGTTAGTACCATGCCAAAAATTTCTTTCCTTTAACAATTTTTTGTCGGTCTCTGCATTGTTTTTGGGTCCCTGGCATAAACCCTAAGGCAAAAAATTTCAAAAATCTGGCCATTGGGTCCTTAAATTTAAAAAATACCCTGGCCCTGGTCTAATGTTGCATTACCTTTTTGCAGGTCACTTAAACCTTATATTCTTCATGTGCTATTTAAATGACCTACTTTACCATGTTCGTGGTTAGGTTTCATGTGTCGGTGGGTCCCCTTTTAATATTTCCTAGGTCACCAATTAATCTTTCCTAAGTTCCTAGCGCCCTACAAGGTTTTAATTTTCCTAAGTCTTGAGATTTAATATTTCCTATGTTACGGCTATGTGTTTTCCTGGGCCCGGCTCTTTGACAGCATTTCCATCCAACAGTCAATGTAAGTTCTCATAGACTGTGTCAGGCACTTGAGATCTTACGCTGATCCTTGATTTTCCTGATGACATGGTCTTTCTTTTCAAGCAGGTTGACTACCATGTTGGCATAGTTGGCATTCTCTCATTGCTTAGTGTGTTGCTGAGAGGGATCCTATTAGTGGGGCCTGCATTCAAGGCCTTTCAATCTATGCTCAGCGCATGATCTTAAGGAATATTCTTCCCCTTTGAGATCATGTGCCATCCATTAATTTTGAATCTTACTCAGCACCTGTCAGTGGGACCTGATTTTCCAGATGTGTCAGTGGGTCCTGACACTTGCAGTGAATCAACAACAAGCATAAATTCTTATGAGATGTGTCAGATGTATGAGATTTTGAGACAACCATTGATTCTTCCGTGTGATGTAACCTTTTCTTTTGGTAGGTCCATCTGCCAAGTATGCTGATTTGGAGTGTTTTGATTGGTCCATGCTCTATGAGCTGGACATATTTTCAAGCAGGCCCAGTATCTCAATCAGTAGATTAAAGATCGACGGTTGGTGTAAGAGTGCATAGAATCTTCAAAGCCTTTTATATCTTGCACCAGCCATCTGATCTTCCAGACAACTTAATGTTCTTAGTGGGGCCATTTTCCAGGTGGTGCGTAGTTGCTCAAATCTTATTGGTCAATGTGAGGAGTCAACACGGTGGGGTCATTGTCAGAGAGATCAGTGACGATGATAAGATCTATAGTTGACATAAGTTCTCATGATTTTTGTCAGAGCTATGAGATCTTACGCCTGCCATCTGATTATAAGGCTTAGGTGGGTGGGTCCTATGTCAGTGGTGACTGAGCATGAACCATGAATGAGGTAATGACATATGGCATAAAGAGGGCCTAGGTGGGGTCAAAAGGTTTAGCAGTCCATTTGAATGAGGTTAGCGGTGCTGACAATGTTCAAAGGCTTTGCTCGTTCACGTGAATTAGCGGTGGTTCTCTAAGTGTTTTAGCGGGTTAGCAAACAAGTTTTCATGTAATCACTAAACTATCTGGCGGAGATGTAAAGTATCCTGTGACCTGGCAGAAACCTTTGTCGCCAGTTGTCCAAATGTAACTGGGGTTATATTAAAAGGTAAATCATAAATCCTATGAGATAAAGAGATCTAACGGCCATGACTTAAAGTTGATCTGAGTTCAAATTTTGACTGTCAACTTGCTGCAAGTGCCATAAAGTAGCCGTTTGATTTCAAATTCAAATTTTTAAAGGGTTTCCTATGACCAGAAGGACTAGAATTCAATGCAAAAGTGACTGGTGTTGGTGAGAGATGATCTATTTTCCATTGTAGTATGGTCCAGGGTGTTGAGTGATCATCTACAAGGTTTGTACTATGTGGTTTTGTGCTTGAGGCATGTTGTAGGATTGACATTTTGAGTGTTGTTTATGATTCTCACTACCTTCACAGAGAAATTTTCATGATTGAGGATCATTCCAAGATTTTCTTTCTCCTAGTTGCCTGAGTTTCTACCCTTGTAATAAATTTTTGACCATTTCCAGATGGTTGGGTGGTTGAAACCCTAACCCTAACTCATCCATAGCTTGTTGCATTCTCTTTGAGAATTCCAAGATGACTAGGGAGTATAAGTTGCATGAATTTTGATTTTGTAGAGGTTCCAAAAACTTTCTTTGGTCCCAGGCTGGTTGTCCATGGTGTTTTACTAATAGAGGAGCTGGATTTTGTATCTTTTCCTAGCCTTGTGTTGTTCTAATTGTGTATTGAGTCTAAATATATTAATGAGAATGTTATTGAGTGCAAATCTTGCATTTATGTATGTCTTCTTGTTTTGGTTCTACGCTCATATATGTTAATGTCACAAAGTGTATTAGCATATGGTAAACAAAGAGTATTGTGAAGTCATCTCTGAGTTCCTAACAAAGTTAGGATTAAAGTCTTTTAGGTGGGTTCAATGAGTTTACAACCAAGTAGGAATCTAATGTCCTTGTGTCTGAGGGAGAGGGGTAATAGGCAAAGCACTTATCCTGGATTTAGTTGTGTTTGAATTAAGGTATTCAGCTAATGTATGTAATTGGATGACTCTTTTCCCTAGGTCAAGGCATTGGTCCATCCTCTGGAGGCATTTCATTATCATCAACCACACACACAAACATTCAAAATGATAAAATCTTAAAGCAGTAGTAAAGAATATATAGTTGTATATCATTTAGTGATTCCTTTCAAGAAGTGAATCAAGGGTACACCCACCTGAGCAATAAGGCTCAAAGTGTAGGAGGATCTCTTTTGATCCTTGTTAATTGGCCCTCTTTCTTGTAGAATTTGGAGTGGTGATAGAGTCAGAGTGTTATTTAAGTTATCCATCAAAGTATAAATCTACAAGTGAAGATCAAAGGGAACACCCAACATACTTGATCAAGGAATTTTTGATTGTCTAGAGACTTGACATCTATACTTAAGGGTACCATTGCTAAAGGTTGAGGAATAGCAGCTTTGGAAGAGACTCCTAAATCCACTTTATCCATAGTGAAATCTCTCTTGGTGACTTCAGCATTGGTCTTGTTGGAATTAGGCTTGAAAATCTCTATGACCCAATGACCTGTGGTCAGATCTACATCCACCATAGACTCTATTTTTGGCTTCTTTGTTCTAGGGGACTTTCCAAGGTATTTATTGAATAGGTCACCAATAGGGACTAAGGTAGACACAATGTTCCTCTTCTTATTGATAGTTAGATCCATCTAATTTGGAGAACTAGGAGTTACATTCTATAGGGAAATAGTGGTACTTGGATTGCTCGGGGTAACAGGCTCTTGTTAGAATAACTGAGAGGGGGGTGAATCAGTTATCCAATGACCCAAAACAAAATGTATAATTCAAAATAATTTCTTCAATTTATACTCAATGGTAAGCAATAATAACTCTTACTGTCTATGCTTTTACGGATTACCAGTCTAATACTTATAATAGTTTACTAATAAAATCTAACATGTAACATGCAAAGTATGATAACAAAAAAAATCACAATCAACACATAACATAAGAGATTTACCGTGGAAACCCTGTAAAGGGAAAAACCACCTAGGATCGGCAACCCAAAAATTGTTCACTCTTCTGAAGTGAGGTCGGTTAAGACCCAACCCTGTTAAAGGTTACAAACACACTGTTAGGTGTGACCTTGTTAGAGGATTTTAGACTAGAAGTTATCGTCCAACCAGCATTCACTATGGGATTGACAGGATAACAATGTTCATTTTTGAATGATACATCATAAGACTTTTAGAGTCCACTCGGTTAAGAGATTTAAACTGTATACAATGGTTAAATGTGTAACAATAAAATGATCTACCTTAATACAACTTTAATTGCAAATTACAGATCAATATTTAGTCCATACAAATCCTTCTCATCAATAATTTACTTTAGATTCAATACTATATCAACTTACTATCCATCAGTAATAGCACTTTGTAGCTCAGTAATTGTTCTACAACTTGATTCTTACTAACTAGTATGATCAGAATGCATGAAAACCTTATTCACATGATAATCCTGTAGCTTCTTCTTCTTTCGGCTCTTCCTTAAATAAATTATGTTCTCTTATATAGATGAGTAAATCATTTTCTTCTCCACCATCAAATTTTTCCACTTAATCACATTCATAGATTTTGCCACTTAAAACTTTCTCGGTACTTATGTCAATAACACATTTCAATTTTCTCTGTTAGATCTTCCTTCAATTTTGTCAGCCGTTCATCTGCATAACAAATTTTATCTATTACCTTGATGTTATACTCTTGCCAGCTCATCAATCTTATCAACTAAACTAATCATTTAATTCATTCTTTCCTCCTCGGTTAACACAGAATGCGTCAGTGAACACTGCTTGGTTAATACTACGGTTGGTATACACTACACTTCGTCGGTGTATACTAGAAATGATTCATTTACTGACAACACAGCTTTGTGTCTTTCAGCTCTATACTTCAACATAGATGAATGCAACATAATGAAGTCAATATCATCAAGTCATAGACTCATCAACAAGTTACTCAATGTGTTCCTTATCCTCATCTGTCATGTAAATCTTTCCTCATGTAGATTTCATTGTTCTTCATTTCTTTTCCACTTTTCTTTATATGTCTTGGTGTAGTAACTTACAAGATAAGTGTTGTCAATCTAGTTGACATCAATGAAAACATAATACTGATTTAATCATATTACATATCTAATCAGAAACTCCTTAGTGATCTTTAATCATAGATTCTTCAATCAGATTCCAAATCAGTTGTAGTGTTGTAAGGCCCACCCCATTTCCACCTTTTCCTTGACACTTTGATGTTGGAGGATTAAGGAGTTTTGTAGTATCTGGATGATTGGTAAATCCCTAATGGAATTGTACCTCAGGATAGACCCATTTATTATACCTTCATATTAGTACCTATCAACTAAGTGTCGCAATGACATAGGTGATATCTCTAGGTTATTAATTGTGTAAGTGAATCTTGGATGCAGTATGTTACCCTGCAGATCATACATCCAGCTAGACTATTAAGGTTCCATTTAGTACTTTTGTCCAAAGGATTAGATTCAAGAAGTCGAGATGTAAATGCCAATTTAGTTATGTGTTAAGTCATAAGTTTATCTTGGATTAAATTAATAGTTGATGTGATGATTCTAGTAACTCCTACGAGGAGGATGAGTAATTTTTTGATGATGTATTGTATGGTTATACCATAGTGATGTTTTGGTGATATTATTTGAGTGCGGTGTAAAGGAAGGATTATTTTCCTTGATTGATATATGAGAGAGATATATGATGATATTGATATGAGAATTAAGAAGATCTAGTAAGGTAGTTGGTGCAGTTTTGGCATAGCCAAAGGAGTGTAGATAAGTGTTTCTAAGATCAATAATTATTGGTATTATTCTATTCGTATAATACAAAGATTAGTTGGACAATGTGTTCAGTGATCTTTCCCTTGAAGATGTTTGGACAGTGGGTCCTTCTGCCTCCAATAACTCTTGATCGGGTTAGAATCTTTTAACATGTATTCAAAGTCCCCTAACAGGGACTAATATATACTGAATGTATTTCATAGACCCCTAATAGGGTCCATCCTCTAAAAAGAATTTTCATATTAGTACATCTTTTGAGGGTACCATCCCCACCGGAGTTTACTCTCTAATCAAAAGGCTCCCTAGTCAACATTTCCTATGTTGTTATGTATGTTTATCTTTGTATGGTTTCTGTTTATATTGGTTACATTATTGAAATTTGATAATGGTATTATAATTTTTTTTTATCTAATAACTGATTCACCCCTCCCCCCCTCTTAGTTATCGAGGTGGACTTTACTTTCTAACATTATCCTACTACTATACTGAAACTTGTATCCTAATATCATTGCAACAAGTTTGACATCTTCTTGTGCAATGTCATTTATTGTGATTACTCTCTTGTTCCATTTAATTTTGGGTAGTTTCTCTACTTCAAATCTAATATTCTTTTCAACAATGGGTATTTTACCTCTCATTGGTAAACCAATGATTTCATGTAATATCTCTTTAGTAATTTTGGTTGGGGTTCTATCTTTCAATATGAATTCATCATGGATCCTACCTAACACAATTTTGATCCAATCTAGTTCATCAAATTCAAATCTCTCCATATATTTGACTTTTGGTAGCCCATGAACCTTCCTACATTATTCTCTTAGGGTTATATCTTAATTGAATAACCCTAACATCTCATCATATATCTTTTTTGTTCCTATAAACTCAATCTTGTTATGTATATAGACCCTGATATCTTCAACATGAATAAAACCAACTAAGGTATGTTGGCAAAATGGTCAGTGCTTCCCTCCGGATTTGTGACATGTCTTAACCACCTCCTATGTCTTCTATAAGTCTAGTGGTTGTATGGGGCATTAAGAGGTTGATCTTTTTTTTCAATGGCAACCACTACTTGTAACAAGTGGTATCAGAGCTTGGTCACATGTTTGAATCCCCTTGGGTAACACTGGGGGGGAGATTGTTAGCAAAATGGTCAGTGCTCCCCTCAGGATTCATGACATGGCTTAAACACCTCATGTGTCTTCTATAAGTCTAGTGGTTGTATCGGGCATTAAGAGGTCAACCTTTTGGTGCAACCATAACCACTACTTGTAATAAGGTATGCAAGAACGCACCCTCTTGATCCTCTTCAGTTGATTTGAAGGGATGGCTCTTGAATTTGTATCTATTCCTTTTAAGAACATTAAACACATTGAGATTATCCATCTAAATTTATTTTTGACTATAATGACAAATATCTCTTAATTTTATGACAAATACCTAACTCATGTGACCATGTGAGGGTTTTGTGAATACAACTATAAAATCTACAAGATCCAACAACTTATCCAAGCTCTTCAATGAGCTATGATCTCAGTGTAAATAGTAATTAATTTGACCACATTACTCACCTTATAGATAATTTGGCACAAGTCCCAAAAATTGATCATAAAGATGTAATAAACTAGTCTTGGCTCAGACTAATAAATCTTCTCATAGATATCTCCAAAAAAAATGTGATCTTGTCCAAGATCCTATCACATATTAGCTAAGTTGTCTTCAAGCTCATACAACTTTAATCATCCATATAGGGGCTCTGTATCTGCCTGGTGTTAATCTTTCATATTTCCCCTTAAGGCATATGTTTCTCATTAGGAGGAAGGTGAGGCAATGAAAACTATTAATGATTCCAAAAGACTCTTGGGACTCTTGTGAGTTCTCACACTATGATCTTTGTCTTTCTTTACTTCAAATTCCATAGGTTAATTCTGTTTGACCCATTTCTCCTTGAATTCTGATTTTAGTTCTGCTAGTTGTCTATCATCTTCATTCAACTCCTTTTATTTTGTGAATGCTCTGAAAGATTTCTTTACTGGTCCTTTGAATCTATAGTACTTCACAACATGTCCATCATTGTTACACTTGAAAAATGTCAGCTTCTTCTTGGGATTTAATTGGCTGTAATCAACTTGCAACTTGAAATACTTGGTAATGTGGCAAAAGTTATTGCATTTATAATATACAATCTTTCTAGGTATGGAAATAGGTTTATTTACTTCTTCTACTGACTTGTTGACTTCATCCTAATTGGAATTAGAAACATTTTCTTGCTTACTATCATTTTTTTACATGTTTCCTTATCCTTAGATTGTATATGTTCTACATCTTTACTATATTCACCTTTTTCAATATTTGCCTCATTCAAACTTTTCTCTTCCTGTTTCTTGATAAAATAATTCAAGTGATCATATGTGGGTCTGCTAGACATCATTTAGGTTATCTACATTCTCTTATCTTGTGTCCATATAGATAACAATTAAAGAAAAACCTAGTAAATATGAACTTAGGAATACCTTTTTAAGTTGGTTTCTTTGATGGTTCTTTGTGACTGCAATCCTTGTCATTGTCCCCGCAAGGTGATATCTTAGGCTCTATAATTATAACCTTAGAATCTAAATTCTTAGGTCAATCAAGATTTACCCTAACCCTATCTTTCTTCTGATCAAGATTCTCATTAAATCCTACGCTTGGCATGTCTTCAATGGAATTTTGCATGTCAATTTTCTCATCCCATTTATTTCTACTCTCAAGAATTTTTTTAATGTGACCTTTAGTTTGATCAAGTTCTCTAGTAATGGTGATATAATATCTTTCTACTTTGTCATAATTTTTTTTAAGTGTACTCAGGTCATTCTCTGAAGTTTGCATCCTATCCCTTATATTTGATAGTTCATGAATTGAAACTTTTATTTTTCTTCTCTTTCAGAATCAATTTCTTTCATCGGATTCAATCTTTTAACCTCCAATTCATTCTTCAAGGAATAATTTTCATGTCTTAGTTGCTCAATCAAATCTTGATCTAAAAGGTCCTCAATATGTGCTTCCATGAGATCATCTCTTATTTTTCTCTCAATCTCAAGTTGCTACTTCAACTTCTTGATGAAGTCATCTTCCTTCCTTAGTCTATACTTTAGATGTGCTCTATAACCATTAGCAATATCCACATCTTCCAAGTCCATTTAATAATTCTTCTTCAAGTTTTCCAAATCCATCTTGATCTCCAAAAACTCATTAAGGTTTGCTTTGAAACACCTGAGGCTCTAATACCAATTGTTAGGATTTGGTAACACTGAGTATTGGAAAAATGGTTAGCACTCCCCTTAGGATTTGTGACATGTCTTAACCACCTCCTATGTCTTCTATAAGTCTAGTGGTTGTATCGATCATTAACAGGTTGATCTTTTAGTGCAATGATAACCACTACTTGTAAGAAGTGGTATCAAAGCTTGGTCATAGGTTCAAATCCCCTTGGGAAATGTTGAGGGGGAGATTGTTGGAAAAATGGTCAGTGCTCCCCTCGGGATTTGTGACATGGATTAACTACATCACATGTCTCCTATAAGTCTAGTGGTAGTATTGGGCATTAACAGGTTGATCTTTTGGTGCAATGGCAATTACTACTTGTAACACTGAGAGGAGGGTGAATCAGAGTTACAGTATTTTACAATATTATTCTCTTTCTTAATAATCATTAAAAAACATATAAATATGTAGTATAATATATGTAACCATGCAACATAGACAATCATAGACGAACTCATAACACCACATTTGTTTTTGAGGAAACCTTATTAAGGGAAAAATCTCGGTGGGGATAGTACCTACAAATATTTGCACTATAAGTACAATAACTCTGTTAGGAGTTCTAACCCTATTAGGAGTCTTTTACAATGTGATCTTAACTAAGGAATTGACCCATTCTAGGAGTCCATCTCTATTAGAGGCAACTACCCTGTTAAAGGTGTATACAAGGTGCAAGAGAACTTACAATCAATTTGTTGTCTTAATACAACTAGTTAAAAAAGTATTCCATGAAGAACTCCTCTTTTTCTCCTTTCTTTTGATCTCTAATCTGTCTCTTACATGCCTTCATAGTTCACATTCATCTATTTCATCCACATCATCATCGCACAATTTTACCAAAGTGTCTGTATACTTGTACCTTTCTAGAAGTATATTTGAAAGAGTTAGTTGACATTACTCTAGCTAAGAAACATATTATTTAATATGTATTTACACACATCATTAACATCTTTATTCAAGACTAGATCCAAGAGCGCATCTAAAAATAACTTTCAAATCACTTACAAAGTCAGCCTTAGTGATTTCCAACAAGTTATAAAATGTTTACTATATTTGCATCTAATCAATTGAACATATCTCTTTGATATAGAAATATTAATGCATGTGACCTTACACACGTATTCAGTTGTGTCCTATAGGCATGTAACCAAGATGACATCTTAGTGAAGCTCTTGTAAAGTTCACTATGCTTTTCTGTCAAATTGGGATACAAGAACAATTTGTGGACTTAAGAATTTTTCCTTCATCAACTACATACAAACATATTCATGATATCCAATATGTGTGATCATAAATATTATAAGCATTTTCGTAAATGACAACATTTTTTATATGCATGTTCCTAGATGTGCATATGTGTGCATGTGTTGACCACTTGCCAATAGATGTCCAAGTCTTATTTACTATTAAATTGAACAAGAAAAGGGTTGGAGACCTTCTATAGGATGGTTCAGTCAAGGTCTTTAGAGAGGATACCTCATGTTGGAGCTTTTCCTTGTAGGACCAAACTTGAATCAATAGGTGGGCTTGATTCTCAAACTAGGCACCCAAGTTTGCCAAGAAAATAGTCCAATTGATGAGGATAAAGGACATCCTCCTTCTTCTTTGAGCTCCACATCACTCAGGCGGGTATTTTCTTATTTGCACACTCAAGACACCTCAAGATAAACAATAGGCCTGCAGATAGATTATTGTGGAATAATCTTCAAACCCCTTTAGGTAACTTGTACCCCAATGAAGATAATTCATATGCAATAGCCCTACTTGCATAGAATTGAGTCTGAACACCAGAATGGATCTCCTACTACTACTACCAACATGAAAGTGAAAGGTATTTGATTTGAATGATTTTAATGTTGGGTTGAAGAGACCCCTGAGATATACTAAGTCTCTCATAGACCAGTGCCTTGTCCAATGGGCCACAAAGTCAAATACCCTATTGCAATAGATAGCTAAGAAATAAGAAAGAAATACATTCAAATATGTTGATACCTTACACCAATCATACACCATTAATTAGGTCATACTTCAACAATCCACCTATGTACCCAAATGTGCTATCACCTATTCAAAGGATACTAACTCTCCCCTTAAAAGAGACCTATAAGCAAGTAATACATTAACCAGCATCCACTAGAAGACAAACATAAGATACCCTTGATACCCCAGTTCATACACACTTGAAAACCAATCCCAAACCTAGTTGCTTCTATGAAAACAACTCTATTGCAAACACAAAGGAAATGCAAATAGAAAGATGGAAACACCCTTGATGCTTCAATCAATAAGTCTGAAACTCAAATGGAGACAATCTACTAATAGTAGAAATATATTGAATCTCATACATAAGACAAATCAATTACAATACATATCATATTTTCTAAGCCAACAAAGGAGAAAAGAACACTCTATATGCAGAGAAGTAGAGAAAATCTACAAGAAAAAGACCCTTCATGGAACCAGTTCTCCTCAAAATTTTGCAGAAGAAGGAACCGTTACAAAATAAAACATTTCACTACTTATACCACTAGTCACCTTGGAATCCTCAAAGAGGATGCATCAAGCTTCAGGTGACTAGGGTTAGGGTTTCAACTACCCAACCAATCAAAATTTACATCATAAGTTATTGCAAGGGAAGAAACATAGGCAACCCAGAGAAAATGACTCTCAAACAGATTTGCAATCATCAGAATCTCCGAGAACAGTACAAAATAACAAGGAGTTTCCATAAAAACCAGTCAAATCAGCCACCTGCAAACATACCTCGAGCATAAAGAACATGGTACAAACCCCTGTAGATGATCATGGAATACCCTGGACCACACTGCAATAGCAAGTGCCACCAAACAAATCAAATATGGCTATGAAAGTAATCAATTCTGGTCCTTTCTGTCACTGAGAAACCCTCAAAAATTCAAATTTGAAAAACAATAGCTACTTTATGGTGCTTAAAGTAAATTAGCAGTCAAAATTTAAACCTTGATCAACTTTAAGTCCTGACTGTCAGATCTCTCCTTTTTGTGGTTTTTATGTTCTTAACTCACTTGCTAGCCCTGGGTTAACTCAAGCGAACATGCGACAAGGCAATTCCTATTCACAGAATAAAATATTAACCACCGCTTAACCCCGTGAACTGGTGACTGAAGGCTTTCTAACTCATCTCAGCTACATCTGGCGAACTGGTGACTGAAGGCTTTCATCAGTTTGTGAAGAACTTTATCTATCTTCCAAATAGTTTAGCGATTACGCGAATACACACTCGCTAAATTGCTAGCCCTTTTAGAATACCGCCACCTTATTTCCTGAATGAGCAAAAAGCACTAAAAATTGTTAGAACCGCCAAACAAATTTATTAGGACCACCAAAAGATTGAGAAAATTTTAATGGGCCCGCACAAGGAGATTGACAGTTGTTTGAAGTTTGCATAGACCTCCAAGATTCCATCAGATTACACGCCCACCGTCGGATGAAGAATCTTTCCCTACCCTGACAACCCTCTGACACTGGATGAAATCAATGGCTATCACATAATATCAAGCCCCTAACACATCCCATAAGATCATACACCCATCATCGATTGACTGACAGTGTCAGGATCCTCTGATGCATCCAAAAACTAGGTCCCACTGACAGCTTCCACTGTGTTAAAACATGGACCAATAAGATGCCACCAACTATGCATATGTGTCACCTTGGACCCACAGTTTGAAATGTCATGTCATAAAGTTAGATCAATGATCATCTCAACATTGCATAGCTCTGACAAATCCCTTGTGCTTTAACAAAAACCGTTGGATCAAGATGGTGTGAAAAGGCCGGGCCCAGGAAAGATATAAGCCAAAACATAGGAAAGAATTAATGCTAAGACTTAGGCTTTTGAGGAAGAATTTAGGTGCAGAGGACCATAGGAAAATTAAAGGCCACCAGGGGTAGAAACTTAGGAAAAACTAAAAGGGACCCCGCCAGACATGAAAACCTAACCACCTGTTAGAACGTGCCAAAATTTTCATGGCTCTAGCTCTCTTCCCCTGGTCTTTGCAATGTTTTTCATGTCTTCGGTTAAACCCTAAGGCAAAAATTTCAAAAAATGTAGCTGTTGCATACAAAAAACCTTTGAAACCCTGGCTTTGTTGTATTTTCATGTTACCTTTTTCGGGTCACTTATAGTCCTAATCCACATATGCTAATTAAATCCTTTAAACTATTCGACGGTTAGGTTTTCATGTCCGGCGGGGTCCCTTTTAATTTTTCCTAAGTTTCTTCCCCATGGCGGTGTTTAATTTTCCTATGGTCCCCAGCACCCAGTGTATTTTAATTTTTCCTAAGTCTAACTATTTTAATAATTCCTAATGTTTCAGCTTTTTAGTTTCTCATGACATGTGTCAGAGGCTTGCGAACTTAAGATGTCCATTGATTCTCCTTTATGATAGAGCTTCCCAAATAGGTAGGTCCACTGCCATGTTGGCATAGTTGGCATTCTCTCATTAGTCTGTGTGTTGCTGAGAGGTGTTGGTTCCTGAAAAGGAGTTTACACTCAAAGAGACACCAATATGCCTATGATGGATATTAAGGATTGGTTAGTTCCAAATGTGGGCAATCTATAGGCAACTGGACCAACTATAGGGATGGATATTCCCTCTTCTTCTTCTGGCTCTGTGAAACCAAGGTGGGTACACCTGATCCAATAGTTGTAAATCTAACTGATAGTCTTAACTCTACCCTTTATTTCTTTATTGGATCTTTCAACAGATGAAAACAATGAGAGAATACTAAACAACAACCTATTGTTCATTGATCCTCCATCACTGGGTAGGACAATACATAAATGTAAATGAAAGTAAATACTGGTAATGGTTAAGGTTTTCTTCGCAGAATGTAAACAATCATGCAACACATGTATCAGTACAGGGGATACTAGCTCATGATCAGTGCCTCATCCATTGGGCATCACACTTGAAACAGACATGAAATACAAGAACAACTACTAGATTCATCTGAGAAACCAAGCCATAAACACAATCAAACATCTTTTACATTGCTTATAGACATCCTTCCTGATTGAACCAAAAGAATCTGTGCTTCACTTAGAGGCTTTTAACCTGATCCTAGATCAAGGCTAAGAGACAAAACACATACACCAGTAACCTAATGCAATGAGTCAAAAAACTCAGAATTCATCAAGAACAATTGAAGGAGAGATCCAAGAATGAGTAACTGTATTAAGTATATGGGTTCAAATCCTTGTATTACAAACTGATTCAGTGAGACTATAGACACAGTGCAATAGATACAGAAGTTTTCTTCCTAATACTGATACAAAAAGCAAAAATGGTTACAACCCAGACTGGAGATACACACTTGCCTTTCAACCTCCCGTGTCAAGAAAATACAGCCAGCCTCTTCAAAATGGTTATAAAATTCCCTTTATAGAAATAGGGATACAAAAATATCAATTAGGGCACCTTTTAGGGCAAGACTAATAACCCTAAAACTTTCAAAAATATCTCAGAAAAATTTGATTTCAAATTACATTCCATGACATACTTTACAAAATATTTGCAGCTCTAACCAAAATGGACCTTGGATGACATAGTCCAATATTGCTCCCAGCCACTTTGTTGGAAATGAAAATAAATGCCACCATTGCGTAGCTCATTCTGAGACAATTCTGGAAACATATAATATCGATATATTTTGCCAAAAAATAAGCCCTGGGTGCCAATTTTCGTGAACAAACTATTTTATTTAAATTTTTTATTTTCAGTATAGTTGACTATATTAATTCGAAAATCACCTTCAAGCATGCCTATGAAATCCGAGGTGGCCCCCATTCGCCACTTGGCAACACTTGATTCACTGCTAGTCTAGCTAGTCCACCTCATTCGCCATGTCAAAACTGTCATCACACCCTCTGCCACTTGTCGCTGTGTGATAGGTTTATCTCACTGACTGGGTGTCTATATCCCAGATCACCTCGGGACACATGTCAGCATCTCGCTAATCTACCATGGTTAAACAGTGAGCATATTTCCTTTACACCTTAGCGACGGCCGTCAGATTGGCATGCATCTCGAGATGGTCGGCCAACTACACCAGCCCCTGCCTTATCAGTACCACATCATCATCCCTTTGCCAAGTGTCACCATTTTATTGGTTTGCAGGTCCATTTGGGCATCCAACCGCATCAGAGGAGCCACATCATTGGAGCGCCACGTGGTGCCTTATCACTGAACCGCTATGGCTAACCGGTGAGCAACTTTCCTTGGCACCTTGGTGACAACCGCCGATCTGGGCATGCATCCCAAGGTGTGATCGAACCTGCACACTCAACATTTCATTAAAATATATATATATTATTCACACACTGGGCCCGCATTAGCATCATCAATTACTTCGGGCCGCACCCGCGTGAATGAGCCTCCCTTTCTTATCACTTTCGAACATGAAGTATGTTTTGTTGTATAAAAACAACAATAATGTGTCTTTCCTTACACATGTGGGATAATGTGTTTTTCATCTTCTTTGTTTAGTCACACCTGCATAAACAAAAACTTGGGCAGATCTCCTTTTGAAAATGCTTGCGCTGGATCTTCTTTTTCGCGGTGAGACTTCCTTCAAATGCTGGTTCTTCATTTGCAAGCAGCGAGTTTCCATTCAAACCTGGCGTAGGGTCTTTGTTTTAAACATGCTGGCTATGTCTTTTCACTCACGCTGGTCCTCTTTCTTTTATGCGCTGGCTTTATTAACCCTGCCTGGTCTTTGATTTTGATACTGTCTGGTGCATCCTCTTTTTCTTTTGAAGTGTGTTGAGTCCTCTCAAATGAAAACACTGGTCCTCATTGTCTTCTTTGCATGCCGGCGCTAGTTTTTTATTAATGTTGAAACCTCCTTTTTAAATGTGCTGGATTTTTATTCAAAGATATCACTGAAACATTCCGAGGCTTGGGATGCCGATAGACTTAATTCAGACCAATAGTGGGAGTGAACATTTGAAAATGAAAACCAGTTTGTATGATAAAATGACTAGAAGAATACACTTTTCTGGTATGATAAATGTCTCCAATTCAGTGAATATTGTTAAAATCAACACAATATTTTCCAGATTGGTCATACTTCAAGATTGTCTGGTCAATCTTTTTGATATCAAAACCTCTGATCTGAATTTCCTTCAGCAATGCATCATCCTTGTAATTAACATGTTCAAATATCCATCCATCATAACAAACTCATCTATAACATCTGACCAAATCTTTGTTTCGGCATGTAATGACAAAATTCAAACTCCGTCTTAAAAGATAGGCTGTAAGGCTTTTTTAAGAAAATGAGGCAGGCTGGGCCCCAAGCGGGTCCGGCCTAAAAAATTTTTGAATTCAAACAACCGGCCCAAATAACAAGTGGATCCGACCCAAAAAACCAGAAACATTTAAAAACTTCAAATTTTATCACTTCGTCAGTCACCAAACTAAGTAAATTGCTTTAATCATGCCACTAAATCACTGATGAGAACTTGTCGTTGGAAGCTGAAAGTTGGCGGAGACGGACTTTGTACCATAGACAAACATCCTTCTAAAAAGGCTTCGCCCAAAAATGAATGAGGTGAAAGATTTTAAAAGTTGAAAAATGTCGTTCAAAATTGTCAGCAGACTGCAAACTGAAAATACTGCCGACGGCCTCGGAAAGAGCTAAATGAAAAATATCAGATGGAAAGCTGAGGGCGAGCCACTGAAACTGGAAGAAATTTCATATGCAAGGATCAAAATGAACCAACCACCAACTGGAGATGATCGCCCATTCAAAAGCTACAAATTTAGGAAAAAGGCAACTTTGCAAAGTTTTCTATCCGTACTTTTATCATTATAAAACCCCTTTTTATCTGACCTGGCAATCTCGTCAAATGGAAACTTCACAATTTGAAAATCATAATGAATGATCACTCTACCATGTAGAAGATGAGGGCACGATTAGATTTATCAAAAGATCACTTGGTTGCCCAGGAATAATCCTCAAAGTTGCGCCCTCAAACATTTTCAGTTAAATTCTTAGAAATTGGATTTGGAATCTATTGAGAAAAGTCATCAATCGGATTCGTCATAAGCTAAAACTTATCATGGACAATGACCCTCATGTATGCTTTATGAATCAACCCTCAATTATTGTTGACCTCGATCCAGGCACGAATGACAAGATCACAAACTAAGCCACTCACCAACTGAACTATGTACTGCTGAAAAACTTAACATTTTGCAATCTGAACGGCTCCGGAAAACATGTCAAACAGACAGATGGGAGGTTGGAAATCGGCATAGTACTTCTTTCTTATGCTAAGAACAAGATGCAATGACCGGAATCTCTTGATCAATCACATGTAACTTTATGTACTCATCCGAACAGGGCCTCTGACTGAAAAGTATAACTGATCACCATCAAAATGTTAGAAATTGCACACGGAATCAGATCAGGAAACTGGGCTAATGGATTCATCATGACCTATAAACTAGAACATTAGGAGTATTTGACCATTAGAACGCAAGGCAAAAGGAATTTTATCAATTGAGTCACAGGGTTAGAAATTATAGCCAGTCAAACAGGGTCACTCACTAAAATCAGGTAGATTAGAGAAGTAGGACAAAACTGGAAAGCCAACTTTGGGGGATTCAAAATCCAATCAAACGGATTTGAAAAGGCTTGGGCTTCAGAACATAAGCTCTCTAATATACATTGTAAATATTCCCAATGTGGCGGGCCATGAAACTTAACAGGGCACTAGATATTCAACTGCAAAGAGGGTCTGCTACAATGATTTGACACTTAGGCAAAAATGTAGATCTAGGTGAACATCTCAAAACTTAGTACTCTCTAAACATTTTGAATTCTCCAATTAGGATCTAGAACCCACTGCATATCTCAAACGAATGGTGTTGAACCCATTCCTAAAGTTGTATCACATGAAATTAACGAGGCCCATCTTTATATGCTCTTGAACTAGGTCATCTTTAAACTGCTCATTGAAAGTTACAAACTTTGCCATTGGAGACTTCTCTGAACATGGCTTCCATAAACCACATGGATTTTTCATAGTACTAACAAGAGGGATCCTACCAGCGGGGCCTGCAGTGAAGGCTTTTCAATCTACGGTCGGTGCATGATCTTAAGGAATATTCTTCCCCTTTGAGATCATGCACCATCCATTGATTTTGAATCCAACTCAACATGTGTTAGTGGGACCTGATTTCCCAGATGTGTCAGTGGGTCCTGATCCTATCAGTGAATCAACGAATGACATATAATCTTATGGGTTTTGTCAGAGGCTTAAGATCTTGCGACGACCGTTTATTTTGTTTCCTGTCAGATGGTTGTCAGAGATGGGAGGAGATTCTCGATCTAATGGTGGGCGTGTAATCTGATAAAATCTCAGATGGGTATGTGAAGATGAGATGATCATTGATTCTCTTGTAAGCCGGCCTAGGTTTTGGTCTAAAGGTTTAGCGGTCCGGATGAATGAGGTTAGTGGTGCCGACAAAGTTCAAAGGCTTCGCTCATTCATGTGAATTAGCAGTGCTTCTCTAAGTGTTTTAGTGGTTCAGCAAACAAGCATTTGCGGAATTGCTAAACTTAATGGCAGAGAGATAAAGTGTTTTGTGAACTGGTGGAAACCTTTGTCGCCAGTTCGCTAAATTTGACTGCGGCCCTTTTAAGAGATAAGTCATAAAGACCATGAAAAGGAGAGATCTAACGGTCAGGTTATAAACTTGATCTCAAATTGAATTTTGACTGCTGATTTGCTAAAAGCACCATAAAGTAGCCATTTGATTTCAAATTTGAATTTGCAGAGGGTTTCCAGCGATAGGAAGTACCAGAATTTATGGTTTTAACAGCTGATTTCGATTGGTTTGGTGGTGCTTGCTATTGCAATGTGGTCTAGGGTGTTGAGTGATCATCTGCAGGGTTTGTACTATGTGGTTTTGTGCTCAAGGCATGTTGTAGGGTTGACATTTTGAGTGTTTTTCATGATTCTTAGTACCTTCATGAAGAATTTTTCATGATTGAGGATCATTCTAGGATTTTCTTTCTCTTGGTTGCCTAGGTTTCCACCCCTGTAATAACTTTATGACCATTTCCAGTTGGTTGGGTGGTTGAAACCCTAACCCTAAGTCATTTGTAGCTTGTTGCATTCTCTTTGAGAATTCTAAGATGACTAGGGAGTATAAGTTGCAGAAATTTTGATTTTGTAGGGGTTCCAAAACTTTCTTTGGTCCCAGGCTAGTTGTCTATGGTGTTTTACTGATAGAGGAGTTGGAATTTGTGTCTTTTCCTATCCTTGTGTTGTTTTGATTGTGTATTGATTCTGAATATATTATTGAGGATGTTATTGAGTTCCAATCTTGCATTTGTGTGTGTCTTCTTGTTTCGGTTCTAAGCTTATATATGTTAATGTCACAAAGTGTATTAGCATATGGTAAAAAAAGAGTATTGTGAAGTCATCTCTGAGTTCCTAACAAAGTTAGGAATAAAGTCTTTTAGGTGGGTTTAGTCAGTTTGCAACCAAGTAGGAATCTGATGTCCTTATGTCTGAGGGAGAGGGGTAATAGGAAAATCACTTATCCTGGATTCAATTGTGTTTGAATTAAGGTATTTAGCTGATGTATATAATTGGGTGACTCTTTTCCCTAGGTTAAGGCACTGGTCCATCCTCTGGAGGCATTTCATTGTCATCAACCACACACACAAATATTCAAATGATAAAATCTTAATGCAGTTAGTAAAGAGTATATAGTTGTATATCATTTAGTGATTCCTTATAAGAAGTGAATCAAGGGTACACCCGCCTGAGCAATAAGGCTCAAAGTGTAGGAGGATCTCTCTTGATCCTTGTTAATTGGCCCTCTTCCTTGTAGACTTTGGAGTGGTGATAGAGTCAAAGTTATATTAAAGTTATCCATCAAAGTATAAATCTACAAGTCGAAGATCAAAGGGAACTCCCAACAAAATGGTGACTCTATTGGGGAGGACAACAATGAAGCAGTATATCTGTTAGGACTTCTAGTTGGGACAACATTGTAAAGTCAAAATATTTTGTTGACCAGATAGATATAAAGGTTGTAAGTGCACTCTTGTTTTCCTATTGTATTCAGTTAAAAGGTTTTCCCATCTAGGTGGGTGGCGACTCAAAAGGTTAGAACCAGTGCTATATATTGTAAATCATGGACAAGAGGAGGAATACTAGGTCCTTTGTCAAAAAGAATCTGGAGGCCACTCTGGAGCAATTGCCTAGATAGGAGAAGAAGGGTTGGATTAGAAGGAATGATGAGTCTACTAGTGCTCCCATGAGAGAACAAAGAAATACTAGAGGTAGACCGCCACATGTCTCCTCAAGTGAGGAAGGTTCACAAGACAGAGTTCCTAGATTAGATGGTGGTCGCTCTGAAGGTAGATTTTATGATACCCTAGAAGCTGTATTTCAGGACAAAGGTCCATTTCCTGCAAGTCAAGATGAACAAGCTAGAGAGAAGGGTGTGGAGATTGATTTAGATCTTGACAAGGACAATTTTAGAAGAGAGCCCATGAGACCAAGGCAATTCCACTTCCCATATCAAAATCTTCTGATATGGATGTGTCATCAGGTTCTAATGACATTATGCTAGATCCTGATGATTTAAATGCAATGAGGTTACAGTTGGCAGAGCCGGATGCCATACATAAGAGGTTACAAGAGGAGAGAGAGGCTGAAAAGGTGAATGCTCTGATAGAAAGATAGTCTCTCCTTAGAAAGATTAATGAAATGAAGGAGAGAAACAAGATGCTTGCTTCTACTCCTAAAACTTTGTAGCATGATGTCTTTGGTGATCTTGATGCCTTGAGGAGTGAGCAAGAGTGCTTACTGCAAGATCCTAAATTTGATAGGGAGGGCCCTGTGGTTAGACAAGTGCAAAGTTATGTTCCTTTGCCTAGAGATAAACATGGGCATGAGATCACTAGGCCTGATGTTTCCACTAGTGAGAAAGGTAAGCAAAAGATGGTGGGACATAAAATAAGTAAAACATTGACAATACCCGGGGTCCCACCACCCAATTTAAATAAGGACATAGAAATGGAGAGAAGAAGAAAAGAAGATGAGGACCTTGCAAGAGAATTAGAGAGGGCTGAAATTGAAGCTTCCATTTTAGAAAAAAGAAGAAAGATCCAATTCTTGAAGGCTTCATCAGCTAATGCTCTTGGCCCATCTGCTACTGAACTAGGTATGCCATTTGTGACTACTACTATTCAACCTAGTAATGCTACTAGTTCAATTCCTTCTTCATCTGCTAGGATAGGTGCTGATCCTAGGCAGCAGTCAAATGCACAAGTAGATAAAAATGTAGATGCTAATGTTGATCCTAGGGTTAACACTAGTTCAAGTTTTCAAAGAAGACCTATGCAACTAGAAGGCTATAGGAAAATTAGTTTTGATGGAATTCCTGGCTACCCAAATGCTTTTCCAAATGATATTAGAGATAAGGTACCTAAGTTTGCTGGTAATAATCCTATTAGTTTTGAGGAGCATCTTAGGTTATTTGTTGATATGCTTAATGATTATGAGGTAGAGCATGAGGATGTGGTCATGAAGTTATTTGTTCAATCTCTAATGGAGGATGCTAGAGATTGGTTTAAGAGACTTCCTAACAAATGTATTGACACTTGGGACTCTTTTGAGATATGTTTTAAAGAGTAGTATGGTGATAGGCCTAATGCTAGTTTCATGTTGAATGAATTCAATACCATAAAGAAAAATCAGAATGAGACTGCAGCTGAATTCAACATGAGATTTCAGAAGGGTATGCATAAGTTGTTCCAAGTTATGCGGTTAGATGACAATGTCTGTCTGACCACATACTTCAATGCATTTGATGGAAAGATGGGATATTTTTTGAGGGACAAAGAACCAACAACTCTCAGGGATGCTTTTAGGATTGTTGTCAATATTGAGAACAATATGAAAATATCAAGAAAATTGGGGGGAAAGAGAGATGACCCAAAGTTGTTTGGGGACAAGAAATACAAAAAGGAAAATGATAAGAATGTTGGAGCTAGGAGGCAAGAGGAAGATAAATTGGATAAGGTGCTTAATGCATTGAAGGATTTGAAGGCACCTAAAAATAGAAATATCAGTGCTCCTACCAATGAGAGGCCTCAGTTCAACAACAATTTCAATAAGTAGAATAGATTGCAGAACTACCCCTACAACACACAATGGAAGGATGGATAGCCTATTGTCCTTGCTGTAAGAGGAAACAATGATAGAGGTGTCCCTGACCCTCTACAAAAGGCTTCAATAAATGTCATGGAGGACATACCTTGGTGTGTTGCATGCCAATCCCCTCATTCTACAGAGCATTGTGTAGTTGCACATTCTATGGCTGCAAATCAAGATTGTGGCAATGAGGAGATAGATCAAGAAGAAGATCAAGATGATGTTGGCTGCAACATGGCTTCTTCATATCAAGGATATGAAGATGATTCTGATTTTGATGAAGAGGTAGATGTAAATGTAAAGTGACACAATCAGGCCCTTTTTCATCAAGAAGTTTTTTCTGATAGTGAAGACATTGATAGGAAGACATGTAATATGAACTCTTCTTCTGAGCTAGTAAATTTGAGAAGACCTTCTAGAGAATAGATGGATAGGATTACTACAGAGATGATTTCCCAAGTGCAAACTAGAGGCATGGTGGCAAGAAGTACAAATGAGAAAGCTGCAGGAATGTTTATAAAGAGTACCAACTCTGGAGAACCTAATGAGAATGAATCAAAAGGTAATCACATGGTGAAATTCAAGAATGTAAAAGGTAAGAGTTGTGAGCCTAAGGGAGTTGGAATTTAAAAGATTTCTAGTGAGATTGAGAGGCCAGTTAACAGAATGACTAAGATTGAAAAAATGAGGGTGGCCAATACACCTAATGTGTTAGATAAGCAAAAGGATATTAAGGCAGTGTAGATTGAGATTCCTTCTTCTACTTCTATTGATATGTTATCTGTATTGTCCCAAATTACAGTTAAGGTTCCATTGTCAGAATTGTGAGGATCCCTGAACACAAAGATAGAGCTATTGCATGGGTAGGTAATGTTCATAAAAATGATGTTGCATGCAATGGATCTCAGGATAAGGCTTTGAAAGGTGTTGCTACTCAGGGAATTGTGTCTCAAATTCCTCCAATATACTTGGATAGTTCTATCAATGCCAGCCTTGAAAATATTGATCCATTCTTTTTAAGTGCTCTTGTGAATGGAATGAAGGTGAGAAATTGTATGATTGTTAGTGGTGCCTCTAATACTGTCATGCCTTTTAAAATCATGGAGAAGTTGGGCCTTAAAGTTGATACAGTGCAAAGCAAATGTCTTGCAATGGATCAGAGGGAGGTACCAGTTATTGGGACTATCAATGCAATGCCATATAGGCTGGCAGCATATCCAGAGAAAGAGCTAACAATAAGTGTTTTGGTGGTGGATATCCCTCCTCATTATGGGATGATGCTATATAGAAGGTGGAGTGCTCCCATGGGTGGAAGTTTACAGTGTGATCTATCCTATGCCACTTTCAAAATTGATGATTCCTTTGTCAAGATTGAATGAGAGCCAAGAGTATGCCACATGATTGAGAGAAATATTGATAATGAAACCACATGTTTTGTGGATACTGATATTAATGCTTTTAGGGAAGAGATCCCTGTATTTGAAGAGGAACCTATTTTATCACCTATCTCTATTGAGGTAAGTGTTAATTCTGTGAAGGGTGATTTGTGGGTAATGTACTTTGATGGTGCAAATTGCAAAGATGGTGCAGGAGCAGGTATTTTACTTATTTCTCCTGATGGAAACACCTACAAGTTTTCTTTCACATTGAATTTCTTTTGTACCAAAAATATAGTAGAATATGAGGCTTTGTTGTTAGGATTGAGGTTGGCACAAAAGCATGGTATTAAGTGTTTAAGTGTTGTTGGTGATTCTGAGTTGGTGGTGTCCCAAGTTAGGTCAGTATATGCTTCCAAGAACAAGAGGTTGAAACAATATAGGAATTCTGTTTGGGATTTGATTGAACATTTTGATGCCTTCAATATTGAGT
The DNA here is from genome assembly GCA_027943335.1 of Chamaecyparis obtusa. NCBI lineage: Eukaryota > Viridiplantae > Streptophyta > Pinopsida > Cupressales > Cupressaceae > Chamaecyparis > Chamaecyparis obtusa. The sequence goes on from BSBK01004031.1 coordinate 516,693, forward strand.
GGAAGGATAGGAGTAATAATAAGATGGCTACTTGTTAGCCAATATTGCAATCAATCCCAATGATATTACATTTTCTAGTATCTCTAAAGTTGAAATTCAGGCTAGGCATAATATACCAAATAATATTCAGAATTAGAAATTTTTTGATGACGATAATGATATCTTGAAGTTTATGGGTTGTGAGGATTAGTATCATGGTTAGGAATTTGATTGTTCAGCCTTGGTTGAGTCAGTAGAAGGAAGGGAGGTTGTCTTTGGCAATGAGGTCATTCAGCTTAGAACTAACAAGGTGCCCAAAGGGCTTGTTGTTTTGGAGACTATCTTTGATCACCAGGATAAAGTTCAAAAGAATAGCAAAAGAGAAGATCATGCTGATCTAGAGGAGATAAATCTTGGAACACATGAGGCACCTAAGAAGGTATACATTGGTAGAGATATATTTCAAAAGGTAAAGAAGTCTTTGATTGAATTATTGAGAAAATTCAGGCATGTTTTTGCATGGTCATATGATGACCTAAAGGTTTATAGAGAAGATTTGTTTCAGCATATTATTCCATTGAAAGAAGATGCTAAACCTTTTCGACAAAAACAAAGGCCTATTAATCCCACTTTGGCACCCAAGATGCAAGAAGAGTTAATGAAGCTGAGAGATGCTAGAATTATCAAGCCTATAAGGCATTCTTCTTGGGTGTCAAACCTTGTTCCTGTGAGAAAAAAGAATGGTGACATTAGGCTTTGTGCGGACTTCAGGAATCTGAACATCATCTCATTAAAGGATAATTATTGTCTACCCAATATGGAAGCTATGTTGCAGAGAGTAACGGATCCAAATTGATGTCTATGATGGATGGTTTCTCTGGCTACAATCAGGTAATTTTAAAAGAATCATAACAATTTAAAATAGCTTTCGCTACACCTTAGGGGACATATGTTTATGTGAGAATGCCTTTTGGTCTCACAAATGCTGGTGCTACTTTTTAGAGGGCAATGGATGTTGCCTTTTCAGATTTCATAAATGATTTCCTTGTTGTATATCAAGATGATCTAACTGCTTATTCCAAGGAGGAAGAAGACCATTGCACTCATCTAGAAAGAATATTTGTGAGGGCCTTGGAATTTGGCATTTCTTTGAATCCAAGGAAATGTGCTTTTGGTGTCATTGAAGGTAAGTTGCTTGGCCACTTAGTTGGGAAGCAAGGAGTGAGAATTGACCCTGAGAGGGTAGCAGCCATTGATAAAATTCAGAGACCAAAGAATGTTAAAGGAATCCAGTCCTTCTTTGGTCAAGTCAATTTCTTAAGGAGGTTTGTGACAAATTTTGCAGAGGTTACTAGACCTATTTCTAAGATGTTGAATAAGGGATCTGCAATCAATTGGGAGGGTGAGCTTGATGAGGCTTTCAAAAGTATCTAGCAAGCTATCAAAGATGCACCAGTGCTTAAGACACCTGATTATAATGTCCCAATGCATATCTTTTCCTTTGCATCTTTTCACACTATTGCTGCAGTTTTGTTACAAAAGAATAAGGATGGTTTTGAGTTGCCTATTGCATTTTTAGTAAATCTTTACAGGCTACTGAATTGAAGTATGACATAAATGAGAAACATCCTTATGCACTTGTGAAGGTAATCAAGGCTTTTAGGTGTTACTTGATGGGAGCAGCTGTGATTGCTTTTGTGCCAAGTGCAGCTATGAAGGATATTTTCTCATAGCAAGAGGTGTCTAGAAGAAGATGCAGATGGATCAATAGGATCCAAGAATTCAATGTTGAGGTCCAGATTACTAAGTTGGTTAGAGGACAAGGATTGGCAAAACTAATGGCCCAATCCAATCTTGATGCAAATCAGGTAAATCATTCTGAAATTGATTACACATGTGACATGGATGATTGTATCTGGTATCAGGATATCATTTAGTACTTGAGAAACATGAAATGTCCAGATAGTATGAATGATAATGAAAAGAGGACATTAAAATTATAGGCCATCAAGTATGTAATTGTGAAGTGTAAATTGTATAGAAAAAATTTGGATTGGATACTTTTGAAGTGTGTAGATGAAGACCAGGCTAATAAGTTGTTGAAAGAAATGCATGAGGGAGTTTGTGGTGGGCAATTATATGGGTAAAACAACTACTCATAAAATCTTGAGAGCAGGATTCTGGTGGCCCAGAATATTCAAGGATGTAGAACAGTTGGTGAGGAAGTGTGATGCTTGTCAAAGGTTCTCTGGTAAGCTTAAATTTTTAGGTAATGTGCCATTAAGACCAGTAGAAGTTTAGGCTCCTTTCCAAAAATGGGGAATTGATTTCATAGGGAAGATACCAAACAAGTCAAGTGGAGGACACTCATGGATCTTAGTTGCCACTGATTACTTTACAAAGTGGGTAGAAGCTATACCTACAAGAAATGCAACTAGTAAGGTGGTAATTGATTTTATGATGAATAATATTGTTACAAGGTTTGGGTGTCCTGAGAGAATAGTAAGTGATAATGCCATGTGCTTCAGGTCTGCTGAATATAAGGACTTTTGCAAAGGTTTGTGAATTTAGATTTCTAATTCCTCACCTTATCATCCACAAGGAAATGGTCAGGTAGAATCTACTAATAAGAGTTTCATTAAAATATTAAAGAGAATTCTTAAAAAGAATAAGAGGGCATGGAATTCAAAGCTTCTGTTAGCTCTATGGGCTGATAGGGTAATTGTGAAGAGGGCAATTGGTTGTGCACCATTTGACCTAGTATATGGAATTCATGCAAGAATGCCTCAGACTAACTTATTGGAAATGTATAAATTTGTTCAACTATATGATGATGACATAGATAATGAGATGCAGTTCAGAATTGAGGACCTCATTAGGTTGGATGAGACTCGAAGAGAATCAGTTGCAAGGAGTGCCAAATTGTAGTTGTAGGTTAAGAATTTATATGATAAGAAGACTGTTGACAGAAAGTTTGAACCTGGTGATTTGGTGTTAGTTTGGAATGCCAGACTGGAGGATAAGGGGAAACATGGTAAATTTGATCCCATCTGGCTAGGGCCATATCTAATTCATGAGAAATGGGGCCAAGATTCATACATTATCAAAGAATTAAATGGTGGTATTCAGGAATTGCCAATTCATGGACAATTCTTGAATAAATACATCAATTGAGGTATTATGTTTTCCATGAACAGTAGTTGGGTTTGTACATTTTGTAATTTCTATAAATAAGCTACTTGCCCCTCCCCTATTTTGTCCTGGTTTGTCAGTTTTTGGTCCTGTTGCCTGTTCTACCTTGCTTGTTCCCTATTGTCTGCTTTTTTCCAATGGGATGGTTTGCTTTAAACTAGTGATTCTATGTCCTTGCTATGCCTGTAGGAGGCATACATCCCCAGACAGAGCCACTGTTAGCACGTGCAAAAAATTTCATGGCTCTAGCTCTCTTCCCCTGGTCTCTGCAATGTTTTTCATGTCTCTGGTTAAACCCTAAGGCAAAAAATTTCAAAAATGTAGCCGTTGCATACAAAAAACCTTTGAAACCCTGGATTTTTTGTATTTTCATGTTACCTTTTTTGGGTCACTTATAGTCCTAATCTGAATATGCTAATTAAATCCTTTAAACTATTCGGCGGTTAGGTTTTCATGTCCGGCAGGGTCCCTTTAAATTTTTCCTAAGTTTCTTCCCCCTGGCGGCATTTAATTTTCCTATGGTCCCTAGCACCTAGTGTATTTTAATTTTTCCTAAGTCTGACTATTTTAATAATTCCTAATGTTTTAGCTTTGTATTTTCCTGGGCCCAGCTCTCTGACACCATCTCCATCTGACGGTAGGCGTATCTTCTCATGAGATGTGTCAGAGGCTTGCGAAATTAAGACGTCCATTGATTCTCCTTTATGACAGAGCTTCTCAAATAGGTGGGTCCACTTCGATGTTGGCATAGTTCATGTTCTCTCATTGGTCCATGTGTTACTAAGAGGGATCCTATCAGTGGGGCCTGTAGTGAAGGCTTTTCAATCTACGGTCGGTGCATGATCTTAAGGAATATTCTTCCCCTTTGAGATCATGCGCCATCCATTGATTTTGAATCCAACTCAACATGTGTCAGTGGGACCTAATTTCCCGGATGTGTCAGTGGGTCTTGATCCTATCAATGAATCAAGGAATGATGTATAATCTTATGGGTTTTGTCAGAGGCTTAAGATCTTGCGACAGCCATTGATTATGTTTCCCGTCAGATGGTTGTCAGAGATGGGAGGATATTCTCGATCTAACGGTGGGCATGTAATCTGATAGAATCTTGAATGGGTATGCAAAGATGAGATGACCGTCGATTCTCTTGTAAGCAGGCCCAGGTTTTGGTCTAAAGGTTTAGTGGTCCGGATGAATGAGGTTAGCGGTGCTGACAAAGTTCAAAGGCTTCACTCGTTCAGGTGAATTAGTGGTGCTTCTCTAAGTGTTTTAGCGGTTGAACGAACAAGCATTTGTGAAATCGCTAAACTTAATAGCGGAGAGATAAAGTGTTTCGCGAACTGGTGGAAACCTTTGTCGCCAATTCGCTAAATTTAACTGGGACCCTTTTAAGAGATAAGTCATAAAGATCGTGAAAAGGAGAGATCTAACGGTCAGGTTATAAAGTTGATCTCAAATTGAATTTCAACCGCCAATTTGCTGAAAGTGCCATAAAGTAGCCATTTGATTTCAAATTTGAATTTGCAGAGGGTTTCTAGCGATAGGAAGTACCAAAATTTATGGTTTTAACAGCTGATTTCGATTGGTTTGGTTGTGCTTGCTATTGTAGTGTGGTCCAAGGTGTTGAGTGATCATCTGTAGGGTTTGTACTGTGTGGTTTTGTGCTCAAGGTGTGTTGCAGGGTTGTCATTTTGAGCATTGTTCATGATTCTCAGTACCTTCATGAAGAATTTTTCATGATTGAGGATCATTCTAGGATTTTCTTTCTCCTGGTTGCCTAAGTTTCCACCCCTGTAATAACTTTATGACTATTTCCAATTGGTTGGGTGGTTGAAACCCTAACCCTAATTTATCCGTAGCTTGTTGCATTCTCTTTGAGAATTCCAAGATGACTAGGGAGTATAAGTTGCATAAATTTTGATTTTGCAGGGGTTCCAAAACTTTCTTTGGTCCCAGGCTGGTTGTCCATGGTGTTTTACTGATAGAGGAGATGGATTTTGTGTCTTTTCCTATCCTTGTGTTGTTCTGATTGTGTATTGATTTTGAATATATTAATGAGGATGTTATTGAGTTCCAATCTTGCATTTTTTCATGTCTTCTTGTTTCAGTTCTAAGCTTATATATGTTAATGTCACAAAGTGTATTAGCATATGGTAAACAAAGAGTATTGTGAAGTCATCTCTAAGTTCCTAACAAAGTTAGGATTAAAGTCTTTTATGTGGGTTCAGTGAGTTTGCAACCAAGCAGGAATCTCATGTCCTTGTGTCTGAGGGAGAGGGGTAATAGGCAAAGCACTTATCCTGGATTCAATTATGTTTGAATTAAGGTATTCAGCTGATGTATATAATTGGGTGACTCTTTTCCCTAGGTTAAGGCACTGGTCCATCCTCTAGAGGCATTTCATTGTCATCAACCACACACACAAATATTCAAATGATAAAATCTTAAAGTAGTTAGTAAAGAGTATATAGTTGTATATCATTTAGTGATTCCTTTCAAGAAGTGAATCAAGGGTACACCCGCTAAGCAATAAGGCTCAAAGTGTAGGAGGATCTCTCTTGATCCTTGTTAATTGGCCCTCTTCCTTGTAGACTTTGGAGTGGTGATAGAGACAAAGTTATATTAAAGTTATCCATCAAAGTATAAATCTGCAAGTCGAAGATCAAAGGGAACTCCCAACACCACCAAACAACTTAAAGGACTTTAATTAGCACATGTAGATTAGGACTTTAAGTGACCTTAAAAAGTAACAATAAAATAGAACAAGGCCAGGGTTCTTCAAAGGGTTTAAATGTAACTGCTAGTTTTTGAATATTCTGCTTAGGGCTTTAGCCAGGGACAGGAAAAAGGTTGTAGAGACCAGAGGAAAGACTAGGAGCCATGAAAATTTTTGCATGTGCTAACACCTCGCATGGTCACTCTTGGACTAGAAGGATAGAGGAAAGGACCCTGTTTGGTTATGCCTTGTAGTACTTCACATAAGATTTAAACAAGTAGCAAGAGAAAGTTGCAACTATGCTAATTGTACCATTTCTAGATGTTTTTCTACAAGATAAAGGAGAACTAGTAGTTTATGTATCACTAGTAGTGATTCTAGCCACAAATTATCCTATTGCTAAAACTACGCCTCATTTAAATTAACCTATTGCTAAAACTATGCCTCATTTATATAGTTCTCATGTATAGGAAGACAAACTTCTATAGTGGATGGAAGGTTCTATAGGAAATATATCTTGGGTTGATAGGAATGGAAAAAATGAGAATCAAAGGCCGCAAGATGATCAATTGATGTACTTGATTATACTTTAGAATATTTTTCTTCTTTTTTATATACTTTTGTAAAATGTAGTGTAATCTTGTGTTATCATTCCTCTAATTCTCAAAAACTCTTCAATGGATATGGTTTGAACAAAAGGTAATATGGATGTACTAGTTTACTACTTATAATTATTACAGAGAAAAAATAAGGTAATGTAATAGAAATATAATTCATATAGCTTTGAAATATTTCTTTTAAAAAAATAGTATTTATTTATATTAATTTTTTAAAATATTTTTCTATTATTTAAATAAACATGTGTGTTTATTTATTCAATTCATTAGTTTTTAATTCTATCATTAAATGAAATTTTTATTTACTTAACTATTTCATTAATTAATTAATTATTTTTTCTTTTCAAATTTCAAAATTTTATTTTTCAATCTTTTAATCTTCAGCTTTGATTCTATTTGTTAAGTTCTATAATAGAACACCTATCTTTCTCATTTAAATAAAATTAGAATCAATCTAATACAAACATATATATCTTGGGCAATAGATCAATCTTCATCATTATTTTCATATCATCATCATAGCTTTTCACTTTTGAATATCATAATAATACTATTTTTTATGAATAACCTTTAAAAGCATTCACTGTTATGACGTAGCATTTTATATAATAATATTATAATATTATATTTTAATATTAAATAATTTAGTATAACACCAACCATGATATTATGGTAGTTAATTGAAATAGTATTATATATATGTACCACATAACGATTTTATATCCAATAATCACATCTTAACTTATATTAAATTCATATCATTACCATAAGAAATAAATCACATGAATTGCTCTTTAAAGTACATAAGACACAAGCTAACATGCAAATAGATTTTAATTAAATAATAAATTAAAACATAACTTTACTTATACATACAAACTATATATAGCTAAATTTTCCTATATAAACTCAATGAACACCCAATTCCAATGACATAATATAAAATATTTTTATAAATTATATTTATTAAACAAAGAAACTTAAAAAAATATAAAAATATATTATTTAAAAAAGGACTTATGTTCTGAATCATAATTCAAATCACTTATTTTCAGCATATTTATTGAAAATATAGTGATAATTAAAATAAGGATTGTATACAATTAAATATGTCCATAACAACATTCAGCATGCAACCACATTCAACCTGGCTAAAGTAACAAGAAGATTATATTTCTTAAAACATTGCATCACTGGAGTGTTCAATATATAGCACAAATGTAGTGAAAGTTTCTCAGAGACTAAGTTTTCCAAGGGCTTAGTCTCACTAAGGTTTTAAGGGATTTTGTTTCCATTCATGTCTCCAACAGGCTTCTGCATGTCAATTTTCTCATCCCATTTCTTTCTTCTCTCGTGACGTTATTCTATGCGACCTTTGGTTTGATCAAGTTCTCTAGTAACATGGTGATGCAATATCTTTCTACTTTGTCTTACTTTGTTTTTAGTGTACTCATTTCATTCTCCAAAGAATGCATCCTATCCCTTGTATTTGATAGTTCATGAACAACAACTTTTCTTTTTCTTCTCTTTCAGAATCAATTTCTTTCATCATATTCAATTTTGTGACTTCCAATACATCCTTCAAGGAATATTTTTCATGTCTTAGTTGCTCAATCAAATCTTGATCTAATAGGTCCTCAATATGTGCTTCGATGAGATCATCTCTCATTTTTCTCTCATGCTCAAGATTCCACTTCAATTTCTTGATGAAGTCAATATCCACATCTTCCAAGGCAATTTCATAATTCTTCTTCAAGTTTTCCAAATCCATCGTAATCTCCCTAAAGTTATTAAGGTTTTATTTTAGGGGCTCAAGGCTCTGATACCAATTGTTAGGATTTGGTAACACTGAGAGGGGGGTGAATTAGTTTTACAGTATTTTACAATATTCTTTTCTTTCTTTATCTTCATTAAACAAGATATAAATATGTAGCATAAGATAAGTAACCATGAAACATAGACAAACATAGAAGAACTCATAACACCATATTTATTTTTGAGGAAATCATGTTAAGGGAAAAACCCTGGTGGCAATAGTGTCTACAAATATTTGCACTATAAGTACAATAACTCTTTTACAATTTCTAACCCTACTAGGCATTGAGTATTACAATAAGAAGGTCATCATTAAAGGAAAAACCCTTTTAAGCTTCTTTTACAATGTGATCCTAATTAAGGAATCAACGCATTCTAGGAGTACAGCCCTATTAGAGGAAATTACCCTATTAAAGGTGTATACAAGGTGCAAGAGCACTTACAATCAATCTATTGTCTGAATACAAATAGTTAACAAAGTATTCCTTGAAGAACTCCTCTTCTTCTCCTTTCTAATGATCTCTACTCTCTCTTTGCATCCAATCAATTGAATGGATCTCTTTGATACCAAAATATTAATTTATGTGACCTTACACACGTATTTAGTTGTGTCCTATATGCATGTAACCAAGATCGCATGCCTTAACAAATCTCCTATAAAGTTTGCTACACTTTTTTGTTAGACTGGGTTATAGGAACAATCTGTGGACTTAGGCATTTTTCCTTCATCAACTGCATACAAACACATTCATGATATCTATGTTTGATCATAAACTTGATAAGTGTTTCCATAAATGATAACATTCCATATGTGCATGTGCATATGTGTGCATGTTCTAACCACTTGCCAACCGATGTCCATGTCTTATTTACCATTAAATTGAACAAGAGAAAGGTTGGAGACCTTCCATAGGGTGGTTTAGTTAGATTCTTCAGAGAGGATATCTCACATGGTCACGCTTGGACTAGAAGGATAGAGAAAAGGACCCTATTTTATGATGCCTTGTAGTACTTCACATCATATTTAAACAAGTAGCAAGAGAAAGTTACAAATATACCAAGTGTACCATTTCTAGATGTTGTTCTACAAGATGAAGGAGAACTAGTAGTTTTTGTTTCATTAGTAGTGATTATAGACACAAATTATCCTATTGCCAAAGTTATCCCTCATTTATATAGTTCTCCTGTATCGGAGGACAAAGTTATATAGTGGATGGAAGGTTCTCTAGGACAAATATCTTGGGTTGATAGGAATGGAAAAAATGAGAATCCGAAGCCATGAGATGATCAATTGATGTACTTGATTTTACTTCAAATATTTTTCTTCTTTTTTATATACTTTTGTAAAATGTATTGTAATCTTGTGTTATTAGTCCTCTAATTCTCAAAAACTCTCCAATGGATAATTATTACAGAGAAAAAAAAGATCGTGTAATAGAAATGTAATTCATATAGCTTTTAAATATTTATTTAAAAAAATATAGTATTTATTTATATTAATTATTATTTTTAATTTGTTTTCTATTATTTAAATAAATATGTGTATTTAGCTATTCAATTCATTAGTTTTTTATTCTATCATTAAATAAAATTCTCATTTACTTAACTATTTCATTAACTAATTAATTATTTTTTCTTTTCAAATTTTCAAATTTTATTTTTCAATCTTTTAATCTTCAACTTTGATTTTCTTTGTTAAGTTCTATAAAAGAACACCTATCTTCCTCATTTGAATAAAATTAGAATCAATCTAATACAAACATATCTATCTTCAACAATATTTCTATCTTCGTCATTATTTTCATATCATCATCATAGCTTTTCACTTTTTAACATCATAAAAAAATTTATTTTTTATGAATAACCTTTAAAAGTGTTCACTGTTATCACATAACATATTATATAATAATATTATAATATTATATTTTAATTTTAAATAATTTAGTATAACACCAACCATGATATTATGGTAGTCAATTGAAATAGTATTATATATATGTACCACATAATGATTTTATATCCAATAATCAAATATTAAATTATATTAAATTCATATCATTACTAGAAGAAATAAATCACATGCATTGATCTTTAAAGTACATAGAACATAAGTTAACATGTAAATAGATTTTTATTAAAGAATAAATTAAAACATAAAGGTTAGGGTTTCTCTCCTATTTTTTTTGCTACAGTTCCTTTGCAATAGCATAATTGATCATAGGGAGAAAGTGAGTAAGGCCATTCTGCATCAGGGTCTTATCCTTTTAATTGTGAAACATATTAAGAAAGTTTATGGTAGTAGCCCTATTATCCCCTCGCGTAGGGACTCTAGTTCTGCCAAGGCTTTTGGTAAATAGATTAGGGAGGGTGAGAGTAAAGAGGAGATGACAGTGGGTAAAAAATTAAAATTTGAAAAGAAGGATTGCATGGAAATGGATTCTGAAGGTGAGAGTGTTGATGGTTATGTGGTTACTGAAAGTTCTCCCCACACCCAGTGTGATAAGGAAAGAAAAGAGTCCATGTTGGCTTTGGTTAGTGATTCTGGTGAGGAAGAGGACAAGGAAGAGTATGCCTATGAATCCAAGGAAAAAGTTGATGACCTTGAAGCCAAGGATAAAGATGTGGATATGGGTGGTCAGAAGGTCCCCATTTTGGTCAATTATGCTAGCTCTGAGGAACATGATATTCCTATTTCCTTGAAGTTTGAAGTGTTCATGGAGGTACAGTCGGATAGGAAGGAGGATAATGAGATTCCTATTTTGGAGTCTAATGAGAAGGGTAATAACTCTTCCAACTCTAGAAGCATTCCCTTTGTAAAAATGGTTGACATATAGGAAAGGAATATTCAACTCCATAAAGAGGATATGGATGACAAGATGGATCCCCCTTTCAGTGTCCTCTAAATGGTGAAGGCTGTGTCAATGTATTCGTTCTACCCCATAAAATAGGTTTTCAAGGAAATTAAAAGCCTCAATCTTAGATTTTGCTCCCTCTCTATCAAAGTTGATCTTCTTTAGGGGAATCTGGATATTGGGTAGTGAGGATGGAAGTCTGAGAGGACAAAGAGGATGAGAAAAACATGAAGGATATGCAAGACAAAATAGAAAATTTGGAGAATGCTCTTAAGAATCATATGCTGGATAATAACCTTTTTATGGATTTTGCGATGGAGTGCTTTAATACCATCAAGTTTGAGCTGGATGCTAGTTCTTTGACTATGAAGCTCAAAGATGAAAAAGATGATGTGGGTGATATAGGTCCAGGAAAGCATACACGGTCTACAAAAAAGAAGAAGATCCATAACAGGATCCTGGAGCTCTCATATTTTAATGCGGCAATCAAGGTGTCTGAGGCTAAGAAAGAGGCGGAGGGAACTCTTCTGGAGTTTTCCTAGCTTTGGTTGTTCCCCTATTTTTGTGCTGGTTTAGTTTTAGGTTTTCTTATGCTAGGTGTTGTTGTTGGTTTTTGTTTTTTGGTCTTTTGTGTTGGTTGTGGGTTTAGCGGGCTGGTTTACAGTCCCATTCCATTTTTGTAGGCTTAATGTTTAGTCGTAGTTTGTAAGGATTGTAAGGGATTTTGGGTCCCCCTAAAACCTATTTTTACCAGCAATCAAAAACTTTAAGTTTATACATACAAACAATTTATATCTAAATTTTCCTATATAAACTCAATGAACACCTAATTCCAATGACATAATATAAAATAGTTTTATAAATTACATTTATTAAGAAAATAAACTTAATAAATATAAAAATATATTATTTAAAAAAGAATTATGTTATTAACCATGATTTAAACCACTTATTTTCGGCATATTTATTGAAAATAGACTAATTAAAATAAGGCTTGTATACTGTTAAATATGTATATGACAACATTCAGCATCCAGCCACATTCAACCTGGCTAAAGTAACACGAAGATTATAGTTCTTAAAACATTGCATCATTGGAGTGTTTAACATATAGCACAAATGAAGTGAAAGTTTCTCAAAGACTAAATTTTCCAAGGGCTAGGTCTCACTAAGGTGTTAAGGGTTTTTGTTTCCATGCATGTCTTTAATAGGCTTATGCATGTCAATTTTCTCATCCCCTTTCTTTCTTCTCTCATGAAGTTTTTCTATGTGACCTTTGGTTTGATCAAGTTCTCAAGTAATGGTGATGCAATATCTTTCTACTTTGTCATACTTTGTTTTTAGTGTACTCAGTTGATTTTCCAAAGTTTGCATCATATCCCTTGTATTTGATAGTTCCTGAACTACAACTTTTCTTTTTCTTCTCTTCCAGAATCAATTTCTTTCATGCAATTCAATTTTGTGATGTCCAATTCATCCTTCAAGGAATCCTTTTCATGTCTTAGCCACTCAATAAAATCTTGATCTAATAGGTCCTTAATTTGTGCTTCCATGAGATCATCTCTCATTTTTATCTCATGCTCAAGCTACTACTTCAACTTCTTGATGAAGTCATCTTCCTTCCTTAGTTTATACTTTAGATCCGCTCTATCATCATTAGCAATATCCACATGTTACAAGGCCATTTCATAATTCTTCTTCAAGTTTTCCAAATCCATCTTGATCTCCCCAAAGTTATTATGGTTTTATTTCAAGGGCTTGAGGCTCTGATACCAATTGTTAGGATTTGGTAACACTGAGAGGGGTGAATCAGTGTTATAGTATTTTACAATATTCTTTTCTTTCTTAATCTTCATTAAACAACATATAAATATGTATCATAAGATAAGTAACCATGCAACATAGACAAAAATAGAAGAACTCATAACACCATATTTTTTTTTGAGGAAACCGTGTTAAGAGAAAAACCCTAGTGGGGATAGTACCTACAAATATTTTCACTATAAGAACAATAACTCTATTAGGATTTCTAACCATATTAGGAGATGATTATTACAATAAGTAGGTCATGATTAAAGAATAGACCATGTTAGGAGTCTTTGACAATGTGATACTAATTAAGGAATCGACCCATGCTTGGAGTCCATCCCTATTAGAAGCAATTACCATGTTAAAGGTGTACACAAGGTGCAATTGCACTTACAATCAATCTATTGTCTGAATACAGATAGTTAACAAAGTATTCCTTGAAGAACTCCTCTTCCTCTCCTTTCTCTTGATCTCTACTCTATCTCTTAGATTCCTTAATAGTTTTCATTCATCTATTTCATCCACATCATCATCACACACTTTTAACAAAGTGTCCTGTATACTTGGACCTTGCTAGAGGTATATTTGAAAGAGCTAGTTGGCATTACTCTAGCTAAGCAACATATTATTTAATGTACATTTGCAGACTTCATTAACATCCTTATTCAGGATTAGAT